>JARQOC010000003.1:790319530-790821337 GCA_033576535.1 Allobates femoralis | reverse complement strand
TGGCCGCGCTAGAGTGACAAGAGCACTAGCGTCGGCGCAGCGGAGCGGGTGTCCGTGCTCCATAGAACATAGTGCAGATGTCTTGAGAGACATCACTAATCTCGCGATGTCGGCACTGAAAGCGGCACCCGCTCCTGCCAGTGGAGCAGGTGTCGGTGCACAGGGCCGACATCTGTGAGATTTTGAAGTCTCGCGAAACATCTGCACTATGTTGTATTTGATTTGTGATTTGAGATTTGTGGTCTGCTGCTAAGTGACATGAAGTGCATCTGAGGACTGGACGCACATCCATGTGAAGCAGGAGCTGGGGTTGGCTGCCCCTTGTACCCCTGGGCCCAGTTGCGACTCCTGTGACTGCAATCGTTATGCCCCTGCCTATATGTATATTCACACACACACATGCACACACATGTACTATTATTTGCAGTATATTTAGATGTTTAGAACAGACACTGTGGAAATACATGCACAATCATAACAACACAATACTTACAAATGACAACTTTATTTTAGGAGGCCACATACATTATCACTATGAGTGCTATTATGCAATTATATAAATGCGTAAATTCGGCTCAATTATACAAAGAGAAGGACAATCAATGCTTTCTGAGAAGTCCTATCATCTCTATACAATTACAGGAGCCATGATAGGAGACACTAGTGACATTCTGTCATTCGTAAAGCTCAGTCGAATATGGCACAGATCTTGCTGCATTTACATAATGGAGCTGTTATATTTGAAGAGAGCTCGTTAACAATTTTTAGTGGTGCCACGTGGAGAGCTAACAGATCTGAAATCATCCACTTCAAAAGATATGACTGCCAAATGTCTTTATCGAGCTATGGTCAGAGAACGAAGTGCACAGCACTCAGTGCCATCCAATACTGATTATACGGATGAATGTGAAGCAATCAAGAAACCGAAGAGGAAATCATTGATCAAAGGCTTCTCTTTTATTAGGATATACTAGAGGTGTCCAGAGAATATGCATCTCCAAATCAACTTCAATGAGTTTCTGGCTGCATATAGCCCCCTCTTCAGAGCCCAACTGCTTCGCAAACTGTGGCGATCCCATGCACCGCTGCGCAGGCATAGTGAGTCGCCTTAGAGCTGCTCGCAATGGCCGCTGCGCGGCCAATGCTTCGTTCGTATCCACATGACCACGCTGACTCGCAGCGAGAGCGGTCTCAAAAGGGGCAAAAAACCCATTCGTGATTATATAATAGATAGTCCTATAAAGACAGTCGCAAAAATAATAAGCATCTACCAAATCAACTTCAATGGTTTCCAGGGCTGTCCTATCAGTATAACCCCTCTTCAGAAAGCCCACCTGTGGTTCAGACAAACTGGTGGCCATACCCATAGCCAATCTTTACCCATGTGACCAGCTCACTTTGCACATTATGCTCCTTAGCCCTCATGCCCACGATCACACATTGAGTATTTGTTGAGTTTTTTGTCTCAGTATTTGTCAAAACCAGGAGTAGGTGATAAATCCAGAAGTGGTGACTTGTTTCGATTATACTTTTCCTCTGATTGCTTTTGTAGCCAAAAGCAGGAGTGGAACAGAGGTAAAAAAACTCACCAAATACTCGTTGGTCTAAAGGCCCTGTCACACACAATGACGCTCCAGCGATCCTGACAGTGATAACGACCTGCCGGGTTCGCTGGAGTGTCGTTACCTTGTCGCTAGGGAGCTGTCAAACAGGCAGATCTCCCCAGCGATCAGAGACCTGGGAGCCACCTCCCACATCGCTGAAGCGATGTCAGCTCCTCCCTGCAAGCAGGGAGGAAGCTGGTAACTATGATAAACAGCGGGTATCTAAGCAGCGCACGCTGCCTGGATACCCGGTGTTTATCATGGTTACCAGCCTGTGAGGTCACTGATCGCTGGTTTCTCGCTGTCACACGCAGCGATGCGTGCTGACCATCGGGAAACCAACGACCAAAAAATGGTCCTGAGCCCTTTGCAGCGATCAGCGACCTCACAGCAGGGGCCTGATCGCTGCTAGATGTCACACATAGCGACATCGCTGGAGAGATCGTTGTAATGTCACAGTTACAACGATCTCGCTAACGATCTCGTTATGTGTGACTGGGGCTTTAGACCCAATTTTGAGAGGGATATGCAGAGAGGTTGTCTTTAAGGATTACACCAATTAACCCTTTCATGAGCATGGTATTTTCCATTTACACTTTTTCCCTTCCTTTCTCCAGGAGCAATAACCTTTTTATTTTTCCGTCATTATGGGAAAAGCTGTAGTAGTTAATGACCACATTCATTTTACCACAATGTACTGGAACACTCACTGAACTAAAGTAAAATGGTGATGGTGGCTAATTGCAATTCTGCCGTTGTTTTTAGGGTTTAAGGCATTCATTTAGCCGTAAAAGAGCCCGAGTGACATGGTTCTTCAGGTCCGTATGATTACAGCAAAGCTAAACTTCTAAAGAATTTATTTTTTATATTTTACAGATCAAAATAATTCAAAAGTTTGTAACAAACAAAAAAAAATTGATTTTGTGTTGCAATTGTGTGAGACTTAACTTTGTTAGATTTACATCTATGGGCCTGGGTGAGAGTTTCATTTTTACGCAGTAATTTGGTATGTTTATCTATAAAATTGTTCAGAACATATCACATTTTGATTGTTTTTTAATGCCTTTTTGAGAAAACCAAAAATCTGCAAATCTGGAGTAAAAATTTTCTTTCCTTTTCAGGGTTGCACCTGGCAAAGATCAGAGGTTGCTCTGGCCACTTTTGTTTGTGGCAGGTGCTGGCTCTAGGACATAGCCGAGACCTGCCTGGCATGGTGTAAGCTCAGGTCTTTGCAAAACACTCGCCCACGATGCAGGACATATTATTAAGCCCTAGGATGGGGAGGAGTTAACGGAAATCTATTCTTACCCAGAACCCTTCAAAGGGGATGGCCCCCCAAAAACATTACTTAACTTAGCCACAATATGTATGGTTTATAGGGGTCCCGCTACTCCCATCCTAGTATTCATAAGAAGTCTCAATCCCACATTCCAGTTGAATTTAATGGATAGCTGTTCCTGCATGCGTGCTACCGCCCCATCCAATATCTAAGGGACTGACAGTGACTATTTGTGTGTCCATCTCATTCAGTCTTACAGATATCAATAGATCCTCCCTAGACCACCTCCTTTCCTCCACACTTGTAGGTTCCTCATACAACTGCCTGCATTACTTCTCCCGTGCATCCCCAACACTCTGGAACTCTCTACCCCAACATGCCCGACTATCCCCTACACTCAGAACTTTCAAGCAGAACCTGAAAAGCAATCTTTTCAGAACAGCTTACAACCTACAAGGACCCTGCTGCTACCGAACTTGGCGCTCCACCACCACTGGAGCTGGCTCTCCACCACCACCGGATCCGGTGCTCCACCACCATCAGAGTTGACCCAACCTACTGTCTCCCTCCCCATTGCCCCTTAGAATGTAAGCCTGCAAGGGCAGGGTCCCTCCCATCTGTACCAGTCTGTCACTGTTAGTTTGTTAATTGTATTTTTAACTTGTTTGTATGTAACCCTTTCTCATGTACAGCACCGTGGAATCAATGGTGCTCTATAAATAAATAATATCGGACGGAATGGTATTGCACATGAGAGTCTAGAAAAAGGGCAAAGGCTGAGAGGAATTGCAATTACTTGGAGGAAAATGTAGAGGGTAAACATTTGCTGAACACAACAGTTCAAGAGAGATGGTGTCTAATATGCCTGGCAAGGAGTGTAACACGCTATATTCGGAGAAATTCGGTGCAGTCTGTGTTATTTCTTCTGAAGTAAATTCATGCATTTTACTACTACACCGATACTGTGGCGTCTTTCTGTGCCGTGGAGCAAAGAAAGTCAATTTGTAAAGATATTTACATAAATGACAGTGAATAATGTAGGAGTTTACTTCACCTTGTCCAGGGGTTTCCAATCAATATTTTAGTTTTGGAAAATGCCAGCATGGTCGTCAGTATGATGGGAGTGCGCTGCGGGGAGTATGCAGCGGCAGCAATTACGTCCTACAGGAGTTATTATTACTAGCTCAGTCAGTCTCACATATGTGCCAATCCTCAGGATATTATTTTACTAAAAATATTTCAAGTATAGGATTGAACAACTCTGCTCCCGGCTGACCCCGCACACATTGTACACATTCATTCTCAGAACAATGTATTTTTGTTCTATCTATGGTGCCACAGAGGGAAAGGATCCAGGAATTTGTCCTTTTCACGATTTTGTTCTTGCCTTCTTTCGGAAGTCATAACTTTTAATTGTTTGTCGGTGTAGACAAATGAGGGCTTGTTTTTTTTGTGGGACGAGCTGTAGTTTTGAATGACACCATGGATGATGATATACAGTAATCAATCTATTGAGAAAGGGAAAAAGAATGTTGCCATTGATTTTTGGGTTTTGTTGGACTTTATTGTGCAGTCAAAAAGACCTGAAAACATGATTGTCCAGGTCAGTCCTATTATGGCGATGCCAAGTTACTGTAAAATACTTTTTTTTCTTTCTGCATCGTCACCATTTTCTGAGACCTGTTCCTTTCTTTTGTGTTGATGAAGCTGAGTGAAGAAAGTTTTTATTGCCTCTCTGCTAACCTTGCACCTCTCCAATTGTCCTCAACTCTGCTGCCCGACTAATCCAGCTATCTCCTTGCTACTCCGCTCTGCAAATCCCTCCATCGGCTTCCAATTCCCTGATGAATCCAGTTCAAGATCCTAATACTGACCTACAAAGCCATCCATAACCTGCCCGCTCCCTATATCTCCAAACTAAACTCCCGATATCTTCCTCTATCTTGGTTCCTCCTAAGACCTCCGTCTTTCATCCACACTTATTCTTTCCTCACCCAATCACCTCCAAGACTTCTCCCGATATCCCCATCTTCTGGAATTCTACACCCCAACATATCCAATGATCCACCACACTCGGATCCTTCACATGAAACCTGAAAACCCAGCTCTTCAGGGAAGCTTAAAGCTTGCAAATACTACGCTGCTGGCTAACCACCACCAGAGCTGCCGTCTCACCATCACCACCACCAGATCTGCTGCACCCCTGACCTACTGTCTCCTCCCCATCATCCTATAGAATGTAAGCCTGCGAGGGCTCTCCCCTCTGAACCAGTCTGTTATTGTTAGTTTGTCTACTGTAAAATATATCTATAATTCTGTATGTAACCCCTTCTCATGTACAGCACCATGGAATTAATGGTGCTATAAAAATAAATAATAGATAGTTTCTTGAACATACGGTGCTTTGACAGCATATTCCAGGTGATCCAATCCGAAGAATTCAGAGCTTAGAGGGCATTCAAAATCTTCAGTCCAAACTGGGGAGGGATAATCCTGCCCAGAAAGAGAAACACAAAGGCTCCACAGGAATGTATAAGAGCCTAGTCCTCTGTCCTGACCCATCACCAATCTAGTGGAAGTAGTGGTCTTCTTTTAAGACCATCAGAGACGTAAAATCTGCAAACACCCCGGCAGAACAGGCTACAAAACAGAAGTCAAGGATATGAATGACCTGCCTTAATGCGCAAATGAAACTGAATTGGACAGCATTGCCTTAGGTGAAAAGATGGGGACACTGCTAGCATTCTCTAGCCCATCAACCATCAAGGACTGTTGGCAAAAAAAATAGGATAAGGTGGAGACCAAAACCACTCTGGGGACTGAGATAGTAAGAGATGAAAAGGAAAAGGCTAGTTCCCAACTTGCTTAATCATGGCTAAATCAGGTCTGCTATTCAGACCTACTCAGAATTTAGACCTACTAGACCTGCTACTCAGTCTGCCTCCGAATGACACTAAGCTAAACTGAATTACTGGCTGTCGGCTACCCAAATGTAGTAACCTATATGGCCTCTTAAAAAGGACCTGTCACCCCCCTGCTGCATGGCAATCTAAATGCAGCACTGAATGCAGCATGTCTGCAGCATTCAGGGAAGGGGTCCCCTATGTGTCTGTGTGCTGTGTACTCAGAGATATAGGCTTTGTAAAACTTACAGTTAGAATCCATGGAGGTAGTCACTGTCGCTGGAGGGAGCTTGATTGACTGTGGTCATTCCCTCCCCCTCTGCCTGTCTGTGTGCCGCCTCCTGCTGTGTTGTTTATGCTTTGTCAGGCAGGAATCTGGAGCTCAAGTCAGGACAAATGATTTGCATGCTTTGAGTGACAGAGAGGAGGAGGGCAGAGCCTGCACAGCATTAGCAGCATAGAAAGGCAGTGAGGGATGGAATGGCCACCGTCAATCAAGCTCCCTCCAGCCACAGTGATTGCCTCCAAGGCTACTAACCAAGTTTTACAAAGGCTATATCTCAGGGTACACAGCACACAGACACATGGGGGACACCTTCCCTGAATGCAGCAGCCATGTGCTGCATTTTGATTGCCATGCACCAGGGGGTGACAGGTCCTCTTTAAATACTAAAGAGGGAAGTTGTTATATGATATCTGTACACAGGGTTACATGCCACTTGTCAGACCATCGTGATTACCCCAATAGGGAAATGGGCAGCAGGCGCACTAATCCCAACCACTGCAATAATAAAAGAGGGAAGGGGAGACAGACAGGAGGACGACAAAACAACTTCACGCCTGTTGCCATGCTCCTTGACAGCAGACGGCTTAGCATAGGTCCGGTTCTGCAGAGAACTTCCTCCTCCTCAGGAAGTTTGGCCAGGAATGGGTTACATCCCAGTAATCACAGAGTAGCCACAACTAGACAAGAACTAGCTAGCTAGTTAGCAAACAAACTGACATTAACTCCTCAACTGCCAAAGGAAAGAAACATGTTTAAAATAAAGTCCCAATACAGACATGACACAAAGGTCCCAAACCAGTCACAATTCTCCCAGGTAAGAGATAGCATCGTGATAATGCTTTTTATTAGATCAAAATTATTGATCAATTTACAAAATATCGTGATCATGTTTCTTATCATAATTTTACCTTTCTATAGATATGAAACATGACATGTGTATTGTCTTTCAGCTGACTGATATTAAATTTGCAGCTCATAGGCATGTCTCACTATTATGAAAAAATATGCATGTTCTTCACCTCGTAGTCACAAAGCTGAAAATGTATATCCTATAAATATCGGATCTATACAAACCCCAATATTCATAACTATGTGCTGGCTCCAAAAAACCTGTTTGGTTTCCTTGATAGTCAGTTTACATCTCTCAATATACAGATTCCAGCCTTCTGTCTATTTTCATTACCTGTCCACACTAAGAGGTCTTATTTCAAGGAATGTCTCTCTACTTCCCAGTTATACTTAATCCCTTATGTTCATGGTGATGGATATGTTATATGATAAATAAATAGCGTCATTCACAACTACAATTTGCACTGCAGAAAACAAGCCCTCACATGGGTATGCCGACAGAACAAATACATACAAATTTTGATTCTTACAAGACAAGGAGGAAAAGTCTTGATGACTCTTTATTTTAAGCCAAAGATATCACAATCATGTTAAAAGTCCCATTACAAATGACATCTCACCATTTCTCAGTCTGGGACACACTTGGTACAGATTTTGGCTATATACATATTACTAAAGGTCTCAGCACGACTAAATTGCTTCAGGTCCAGACAATGCCAGAGGGAAATTAAATCTGCATTTAATCATCTCGTGCATCCAGATGTGAATGAGTAATGAGGACATTATACCTGAGACAAGTCTCCTTATTTCACTTACCTTTCTTGTCTGTAGAAACGGCAGCTTTACTTCCAATTTCTACTTCGTCTTCAGTGTCCTCGCTGCTGGTGCTGCTGACATCTAACACGATGTCCCTCTGTGGATCCACTCTCAGGAAGTTTCTGCATTCGAAAGTCAGATGTCCGGCTGAAAGGGAGACAACCGTTACCAACCCTACACCGCGCCCGCAAATGAGGGGCCAGATACAACTGTGCGCTACAGGCAGTGGAGAGGATCAGTGGTTGTAAGGTTATGTTCACATGTGATGAACACACAGAGGGCATTTCAGTCTGGGCAGCGTATAACAAAAATCAGGACGGAATTGACACGCGTTGCAGATTGTACATGTGCACCATCTCTATTATAGTCAGTGCTAATTCTGCCATAAAATTCTCCACATGTGCAAGTAACCTGATTTCTCTAATAATTGGCCTACCTCTCACTAGGCTTTCCCTCTCACGTCCATCCTTAATGCAGCAGCCAGAGTCACCATCTAGCTAACCGTTACTTGGACACGTCCGTTCTATGCCAGTCATTGCACTGGCTGCCTGTATGCTATAGGATCCAATTCAAACTGCTTGTTCTCACCCACAAAGCTCTTCACAGTGCAGCACCTCCGTACCTCCTACCCTCATCTATGTGTACCACCCACCCGTTTCTCTTCACTCTGGAAGTGACTTTAGACTCACTTCTGCATTAATCTGAACCTCCCACTCCCAGCTCCAAGACTTCTCCCGAGCTGCACCAATTTTCTGGAATGCTCTACTTCAAGAAATTGGGTGCATCTACAACTGTTTCAGGTGATCCCTAAAAACACATCTTTTTAGGGAGGCTATCATGATCTCTAGTCAAAGTCATCAAGACATAGCCTACCCGCTCCACTAGTCTCAAATGCATCACAAATAATGGTTGGTGGCCACTTATACTCCTCCTAACTGTTACCCATCTTCTCAAGATGACTATACCATTATTGTAAATAAGCCCCTGTACTATGTGTCACCCCCACCTCATTATTAGATTGTAAGCTCTTATGAGCTGGGCTGTCATTATTTTGCTTTAATTATTGTATTATGCTTTGTATTCTATTTTCTGATAAATGTAACTTATAATTGTTTGAATATGAACCTCTGAATTGTGAAGCGCTGCAGAATATGTTGGCTCTATATAAATAAAGATTACTATGAAAAGGTTTTGAGCAGGCACTCATGTCAAGTATAAGTGAAGGGTATTTCAAGGGTTTTTTCAGAAATATTTGAAGAGGAAGCAGAGAGGTCATTCTGCAAATCTTCCTCAAAACTTGAGTTTCTGCGCTGTAAACTCTTCAAAAAGTAAGTGTGCACTAAACAAAGAAAAGAAACTAAAACAGGACAGTCTGAATGGGGGTCACCTTGTCGTGGTGGGATGGCTTTTACATATCTTTGATCAAAATAATGTTGCCAAGTACCCAGTTTTTAATTTTCATGCAATATTGCAATTTATATATTTACATATGTTAGGGTATCTGCTCATTTATATTCCTTTTCTTTGGTTTTGCTGTTTTGTGGTCTGTGTGAACATGCACCTACATTCTGCATGCATATATTTGCATCCCAGTTCATTTTTTTTGTTTTCTGCATGCACTTAGGTAAGAGTTTTCCATAACTTATTACAACTATTGGTACAGAACAATACGGCTGCCATATTTAAAACATTTGCAAAAGCCTGCCTTGTATATTTCATCATAGACATGGAAAATTTAGCTTCAATAGCTCTATAATTTAGAAACCACCAACTAAATCAGAGCGTTAACAGGGTTGTTTGCCACCACTTGCTTCTGTATCAGAAATAATGATGAAGTTACACTGGCACATTCCTGCAGATGTGTGCTGGACCAGCTGCTTAAAGCCCCATACCAATATTTTTGTTTTTATTTATTGCATCGCTGTAGAGGTGCTTTAATCTACGTCCTTCGCTTCCCCCCCCCCCCCCGTTATCAACTCACCTTCCAGTGACTTTACCTTGTACCAGTGGCGCCCAATCAGTCTCCTGTGATTTGTCACCTGCCGGCTGCACCAGTGTGTTATGCAGTGCACCAGATATCACAAATCAATATAAGTCTATGAGGTCCTCATTCTGACTTCATTCTGGCTCTCATAGAGATGCACTGAATGCCTGTATGTGGGCACAAGATAGCGCCGTGGGACCAGAGCGGTGTCATTAAAAGGTGAGCATAATACCGGTGACGGGGGACTTATATATAAATCACCACTCCAGTGTTAAAAAAAAAAAAAAATAATGTGGCGCTTTGCTTGAAGAGGAAAGGTGCACAATACCTGGTGTTAAGGGGCAAGGTTTCTCCTTGTGGAGGGTGATATGCCGCCTCTGGCTTGCCAGTATGAGGTGACATAAATAACTTGCAAAGCTTCTCAGGGAAATTAAATATGCAAATTGTCTCTTCAGGGAGGAAATAGACGAATTCTAGAACTCTAGTGCCGCCAGTTGGAAGTAGCAATCCAAAGAGTCAATATCGACCCTTTAACAAGCCTTGACATATAATTTAGGATAAAAGCCAATCTGAATCTATGTAATGCAGTGTCTGGCTTACAGACTATTTAGGACACCCATACTATTAGATCAGGTGAGCTGCCCAGCACTATACGAGTGCACCCCGAAAGAACAGGCACCCCAATGTACCCAGCCTACATTGAGTGGCCTGGCTGCACCCAGGAAAAAAAAAAGTGCAATAAAAAGATAAACAAATAATGTGTAAAATACATACAGTATTGGTCTATATGTGGCCAATATACACCAGCTCAGAACCCAAGTCAGGGGTCCCTATACTTGCGAGTCCCTACACTAAATTCACTTAGTTTATAAGACAAATATTGGTGAGAGGTTCCCTGGGTTGGACTCATGGTGATGTTCTCTGATAACAGAGCACAATCCAGGCATTTAGTGTAACAGATATTAAGGTGTTCTGCCGTAAGATATCTAAACACTTACGATATCCGCACTTCTTGCATCCCGCTCGGATGTTATCTTTGTTTACACCTGCAACATAAATAAAATGTAATTGGTCTAAATGATTAACTAGTTCTGAAGTCCTCATTGTTAGGCATTAATCTGTTTTATGATCTGAAAAACTTTCTTAATATCTATTTACCCTTTTTACTTAAAGGGAAACTCAGCAGGTTTTTGCAGTATAATTTGGCAACAACCTGAGGCTGGGGCTGAGACATTGATTTCAGTGATCTGTCACTTATCTGTCCTATTCTTTCAATACAAAGAGTGTTTTAAAGCACCACTCCATTTTTGTTTCTTTTTATTGCACGACTGGAGTGGAGCTTTAACTCCTGCCCCCCTGTCTTACACTCACCTTCTACCGCCTTCATCCTTTTTCAGTGTTGCTCTGGTCGATGTTCGGAGATTTGTGACCTGCCGGCAGCGCCAGTGTGTCATGGAGAGCTGGAGGTCACAAATCAGTACAAATCTATGATAGTCTCATTCCAGCGCTCATAGACTTGTATTGGGAGCTTGTGACGTAACTCCTGACCTCTGGTCAGTCAGAAATTACAGTGAAAAGTTGGCGCCGTGGGACCAGAGTGGTAAAAGGAGAGTCGCTGAAAGATGAAAAAAATGGGGGTGGGGAGTAAGATTTAAAGCGCCCTCCAGTGTGAAAAAATAAATTGCTATAGTGGTGCTTTAATAGCGGGAGATTATAAATGCTTGACTAGGTGCCCCGATGCCTCCTGGTCCAACCAGACCCCAACATTACTTAGCAAATCACTGTCAATAGACATTGTATACAGAGTGGTGCTGTGGGGGGGGAAGATTTGGACTTCTGCTACATCGAAGAACTCTGTGTCAGAACTGCTGTACCCAGAATTCTAAAGGTACTGTACCGTTACAAGCTTCAAAGTTGAAACAATATCACTAACGATCTCAGGGACGTTCGTGTTCGTTAGGACATTGTTTTGACTATCGTTGATGAGCTGTCACACGTCTAGATATCGTTGACGACGCACAAATGATGTGGCGAGCAGCTATCATTCGCACAACCCAGCGAACCATACTTGTTCACTGTTGTGAATAGGGGAAGTTGTGAACGACATACTTATCGCGGTGTCACACTGAACGATGCAGCAGGTTGGCTGATCGAGGATCGTCTGATTCGAGAACATGTTCTCAACCTGCGATCAACGATCCAACGCTTTATCATAGTCGTATCTCGGTGTTACACGCAACGACGTCCTAACAATGTCGTTACAACTACTCCAAAACCGTGAAGTTTCAAGGATACCGTTCACGATATCGTAACATGTAACAGGGCCTTAAGTGATACATCATTGGATTCAGGGTTTCATTGCCTACATCATTCTTCTCTCAGATGAGGTAGCAAAAAGCTGCTGACAGATTCCTCTTGGCTTCCTACTCTCTGGGACAGTGCGCTCCCAAAGACAGGCAGTGACGTAGCTGATTCACAGTCAGTTCAGCTGAATGATGTGGATTCCAGTAGTGATTTGTCTCACCCTGGTAGAATTATGGATACCACCGAGCGACACTCTCCACTCTGCCGTAGCTTCATACATCATTAAAGGGGAACTCCGGGGAGACAAAACTTTAGTACAGTCCCTGCCCTGCTACATGATAAAGCAGAGCTGTACACTGCAGTTCTAGGATCTATAGATTTCTTATAATTCAATAAAATCATATCTGCTCTTCAGCTCTCATCCCTCCCTCGTGGATGTAGAATCTTCAGCCTGACGGTCTCATGATGTTGCTGAAAAGAGGAGGTGCGTTGGGGGTGTGGATGCTGGGATCATCCTACATTCCAGCCCCCTCATACATCTGTATGGAGGGGGAGTGGCCACTGGCCTCATACTCATATTACAATCCAGCCTCTGATGTATCATCCTATGTGATGTGACAGTGGTGTCCTCCCTTCAAATAGCAATCATGTCACCAAGCAGATAGAAATACACGCTGTGATACTCTGCTGTATGATGACGCATAATGTGTACTGTTATTGTCAGGCTAGGAGCAGAGGCAAAGCATTACATTGATTGATTCAACTATGCATGGTCTCCCTCCCTACAGCATCTGTAGCATGGTATAAGTACACACAAGTTACAGTACATACCTGTAATATCAAGTAATTGCAATTAAAGGAAAAAAAAAATGCTACTTTAATGTTCCCAAGTATAGATTGTCTTATATTATTACAGTATATCAATGAAAATCTAGGAATATGTACAGTACTATGGTTTATCATTCCATGTGAAGGTCCTTCTTTTCATGTTATAGGGAACATATCAGGTTGTTTTTACCCCCCTAACCTATCACTACCTGTCCCTGCACCTTCCTTGCACATCCCTAGCCATCCCTGTCTGACCTAATAGTGTCATATATGTTTGGTGCATAGTATAAGGAACAATAAAGGAATAATGAAACTAGGGTTTATACCATGTCTAACAGATGCTGCAGACTCTGGATGCCTTGCCTGAGGAGTGATGGCCATAGAAAGTTTCAGGGAAAGGAAGCTGTCAAGTTCTCATGGGGGAGGGGAAACCATGGCATTGCTGAATCGGTAGAGCAAGTAGCACCCACCCCTTTCCTTTATCCTGAACATTATATCTCCACGTGGGTCTGCAGCATCCTTGGATGTTATCATAGTGGTTGTGACTCTCCCAAAGATTAAAGAGGACCTGTCACCCCCCCTGGTGCTTTCCAAACTGAAAGCACCACTGAATGCAGGTGACTGCTGCATTAAGGGAAGGGGTCTCCTATGTTTCTACCCACCCTGTAAGCTGTTAAAAACACTTTATATAGTTTAGAGATGATAATCCGGAGGGACTTACTGATTATGGAGTCCTCATGTTCCTGGCGGGTTCTCCCCAGCTCTGCGCTCTGTGCCACCACCTGCCTCTCTATGACGCCTCCTGACTGATGTCAGCACTGGAGCCCACCCTGCTCCAGATTATGCTGTATGCACACAGCAGGGCAGGCTCTGTTGCTGACATCACAGTCAGGAGGAGGCACAGAGAGGCAGGGGGCGGCACAGAGAGGCAGGGAGGACCCCCGTGAACATCAAGGACTCCATAATCAGTAAGTCCCTCCAGACTCGTTATCTCTAAACTTTATAAAGTGTTTTTTACAGCTTACAGGGCGGGTAGAAACATGGGGGAACCCTTCCCTGAATGCAGCAGACACACTGCATTCAGTGGTGCTTTCAGTTTAGAAAGCACCAGGGGGGGTTGACAGGTCCTCTTTAAAGTCACCCTTCCCAAGGTTTTTTGTCCTCAAATGTTTATTGGATAAGGCTGGTTTCACATAGCGTATTTTTTCCTGCCGTGGGATCCTACTTTTTGCAGGACCCCACGGACAGGAAAGGAAAGCAGGGTGACCTCCAGATACTATTTCTGTGTCCGGGGCCGCGATTATCATGGATCCGGAGACAGACAGAGATGAGGTAGCGGGGCACTTTCACTTCCACAATGTATATACACACATTGCGAAAGTGAAATTTAGTAAAAGAAAGGGTTAAAAATAAAAAATATGTATGCTCACCTGTCCAGCGAGTCCCCTGACGCCTCCAGCAAGCTCCGGATGATTACAGGACCTGCCGTTACGTCACAACCCGGCAGCGTCATCGGTCACATGACCACAGTTACCGCGGTAACCGTCATGTGACCCGATCAACTGATCGGGTTGTGAGATAACGGCAGGTCCTGTAAGCATCCAGAGCTTGCTGGAGGCGTCAGGGGACTCGCTGGACAGGTGAGCATACATATTTTTTTTAGTTTTTAACCCTTTTCTTTTACTAAATTTCACTTTCACAATGTATGTAAATACATTGCGGAAGTGAAATTAGATGGTAAGGAGCAATTTTAGTGTAGTGAGCATGTCAGTACACTAAAATCAGGTCCAGAGGAACGATCAGCTGTTTCCTCAAACCCGTGCTCCATAGGCCCCATGTTAACTGATGCGGATTGGGTCAGATCCAATTCGGCCCGATTTGGTCCGCTTTTGCCCAAAATCGGAGCAGTCTCCGATATTGGGTACAGTAAAACAATCGGACCAAAACTGATCCAACACAAATCAGATTGCAATAAAGCCAATTCCGATCCGATCCGTGGCCCTAAGGGCCAAATCGGATCCATGGCTGTCCGTTTTACAACGGACAGTCACGGATCCAAGAAATCCGCAATGTGAAAGCAGCCTAAGACCCTACATTTGCACTTCTTTCCTTCCAGTTTTTACCTACACATGGAGAATAAACATGGTTATTGTTTTTGTCTGCGATTTCATTGGTACTCATGCACACGTGGAATTGTGCATTGTTTACTGTGCTTATTTCATACAGATTTCTATGGAAGCTTAAAAAAGATGAAATATGTAACAGTGCAAATACATTTCTTAAAGGGGTTTTTCATGTTTAGAAAGGTAGATCCAAGATGATCACCATTAAGCAAATTGACAAAATCAGAGAGTAGTCACCCTGTCCGGTGTAGAGCCGGCTCTCTACCGCCTCACTTGTGGTGGCGAGTTACATCTGATTTTGCTATTTTACTTTGTAGGAAACATTTGGGGTCCACTTGGCTATGTTTGACGCTCTGTATCTTCACTGTGTCAAAAAAGCAGCTGTCGACAAATCCGCTAAATGATAATTTCTTTAGCGGCTACTCCAAGTTATGTGCAGATTTTACCCATAAACTTAAAATTAGATGCAGACGATCAACAGGTAGCAAAACAGAAAAAAAACACATTGAATCTGTCTGCACAAACTTACATCAAAGCTAAATACCAGAAAACATCAAAAACAAAGCAGTGTTATTTAAAACATGACAAACCAATAAGAAAATCAGCAAGGTAAAAAAAATGGAATTAGACTTACCAGTAATTCTCTTTCGGGGAATCCTCCACGACAGCACTACAGGAGGTTGCCTCTTGGCCCTAATAGGGGCAGGAAACACAAAGAGTGAAATAGCCCCACCCACCTCCAACCACCAGTGTTTATCAAGGACCAACGGAAAAAGAAGTTCCAAGACATACTTACACCAGTAGAAAGAGAAAAAAGTGTAAAAATAGGGAGGGAATTACTCGTGCTGTCGTGGAGGATTCCCAGAAAGAGAATTACCAGTAAGTCTAATTCTGTTTTCTCTCCATCCTCCATGACAGCACTACAGGAGTAATACCAAAGAAAAATCAACTAGGGTGGGACCACGGCTTGAAGCACTTTCCTTTCGAAGCCCAGATCAGCACATCTCAGGACATCCAGACGGTAATGCTTGGTAAAGGTATGAATAGATGCCCAGGTGGCGGCTTTGCAGATTTGCTCGATGGAAGCATCTGCCTTCTCGGCCCAGGAGACAGACACTGCTCGCGTGGAATGTGCCTTCAGATGGAGGGAGGAACCAGAGACTGACAGGAATATGCTTCAATGATAGCACGTTTAAGCCATGTTGCAATGGTACTCCTTGAAGCCTTCTTTTCCTTATTGCGACCCCCGTATTGGATGATAAGGGCATTGTCCAAACGCCAGGGACGCGTCAGCTGAAGATAAGAGAACACTACACGATGAACGTCCAGCATATGAAACTCCCGTTCCCGGTCATTAGCAGGGTTCTGACAGAACGAGGGCAACACGATCTCCTGGGAACGATGGAAATCCAATGAGACTTTCGGAAGGAAGGCAGAATCGAGCCAGAGGATCAGGCAATCGTCCAGGACCCTGAGATAAGGTTCAGTAATGGCCAGGGCCTGGAGCTCACCAACTCACCTTGCAGACGTAATGGCTACCAAAAAAGCCGTCTTCCAGGACAGTTTGCACAATGGCAGGAACGATAATGGCTCAAACGAAGAACCTGCCAGTCCAGTCAACACCACATTGAGGTCCCACGGAGGACAAGAGTTTATTCTACGTGGACGAAGACAGGTCGCTGCTCTCATAAACCACTGGATCCATGGATGTTCAGCCAAGGATTGATCGAAAAAAGCACTAAGGGCTGACACTTGGACCTTGAGAGTACTAGGGCGCAAACCCTTATCAAGGTCATCCTGCAGGAAACCCTGAATGAAGGCAATGTTAGGCCGGAAGGGATCCGTAGGGGACACCCCTCACCAGGAATGATAGACTTTCCACACCTTGGCATAAATGACATTTGTAACTGGCTTTCTACTACCCCTCAAGGTAGCAATCACCTTCTCCGAAAGACCTCGACGTCTCAGAAGCTCACATTCAGAAGCCAGGCCATCAGGCGGAGATGGGCCGGCTCCGTCCGGAAGATGGGTCCCCTTCCTTAGAAGGTCCCACCAGAGGGGAAGATGAATTGGTGCAGCCGTTGACATTTCAATGAGCAATGCAAACCAGCTCCGCCGAGGCCAGCAAGGCGCAAGGAGAATCGCAGGAACCTGCTCCGTTCTGATCTTCTGAAGCACTCGCGGCAATAGAGGGACCGAGGAAAGGCGTAAACTAGGTTGAACCGCCAAGGCTGAGCAAGAGCGTCCACTGCAAAACAGGTCCAGTCCTGGTGTAGAGAAAAATACCACACCACCTGTGCATTCTGATGACTGGCAAACAGATCCACCTCTGGACTGGACATCCCCAGATTCTGGTCAATTCCCGAAAAACGTCCGGATGGAGATTCCATCCGCCCGGTAGGATGTCCTGACGACTCAAGAAATCTGCCTCCACATTCCGGGGCCCTTCCAGATGAAATGCCGAGATGGAAAGAAGATGGTGCTCCGCCCAGGAGAAGATTCGAGCCGAGACTTCCAGCAGACTGCGAAAACGGGTGCCCCCTTGGTGTCGTAGATGTGCCACCGTTGTGAAATTGTCTGAAAAGATCTTGACATGTGTCGCCTTGAAGCAAGTCCTGACCTGCTCTGAGCGCCTCCTCCACTGCACAGAGCTCTCAGAAGTTGGAAGACCGCTTGCTGACCTGACTAGACCATCATACTTGAAAGGAGGAATAGGAGACCACAGCCCCCCAACCCCTTTGGCTGGCAACGGTATAGACTGTCACCAGGGGAACCTGGAGCCACGAAATTCCCTTCTGTAGGATCACGGGATCCAACCACCACTGGAGGGACTGAAGGACCACCGCAGGCAACAGGATCTTGGCATCGAGACCTGACGGAAGACCATTCCAGCGGGGGAGGATGTGTGACTGAAGCACCCTCGAGTGCGCTTGAGCCCATGGAATGATGGGAATGCAGGCAGTCATGGACCCCAAGGCAGACATTGCAGTGCGAATAGAGACCCTGCGACAGAGAAGGAGAGAGCAAAGCTTGTCATGGAAGGGAATAAAGCCGAGCTTTCTCTTAGACGCCATATCCTTCGACCAAGACCTCACCCAGACGGCTCTTCTAGCGGTATTGGAGAGGACCATATTCCAGGCTGCAGCCCTGATGGACTCAGCCGACGCATCTGCAAGGAAACTAGCGGCCTTCAGCAGGAGGGGTATGGAAGCCAGCAAGTCTTCTCTCGGTGTTTCGCCTCCCACATGGGTCTGCAACTGGTCCAGCCACTGGAACATGGACCTAGCCACACAAGTCGAAGCGACATTAGATGTTAACAAAAAGGATGAAAGTTTTGAACAATTGCACACTCTCATGAATCGTTTTGCAAAAAAATGATCTTTTTATTTGTGTAGCAACAGGGAACCAACGTTTCGGTCCAACTTTGGACCTTGATCACGGCAGCTGCCTCTGCTTGTTGCTTGCTTTCTGTATAGGGGCATCGATCCCCCTTATGATATTTCAATCCTCCTGTATGCTATACATAGGATGCTTGGTTCCTGCGTTAGGGATATCTTATTTCATAATTTGCTGATCCCTGGTCCGGGTGTATGTGTTGGTGCATTGCCACCTTCATTAAAAAACTGAAAGTGGCTGTTCCATCTATTCAGCAGTAAAAGTAGTGGACCAGACTAGTGTAGTCATCTGCGTGCTGGGTGTGAAGATGCTTATAGCAAGAGAACTCTAAAGGGTACAGTAATGATTTTTACATATTCTGAAAGGGCTGTCCAGGCACTATTCAAGGATACTATTAGTATCATACAGAAAAATAACCTGCTAAGAGTCCCTTTAAGTGTGGAATTGCATAATTTCAGTAGACTTAAAAAAAAGTATTAAAAATTCACAGCAACAAAACAGCATAAAAAACCTGCCACTGATGCCAGATGTTCATGACTGAAGGCCGGTGTGGCCAGTATAGGTTATTTTGTTTGTTTTATACTTCCCTGGGAATAGCTTTTCTTGCAGTGGAGAACCCCTTTTGGTTAAGCTTACACATGTGCAGCGTAATCCACGAGAAAAAGGACTCCGACAAAACCATGGAGCGAAGCCATTCACCATTATGAGTCACTTTGTATTCCGTCTGACCTATTACCCAGCAGTGTTAGTCTATTAGTATGTGCATAAAAACATGGTCTGCCACGTTTTTTGTGAATGTCTGAAAATAAAATTCTGTTTATTTGGGGGTTTCTGATGAAAACCACAATCATTAGCACTAACCAATATGATAAACTTCTTAGGATGTGTGTACACTGAGTTTTTTGTTAGGAACTTCTGGACCTCATAGTTTACAACTCTGCAATCAAAACTCAGTTTTTTTTTTTAACGCCTTGTGATTTTTAGAGAGCTTTTGCTCCAGAATGTCCGGAAAAAAGACACAGTATGAGTACACATCTTTAACTTATGTTCACATGCAGCGTTTTCTTATGCAAATTAAAGCTGGTTTTTACAATATCAGCAATAGTTACGAAATCCTAATAATCCTATGCACACACTTGTTTTTTTTCCTTCCTTAAAGAATTTGAGAATTGAAGCGTCTTGGAAATCTTCACCATGTCAATTAATTTAGCTTTTTTTTTTTCACAAATAGAAAGCAATGAGAAAATGCAAAAACACAAGAAATATTTTTGCATTTTTTTGGGTGAATAAAAGCAACGGCCAGGTCAAAAATCATATGTAACTGCTATCATTTTCTAATTCCTTTCTCTAAACTCTCTTTATATATGTATTTCTTTTATGTATATTCCCCTCCTATCTTCTGTAAACTTCAGATAAAGAGATTAATTCCATCTGTCACTCACAGTGAATGATCCACTTAGTTCTCTGTTGTCCCCTCCCCATAAGATGAATATGCATGTCACATACTCACACCACATCACTGCATAGGACATGGGGGCGGAGCTAACCTTCTCCTCTCTGCTCTGTGTCTGCAGCCAAAAAAGAGGTGAAATACAACACAAACGTCACAGCAGGGATTCCTGCTTATATAAACAAATGGAGTCTAGCTAAAGGCAGATCTGTAGTAGCTCTCTCCCTCCGTGTCCTCATCAGAACAGAAGCTCCTATAGATACTGAAACTACGCTGCACTGAGAGCAAAGGGAGGAGGGAGGAGAGAGCTGCTGATAGGGAGTGCATAATTACATGACAGTTGATACAGCAGCTGGACTTTTCCTGTTTGCTTATAATGGAGAAGGACTAATCCAAGAGCTCCCTGCTGGGTCTGACAATGCTGATAACATGGAAACTACAAATGGTACAGTAATGATTTTACAGGTTTTTAAAAGGCTTGCGCAGGCACTATTCAAAAGGTAATATAGTATCATACTGAGAAATTACCTGACAGCGTCCCTTTAAACAGTGACTGTAGCAAAACACAGGTAATGCACACCCAAAAAACGTTGCAAAAATGAAATGAAAGTTTGGGTTTTGAACACAATTTTTACTGCCAAAAGAGAACATTTTGTTTGTAGAAAAAGAAAAAACCCAGCAAAAGTGCTGCATGTGAACATAATTCTCAGCCTATCTCTGCAGATTTGTGGCCCTGTACAAAATAGACAAGAAAAGCAACAAAAGAGAAAATCTGATAATGGAGGCCGCTTGCACAAATATCCGGGCTGGACTTCTTTTTAGGCAGCCTTGAGTATGAGGTGAAATGAGTCTGAAATGACAATAGGTATTCATGCCCCCGCTCCAGACTCCGGCTGAACCAGAAAGGGAACTAATTCACATGGGATACTCAGAAAGCCCATTAATGGCCATCATGTATTGTCATTTACTGATGCACTTCTCATGCTGCTTTGTTTTCCAGCAGAATAATGCAGAATATTGTATGGTATTTTCAGAAAAGAGAATTGGCCTCAGAAGCTGAACATTTAGTGAAGTACTTCCTGCAGACAGTGACCAGAAGACAACTCTGATAATGGCCTAAAAATATAATAGAAGACTCAGGTCAGCTCAGTTTACCTTCATGATTTTAGATGAAATAGGAGCAGGAGCACAGGCTTATTTATGCTTTAAAGTTACATTACCAGCCAGAAACCCGCAATGAAAGGGTTTTCGCTTGTTATCTAACTTAAAGGAATATTCCGGCCAGGGCTGTGGAGTCCGTAAGCCAAACCTCCAACTCCGAATCCTCAATTTCCCTGAATCTGACTCCTTCTCCAAAATCGACACAGATACCCGACTCCAAAGCCCTGATTCCGGATAGAAAAAGCACTGCAGGGGGTCCGTCCTCGAAAAATCAGCAGAAAAGGGCAGCTCTTCCGTTAGAATGGAGCGCATGCTTGAACGTCGCTCCCTTGATTGTCTGGAGCACAATACTCGGCTTTCTCCGGCAGACTCCTAGAGAATGAAGTAGGTGGTAGAGCGGTGCCAACCCCTCCTGACAAGAGGAAACCACCAATTACATGAAGGATTGGTCTCCAGGGTCAGGACACCATCATGCCTGGTGGATAGACTGCGCCAGTGTTGGGGGAGATGTATGGGGTATTTCTTATTTAATTTAGAAGGGGATGTCTTCCCTATTCTAATTTTTAGAGTAGAAAACAACTTTATAGTTGTGAGAGGGCAATACGTAACGTTGTAAAGATTTTACTACAAAGTAAAAAAAAAGGTTCTATTCCCATAGAAGTAAAAATCTCTAAATATCCCTTAAATTTTCCATTTCGAGTTACAATAATTAAGAAGAAGGCGTTTCCAGCTGAAACGTACGTAGGGGCTCCCTGACATCACACTCCAGAAGAGGTAACCTTATTGCTTCATCTCTTTACCCATTTATTGGTGTTGAATTCTGTTTGTCACCACAATGTAAACACTTCTTTTAACTTGTTATAACTCAGTACCCTCATGTAGTGTATAGAGCAGAGGTCCCCAACTCCAGGCCTCAAGGGCCGCCAACAGTGCAGGTTTTCAGGATCTCCTTAGTATTGCACAGGGGTTGGAATCATTACCTGGTCATTTAATCCTATAACACCTGTGCAATACTAAGGAAATCCTGAAATCCTGCACTGTTGGCGGCCCTTGAGGCCTGGAGTTGGGGACCTCTGGTATAGAGAATATATAAGGCCCCATCAGTACGGTATCTCTCTCTCTAGTGGGTTACTGACACCTTGGTGTAACATTTATTATGCAATACACAATATACTGTGATTACTTTTTGTGGGGTTCTGTTGCCACCTGCTGGCTCCCCACTTTTTTTAACATTGTTTTGTCATTTAATAGTATAGTATACTTTTTGGATATATTTGATTTTTTTGTACGATTATATAATAATTATAAGTTTTGTAATGACAATTATTGAAGAGAGAACAATAGCTAGCAAGTGTAAGTCAATGGGTCTCCACCCAGGACTTCAGCCTGTCCAGCAGGGGGTAGATTCACAAGAGCGGAGAGATACCAGTTGGAAATCACCAATACAGAAGTTAAAACATTTATTTTTCTGAATGTATTCAAATAGAGGTGGCCCCACTGTGAGGACCCTAATTAGGGTATGTGCAGATCATCCAGAGACACTGCATCCTGGACTGTGTGCTTCCTCTCCTGCGGGAACCCAGCAATCTCCACAGGTCAATGCAGTCGCCCTGTCCCCATGTTCAGTGTTCGGGGCACGGCAGCTTTCGCTGAATTCACCATCCAAGATCACGTCTGACTCTACATAGATAAACTGACCAGCGGCGGCACGGATAGCTGCCACTCATGTCAATAATGCTGTGAAGAAAAGAAGCATAGGGGGCATGGGATTTCTGTAAATCTCATCCACTGAGCTTGTCCTACACAAACACACCACGTTCATAACGCTGCAAATAGTGATCGTACGCACGCAGCCTTAAAACGAGGGTTCAGTTAACAAAATGGAGTTTATACACCCCATTATGAAGTTAGTTACAATAAGGAGGTTCTTTGTTTACGATCCTCATCAATTTGCTAGAATGGTCACGGATAGTGTCTCCTGCTCTGGAACATTTACAGGGATCGTGCATACGCGAACATATACCATTCACAAGAATATTGCAATGACTTACAGAACCCACGCCTCATGAAAAAGATCAGCTCATTCTTGGGGAGTAAAGAGTTTATTGCCATTCAAGTCTATGAGAGGATAAAAAAAAAAACAACCCAACAGAATGTGTTATCAGCTGTCCTGGCTCCAGAGCCGGGTATTGAGTCCTCGTAAGACCTTGTTCTGCTCCATCTTCTCTTCTGCACATCAGATTATCATGAGATCCAGAAACTCTCCTGTAATGTCACTCTCTCTAAGGTCTTACGGGCTGCCTGAGTATTCAGGTAATTGGTGTCCCTGCCACTACTGTGGCCTGCTTCTGTCATTCTCAGCTGTGCCAGCTCTGCATTAATGCAACAAACTCAGTTCTGCAATAATAATTTATTTCTATAGCGCCTATATATTCTGAAGCACTGTATAATTCAGAGGGGACATGTTCAGACAATATGAGACAATACAGAATAACACAATTCTGCTGTCTGGGTGTTATGTTTGATGCTGATCTCTCCTTCACCTCCTATACACAATCTCTCGTTTACTCTTGTCATTTGCACCTGAAGAACATCTCGAGTCTGCCCCTTTCTCACCATGGAAACAACAAAAACCCTCACTGTGGCCCTAATCCATTCCCGTCTTGACTACTGCAATTCTCTACTAATCGCCCCAATCTCTAAACTTTCCTCTCTCCAGTACATCCTTAATGCAGCAGCCAGGCTCACCCATTTGGCCAATCGTTACTCAGATGCTTCCACTCTATGCCAGTCAGGCCCGGCGTCAGCACCCGGGCAAGTGCCGGGGCCAGACTGCTTGGAGGGGGCCCACCGGGCCCCTGAGGGCTATGGTCACACTTGCATTGTGACCCTAGCCTGACGCAAGTATTGTCTGCTGCAGCGCAGAGCGTTTAATGCTATGAGCTGCCAGCAAGGAAGCCCATAGAAACCCGATGTTTACATTGGCAACCAGTGGTTGGCAAGGTAAACACCGGGTTTCTATGGGCTCAGTTGCTAGCAGCGCATAGCATTAAACACTATGAGCTGTGCACAATGCAAGTGTGACCCTAGCCTCAGGGGCCCCTGAGCACATTGCCCCCACAGCCAGGGCCATATCCAGGGGGCAGCTGGGGGGTCATTTCCGGCCTCCTGCAGCACCGGAGGTCTCCCTCCTCCCCCCTCCATGGGAGCCGACAGAGCTGCACACTCTGGGCTGAGAGGACCTGTGATGATGTCACATGGAGGGGAGGAGTCAGGGGTCACATGATCAGCTCCTCAGTATATGCAGGACTCTGCTGTGCTGCCCATCATGATGCTCAATTAGGTGGGTGAAGTTTGTGTGGGGTCAGGAGGGATTTGCAGTGTGAATGTAGCAGAGGCGAGTGTGTACTAGGTGTATGGCAATTAGGTGAAGTTTGTGTGGGGTCAGGAGGGATTTACAGTGTGAATGTAGCAGAGGCTAGTGCATACGAGGTGTACGGAGCAGAGGCTAGTGCGTACGAGGTGTACGGAGCAGAGGCTAGTGCGTACGAGGTGTACGGAGCAGAGCCGCGTGCGTACGAGGTGTACGGAGCAGAGCCGCGTGCGTACGAGGTGTACGGAGCAGAGCCGCGTGCGTACGAGGTGTACGGAGCAGAGCCGCGTGCGTACGAGGTGTACGGAGCAGAGCCGCGTGCGTACGAGGTGTACGGAGCAGAGCCGCGTGCGTACGAGGTGTACGGAGCAGAGCCGCGTGCGTACGAGGTGTACGGAGCAGAGCCGCGTGCGTACGAGGTGTACGGAGCAGAGCCGCGTGCGTACGAGGTGTACGGAGCAGAGCCGCGTGCGTACGAGGTATGTGTACCTGTGGTAGCCCCCCGCGGATTCCGCTCCTATAGTCCCAGCCACCTTTGCCAGCAGCATTCTTCTCCAGAGTCTCTTCTGCCGCTGTCTGCATTCTGCAGCTCAGCATGGAGGGGCACGATGTTGTCATCACTGTGCTGATATGTGCAGAGCGACCGGAGGAGACCGAAGCGGCGAGAAGAGAGGTGAGGAGAAAGAGAGATCCGGACGGCCAGACACTCAGCTTGGCTGTGGTGCCACCCATATGGCAGTGTGGCTCCATTGAGCTGCTTGCATTACTTGTGCGCTTCAGGATGCTTGTGTATATACCAAGCATGCTCAAACGCACAAAAATGCAACATTTTGCATTTGAAGGGTATTTTCAAAAAGCGCAAGGGAACGCAAATGCATTTTAGCCCGCTCCTAACAACGTGTAATATACTCACTGTCAGAAACAGCTCTTGCTGGTTTCGGCAGTCACTGTTCCTGTAAGGCTGTCTTCACATAGGCCTTTTTTTTTTAAATGTGGCAGTTGCGGTAAAAAAAACCAGCATCTGCCGCATTTTACACCTAGCGGCTGCACTTGCTGCCCATTTGCAGGCATATATTAAAGGGGGCCCACTGAGACCTTTTCGCCCGGGGCCCACAGAAACCTGGAGCCGGCCCTGATGCCAGTCACTGCACTGGCTACCCGTACACTACAGGATCCAATTCAAACTGCTTGTTCTCACCCACAAAGCTCTTCACAGTGCAGCACCTCCCTACATCTCCTCCCTCATCTCTGTCTATCACCCCACCCGTTCTCTACGTTCTACAAATGACTTTCGACTAACATCTGCACTAATCCGATCCTCCTACTGCCGACTCCAAGTCTTCTCCCGAGCTGCACCAATCCTCTGGAATGCTCTACCCCAAGGAATCAGGACTATCCACAACGTTCATAGCTTCAGAAGGACCCTAAAAACACATCTTTTTAAGGCGGCCTTTCATGCTCCCTAATAGAAGTCCAGAGCTAATGGGCTATATACAGTACCATCTCTCTGGACATAATCTCTTCTTCAAACTCCACCACACCCAAAAGCTCTACATAGATGTCTGGTGACCATTCATGTAACTTAATTTCTATCCCCCTCTTTCTCGAGATGCCTGGACGATCAGTGTAATAAACCCCTGTACCTTGTGTAACCCCAATCCCGTTGCAGATTGTAAACTCTTTTGAGCAGGGTCACCTTTATTTTTGCTTTAATTATTGTATTGTACTTTTTACATTGATTCTATGCTATTGTATCTAATTACTGCACTGCATTTTTTACACTGTTTTTCTGCCTTAAGTATTGTAATTTTACATGGATGAATTTACACTTAGCACAGAATCAATTGGTTGTATACATTACTCTTTTGAAAGCTGAAACCCTCCAAAATCTGGATTAGGTTAAGAAAATAAATTGACATCAATGCTGAAATATTGATCATTTAATGAACACAGAATGGTCAGATTTTGGCAAGCAAAAGTTGTCGCCTGGTCATATAATGCACCCAATCCTAGTTTACATCCTCACCTGTGCTCAGTAAATGATCGGTTAATTAGTGGGCGAGTATAATCAGAAACCCAGCACCCCAGACCTTCACCTGAACTGCAACTTGAGCTCTGACAACATGCCAAAAATCCACCCTGCAACCAAAGCCTTGATTATCAAGAGGCTTAAGACCAGACTCACTGCAGAGGTGGCAGGCACTTTTAATGTGTCTCAACGGCAAGTACAAAGAATTAAAAAAAAAAAAGATTTGAATAGACTGGAGAGGTCTTTGACACGCTGAGGTCCGGCAGACCCTGCAAGACAACTGCTCAGGAGGAATGTTTGTTGGTTAGAAAATACAAAGCAACCCCCTCTTCCACTGCAGCAGAGCTCCAACAGGCCTGGTCACCTCAAGTCCCTGTGTCAACTAGAACGGTTTGCAGGATTCTGTCTCAAAATGGCCTCCATGGTCGAATCATTGCCCAGAAGGCAGCACTAAACAAAAGGCAAATAAAAAACCATGTGGCATTTGCAAAGTCCCACAGCCTGCAAAACGCTGGAAAAGTGGCAGAAGGTAGATTTCTCTCATGAATCTTCAGTAGAATTACAGCACAGCCACCGCAAATACTGCAGGATACCTACTGGAGCCCGTATGGATCCAAAATACACCCAGAAAACAGTTAAGTTCGGTGGTGGAAAGATCATGGTCTGGGGTTACATTCAGTATGGGGGTTGTGCAAAGCATTTGCAAGGTGGAAGGCAATATCAATAGCTTAAAATATCAAGACGTATTAACTACCTCTTATATTCCAAATCATAAAAGGGATCAAATTCTGCAGCAGGATGGTGCTCCATCTCATACATTCATCTCTACAACAAAGTTCCTCCAGGCAAAAAAAGATCAAGGTGCTCAAGCACTGGCCAGCCCAGTCACCAGACATGAACATCATTGAGCATGTTTGCGGTAGGATGAAAGAGGAAGCTTGGAAGACAAAACCAAATAATCTAGATGAACTCTGGGAGGCATGTAAGACTGCATTCTTTGCTATTCCTGATGACTTCATTAATAAATTGTATGAATTGTTGATGAACCGCATGGATGCAGTCCTTCAAGCTCATGGAAGTCACACAAAATATTAAATATGACTAATAGCACCACAACTTCATTCATCAATGTTATGCAACATATATTTGTATTTTAAGTTAATTATTTGTTTGAATATCACATTACTTTCTGTGGGCGACAAAACTTTTATCCTGCCAAAACAATGAATGATGCCAATTTATTTTCTTAACCTAAACCAAATTTGCTTTCAAAAGAGTAAATTATAAAACCAATGGATGAATTTACCATCGGGTTATAAGCTTTTATTTACATATAAGATGGATAAATCTTCAATCTCTCCCTCTCTTCTGGCATTTTCCCCTCCTCCTTCAAACACTCGATCATTACTCCATTACTAAAGAAAACCACTCTCGACCCAACCTGCACAAATAACTACAGACCAGTCTCCAATCTCCCCTTCATCTCTAAACTCTTGGAGCGCCTGGTCTATTCCCGCCTCACCCGTTACCTCTCCGCTCACTCTCTTCTAGATCCATTACAGTCTGGTTTCCGCCCCCTTCACTCCACAGAAACTGCCCTCATCAAAGTGACCAATGACCTTCTGACAGCAAAACGTAATGGTGACCACTCTCTGCTTATTCTCCTTGATCTCTCTGCAGCTTTTGACACTGTCGACCATCAGCTCCTACTCTCTATGCTGCTCTCCATTGGCATAAAGGACACTGCTCTCTCCTGGCTCTCCTCCTATCTTTCTGACCGCTCTTTCAGTGTATCTTTTGCTGGCTCCACTTCCCCCCCTCTTCCCCTCACTATTGGGGTCCCTCAGGGTTCAGTCCTTGGCCCTCTCCTCTTCTCTCTCTACACGGCCCCGATTGGACAGACCATCAGCAGATTTGGCTTCCAGTACCATCTTTATGCTGATGACACTCAACTATACACTTCAGCCCCTGACCTTACCCTGCTGGGGTAGTAAAGAACACCAATGACTGTCTAGCTGCAGTTTCCAATATCATGTCCACTCTCTATTTGAAACTAAACCTTTCCAAAACTGAACTTCTTCTGCTCCCCCCATCCACTAACCTCCCTAAATCGGACATCTCTCTCTCAGTGTGCGGCACCACGATAACGCCTAGACAGCAAGCTCGCTGTCTGGGTGTTATATTTGACACCGATCTCTCCTTCTCCTCCCACACGCAATCTCTCGTCCGCTCCTGTCGCTTACACCTGAAGAATATCTCTAGAGTCCGCCCCTTTCTCACCCTGGAAACAACAAAAACCCTCACCGTGGCCCTAATCCATTCCCGCCTTGACTATTGCAACTCTCTATTAAGCGGCCTCCCCCTCACCAGACTTTCTCCTCTCCAGTCCATCCTTAATGCAGCAGCCAGGATCACCCATCTGGCCAATCGTTACTCAGATGCCTCTGCTCTGTGCCAGTCATTGCACTGGCTGCCCGTATACTACAGGATCAAATTCAAATTGCTTGTTCTCACCCACAAAGCTCTTCACAGTGCAGCTCCCCCCTACCTCTCCTCCCTCATCTCTGTCTATCACCCCACCCGCTCTCTACGTTCCTCAAATGACCTTCAACTAACATCTGCACTAATCCGATCCTCCCACTCCCGGCTCCAAGACTTTTCCAGAGCTGCACCAAACCTCTGGAATGCTTTACCCAAAGAAATCAGGACTATCCACAACTTGCATGGCTTCAGACGATCCCTAAAGACGCATCTTTTTAAGGCGGCCTATCATACTCCCTAACATGTCCATTGTACTGTAGACAGTGAATGGGCTATCCTCTGGACATTATTCTTCTACAAACTCCACCAAACCATAAAGGTCTACACAGACTGATGACCATTCATGTAAGCTTAGCCCTATACCCCATTTCCTCAAGATGCCTGGACCACCAGTGCAATAAGCCCCGGCACCTTGTACAACCCCTATCCCGTTGTAGATTGTAAGCTCTTTTGAGCAGGGTCACCTTCATTTCTTGCTTTATTTATTGTATTTTTTCACATTGATTCTATGCCTATTGTTTTTGTATCCAATGATTGTACTTTATTTGTTCTCTATTGTAATTACTTACTGTATATTTTCTGTACGCTAACCCTACATTGTAAAGCGCTGCGGAATATGTTGGCGCTATATAAATAAAGCTTTATTATTATTATTATTATTATAAGCGACATAACTTCTGTCACGGACTGTATGATCCAGCCATCAATATAATAAATAGGGAATTCACGTAATGCTGTATGAACCAGTCACCAGCCAGGATCTGTACAAGTAAGGGTATAAATAGATGATGCAAGGGACCAGATTTGGAAAAGAATATTGTCAAGGCCAAAAAGAGAATAGATAGATGAGGTGAGGTGATAAGCCAGAGTAAATAAATGCTTTTAGGGCCTGCTTAAAACAATGGGTATTGGGAATTAATCCAATTGTTATTGGTAGTCTGGTACAGAGGATTAGCACAGCTCTCAAGACATCTTGGAAACGGGAGTGGAATGTCAGTCTTACTTTATTAGTGGAATGGAGGGCACCGGTAGGGCGATAAGACAGAAATGGGGAGATGTAGGGCTACACTGCTGCATCTGAAACCCCTGTACAGTTTAGCTATGCTTCTCTGGTTACTCATTGCCAAGTCTCTGCTCCTTTGTCACAACTCTGATAAACTTGTTGCTGTAATCGCAACTCTGCTTGATCAGGTCCATGTTTCCAGTTTGCTCCTCCGGTTGTCTTCCTTCTACTAAACCTTCCATTGTCTCATATGAATCTCCCCTCTAGCATCATCTCTCTATGCTGCACAACAGCTGCTCATGTGGACCAAGGGCTTCACCAAGAATCCATTTCCCCAGGTGAGACCTATCAGGACAGCACACCGAAGCCATCCATACTCTGTTTTCCACACATCATTTTCTTTGCATACAAAATAGGACACAACATGTGAATAGAGCTTAATTCCTCTGTGATTCACTGAATGTCAATGGACGCCAGGAGCCCTCACAGTCTACAATCCCTGCAGCTGTCGTCAATTCAATACATACAAGGCTTTGTGCTGATGCTGCTTTTTAGGTGCACAAATTTTCTGCTGCAGAAATGCTGCTAAACTGCACCCTGTGGCAGGAAAACGCACCATAAAACGCATGTGTTCTTGGTGAAGATTGTGGTTGAGTTTTTGTTAGTATTCACAATAGCAGGGAGGGCTACAAGACGCAGCACAAAAATGCCCCAACAATGGATATGCTCATTATATTTGTCTTGACCATAAAAGGCATTGTGGGCACAACACTTCAGAATTCTCATAGACTTTGCTGGGGGAAGGATACACATGCAGCTTTAAGACTCCAACGGCCGCAACCAACTCATGAGGGAGAGTGCGACCGCCGTGCCTGAGATTGAAGGCCGAAACATACTAGCTGTGGACTCCCAGGAACTTCCTAAGTAGCTATCTGCCCTCCTGTCTAGCTGGTCCTTAATATTCCTGAAAGCCTCAATGGGAAGGGAGGAACGCTTAGACCCGGGCCACAGCTACCACAATTTTAGGGGTCTTATCTCATGAAGTGGTCGCCTCATCCTCAAAAGGGATACTTACTTTTTGCCATATACAGAAGAGAACCCATCTTATCCGGCCTCTTCCAATGGTCCATAATAAGAGCCTGAAGTTTCTGGTTTTTAATGGGAAATGCGCTTTTTCTTGGAAGAGAGATTACCAAACATTAAATCCTCAACTGAAGTCGGGACATAAGAGTCCACCAACCCCCTGGTAGAGCGGACAGCATTAACCCAAAAAGTCAGTGTCCTTCCGTGGAAACCATGGCTTCCCATCCCCACTGTCGTTTGAGGAGGATAACCCCCAGGGAGGAAGAGGACAAGGCAGAGGAAGAACTAGACCTGCGTCTTTCCTTGCGGGATTTACGTGCGGCATGGTCAGAGGCAGAGGAAGAACCCCGAGAACTCCTCCTCTTACTCCCCCTATCCTTCCTGGATTTCTGCAGGGACCTGATTTCCTCTCTCACTAAAGTCCTAAGGCTAGAGGCCAAACTGGGAACCTCCCCCGTACAGTGCCCTAAATGTAAGGGGCACACAATTCCTTCATATATTCCTCAGGGAGAGGAACCCTGCAAATAGCACACACCTTATTCTTCAGTCTGCAAGTCTGTCCTAAGGGAACAAGCAAGAAGGATAGTGTAAAACAGAGATCCCCAACTCCAGGCCTCAGTGCAGGCTTTCAGGATTTCCTTAGTATTGCACAGGTGCTAATGTGATCATCTGCACAGGTAATGATTCCAAGCCCTGTGCAATACTAAGGAAATCCTGAAAACCTGCACTGTTGGTGGGCCTTGAGGCCTGGAGTTGGGGACCTCTGGTGTAAAAGACACAACACAGCCCAAGGGCACTCACCCAGAATGATGGCACACTGGCTTCTGGGACGGCGTTGGGTCCACATCCACCTTTGACCCCTTCTGTGAGGCCTTGTGGCTGCTCCCTGACTGCTGTGACTCCACTGCCTGATCAGCCATCACAGCTGAGAGAGAGCATTGTTCCATGGTGCAGCCGGGTGTCAGGCAGCCCTTCGCCTCCTCCTACCCTCAGAAGCAGCCTCCGCACCGCCCAGAGCGGCCCTGCGTCCACCAGCTTCCAGACGTCGGGTGCCCCCATCTTGGCCCACACCGAGCCGGGAAATTTGAAACTCCTGCTGTCAGAGCTGCTCCCCAGCATTCCTTAGGCAGGAAACACCGCCCCAGGCCGCTGTACTGCCATCCATGTTCCAGTTTCACCCAGGGCACAGCGTGACAGGGCAGAGACGTGCACACGTGTCACCTGGGAGGCGCTGGGGCCGAGAACAAGCCGCTGGTGGCACTCTACCAGACCCTGCGCCCTCCACCACTGCAAGTGATTACCCCGAGGAGGAGCCCCTGCACCAAAGTCCGTAGCCACGGCCTAGGTAAGAACCATTTCTTCCAGCTACCCGGTCAGGCCAGGACCGCTTGAGATTCAGAGGCCTCCCACCTCCAAGACAGGAAACCTAAACTGAGGTGCAAGAGAGATCCCGCCTTTTTTTTATCTCAGAGGTTTCCTGTCTTGGATGGGTGGTCTTCTCTCTCAGGTGGTGCTGTCGTGGTGATGATGGAAAAAGGACAATTAATGAAACAACAACAGGTTCTTGACAGATAAGGGGAACAAAGAATACCCAGTGTGATCTGAGTGCAAAGGAGAGTTATTGTAAAAGTTAATAATGGTTATAAACAGAAAAAACCCTATTAAAGGGAATAAACCACCTGAAAAATCAGTGCAGCAGGAGATTGATGCATGCAGCATAACATCATATTTTTTTTTTCTCCCTTGTGGGCTTGTCTTTCTGCTATTAGCCAAACCCCTTTCCTCTCATCCATACTCATCCAGAGGAAAAGGGGGTTTGGCTTACAGCAGAAAAACAAGCCCACAGGGGAGGTAAAGAAAAAAACACAAATAGTGATGTCATGCTGCACACATCAATCACCTGCTGTACTGATTTACAGGTGGTTGGTTCCCTTTGAGGATGAAGGTGCCCAACAATAAGATTGTGAGCTTTACACGTGGAACATGAAACACTGGAAAAATGAAAGCCCAATCTGATAAATCTGGTTTTCTTTTACACCACGTGTACGCCACTTAGCTGGGGAATAAACTTACTATGGGAAGAAAGCAAACCAATGTGTCATTCTGGGCAATGTTCTAATATGACACCTTGGGTGCTAGCATTAATGAAACAGCTACATAAACATTGCAACGGTAAGGTTTACAAAGGCTATATCTCGGAATACACAGAACACAAGCACATTGGGGACCCCTTCCCTAAATGCAGCAGACATGCACTTACATTGCCATGCAGCAGGGGGGTGACAGGTCCTCTTTAAAGGTGGTGGGCAGAGTTTACAATCCCCCAAAACTGGTAACAGGTGCAATTTAAGAAAAAAATAAAAGTCCTAAAAATGGACAACCCCTATAATTCTGTGTGGCTCTTATTGTTTCTAATTGGGTCTCATTAACAAAGTTTCTCCCTTTGGCTTTCACAGTTCATCTTCCTGCACATTGAACATTGATGTGATTTGTGGTTGGAAAAAGACGATTACAAGTTCCCAACAGACCTTCACAATGGGCTCACTGGTGGATAATCCCCAACAGACCATCACAATGGGCTCACTGGTGGATAATCCCCAACAGACCATCACAATGGGCTCACTGGTGGATAATCCCCAACAGACCATCACAATGGGCTCACTGGTGGATGATCCCCAACAGACCATCACAATGGGCTCAATGGTGGATAATCCCCAACAGACCATCACAGTGGGCTCACTGGTGGATAATCCCCAACAGACCATCACAATGGGCTCACTGGTGGATATCCCCAACAGACCATCACAATGGGCTCACTGGTGGATAATCCCCAACAGACCATCACAATGGGCTCACTGGTGGATAATCCCCAACAGACCATCACAATGGGCTCACTGGTGGATAATCCCCAACAGACCATCACAATGGGCTCACTGGTGGATGATCCCCAACAGACCATCACAATGGGCTCAATGGTGGATAATCCCCAACAGACCATCACAGTGGGCTCACTGGTGGATAATCCCCAACAGACCATCACAATGGGCTCACTGGTGGATAATCCCCAACAGATCATCACAATGAGCTCACTGGTGGATATACCCAACAGACCATCACAGTGGGCTCACTGGTGGATAATCCCCAACAGACCATCACAATGGGCTCACTGGTGGATAATCCCCAACAGACCATCACAATGGGCTCAATGGTGGATAATCCCCAACAGACCATCACAGTGGGCTCACTGGTGGATAATCCCCAACAGACCATCACAATGGGCTCACTGGTGGATAATCCCCAACAGACCATCACAATGGGCTCACTGGTGGATATACCCAACAGATCATCACAATGAGCTCACTGGTGGATATACCCAACAGACCTTCACAATGGGCTCACTGGTGGATAATCCCCAACAGACCATCACAATGGGCTCACTGGTGGATAATCCCCAACAGACCATCACAATGGGCTCACTGGTGGATGATCCCCAACAGACCATCACAATGGGCTCAATGGTGGATAATCCCCAACAGACCATCACAATGGGCTCACTGGTGGATAATCCCCAACAGACCATCACAATCGGCTCACTGGTGGATGATCCCCAACAGACCATCACAATGGACTCACTGGTGGATGATCCCCAACAGACCATCACAATGGGCTCACTGGTGGATAATCCCCAACAGACCATCACAATGGGCTCACTGGTGGATAATCCCCAACAGACCATCACAATGGGCTCACTGGTGGATAATCCCCAACAGACCATCACAATGGACTCACTGGTGGATGCTCAGTTCCCTCATTGGGCAGCACAGAGGTTATAGGAGGCGAATGCTGCAAGACTTTTATTGAGGTCCAAATACAAAATGATTTTTAGTACAAAACACATGAATGTAAGTGAAGGAAGCTCCAGTGTGTGCTGCGCCCAGCAGAGGCTCGTCCTGTGTGCGGAGGACTGACCCACAGTATGACCAGGCCCAGGCGGCACAGCCTGCTGCACAGGGGTCTGACCAGAGCTTAGGAAGCCATAACAGAAGACAAAGATCCTGGGGAGGGGCTGGAGGGTTCGGGCCCTGCAATCACAATCCTCCGCCGTCAGCGCTCACCTGGGACAGCCATGGAGCCGGGGCCTCCTGCACCGACCTCGGAAGGAACTCTTCCTCAGCGGTTGGAACTAAACACCCGTCACCTGTTTCCGGGAGACCTGTTTAGACGGTGCACAGTGGACCTGCCCACAGTAAACACAGGGGGAGAAGCTATTGGGGGAAAAACCATTGTTACTTTGTTCTCCAGCGATATTGATTATTTGTGTTTTTGGATTAAAGCAAAAGCCGTGCAGCTGATTGGCGGCTCATCTGTATGTTGTACATTGGATCATATAGGAGTTTACTCCCCCCTTCCCCTCCTGCAGGGTGGTACATCCCGCCGTGTCAGCCTGCACGCGCTAGTTTGTTTTGAAGACGCTGAAGGAAAATGAGCAACATCTATATCCAGGAGCCGCCCACTAACGGCAAGGTGCGGGGGGACCGGGGCAGACCATCTGTGGAGGAGTGGGGGACACCCCGGGTGTGGAGGGGTTAAGGTTGTCAAGGTGATGAGTACGTGAAGCAGTGATCTCTTCCTCCTCCGTCCTGCTGTGCAGTGGGGAGGGGGGTGTACTGCACAGTTACCGCCATGCTGCTGTGTAGCAGGGGGTGTACAGCACAGTCACCGCCTCCTCCATCCTGCTGTGCAGTGGGGGGTGTACAGCCCAGTCACCGCCTCCTCCATCTTGCTGTACAGTGGTGGTGTACAGCATAGTCCCTGCCTCCTCCGTCCTGCTGTGCAGTGGTGGTGTACAGCATAGTCCCTGCCTCCTCCGTCCTGCTGTGCAGTGGTGGTGTACAGCATAGTCCCTGCCTCCTCCATCCTGCTGTGCAGTGGGGGGTGTACAGGCACAGTCACCACCTCCTCCATTCTGCTGTGCAGTGGGGGGTGTACAGCCCAGTCACCGCCTCCTCCATCTTGCTGTACAGTGGTGGTGTACAGCACAGTCACTGCCTCCTCCGTCCTGCTGTGCAGTGGTGGTGTACAGCATAGTCCCTGCCTCCTCCATCCTGCTGTGCAGTGGGGGTGTACAGGCACAGTCACCACCTCCTCCATTCTGCTGTGCAGTGAGGAGTGTACAGGCACAGTCACCACCTCCTCCATCCTGCTGTGCAGTGGGGGGGTGTACAGCACTGTCACTGCCTCCTCCATCCTGCTGTGCAGTGGTGGTGTACAGCACAGTCACCACCTCCTCCATTCTGCTGTGCAGTGAGGAGTGTACAGGCACAGTCACCACCTCCTCCATCCTGCTGTGCAGTGGGGGGGTGTACAGCACTGTCACTGCCTCCTCCATCCTGCTGTGCAGTGGTGGTGTACAGCATGGTCCCTGCCTCCTCCGTCCTGCTGTGCAGTGGGGGGTGTACAGGCACAGTCACCACCTCCTCCATTCTGCTGTGCAGTGAGGAGTGTACAGGCACAGTCACCACCTCCTCCATCCTGCTGTGCAGTGGGGGGGTGTACAGCACTGTCACTGCCTCCTCCATCCTGCTGTGCAGTGGTGGTGTACAGCATGGTCCCTGCCTCCTCCGTCCTGCTTTGCAGTGGGGGGTGTACAGGCATAGTCACCACCTCCTCCATTCTGCTGTGCAGTGAGGGGTGTACAGGCACAGTCACCGCCTCCTCCATCCTGCTGTGCAGTGGGGGGTGTACAGCACTGTCACTGCCTCCTCCATCCTGCTGTGCAGTGGGGGGGGGGGGTGTACAGCACAGTCACCGCCTCCTCCATCCTGCTGTGCAGTGGGGGTGGTGTACAGCACAGTCACCACCTCCTCCATCCTGCTGTGCAGTAGGGGGTGTACAGGCACAGTCACTGCCTCCTCCATCCTGCTGTGCAGTGGGGGGTGTACAGCACAGTCACTGCCTCCTCCATCCTGCGGTGCAGTGGGGGGTGTACAGCACAGTCACTGCCTCCTCCATCCTGCTGTGCAGTGGGGGGTGTACAGCACAGTCACCGCCTCCTCCATCCTGCTGTGCAGTAGGGGGTGTACAGGCACGGTCACCGCCTCTTCCATCCTGCTGTGCAGTGGGGGGTGTACAGCACAGTCACTGCCTCCTCCATCCTGCGGTGCAGTGGGGGGTGTACAGCACAGTCACTGCCTCCTCCATCCTGCGGTGCAGTGGGGGGTGTACAGCACAGTCACTGCCTCCTCCATCCTGCGGTGCAGTGGGGGGTGTACAGCACAGTCACTGCCTCCTCCATCCTGCGGTGCAGTGGGGGTGTACAGCACAGTCACCGCCTCCTCCATCCTGCTGTGCAGTGGGGGTGTACAGCACAGTCACCGCCTCCTCCATCCTGCTGTGCAGTGGGGGTGTACAGCACAGTCACCGCCTCCTCCATCCTGCTGTGCAGTGGGGGTGTACAGCAGTCACCACCTCCTCCATTCTGCTGTGCAGTGAGGTGTGTACAGCGCAATCACCACCTCCTCCTTCCTGCTGCACAGTGGGGGGTGTACAGCACAGTCACTGCCTCCGTCATCAGCTTAAAGTGGCCAAATCTGGTCAACTCTTAAGGTAATTTTACACGCCGCTACTGTGCCTAGCAACCTGTATCAACCATACGTGCACGTTTTTGACGGTTGATACCGATCGCCGATGCGGCATGTACACGCCGCCATTGCGTTGTCAACTGAAGGTATTGTGTTGCCCCAGAAGTTCCGACAGATCCTGCGGATAACTGCCTGTTGAATCCCGTCGCCCCTTCACACGCCGCAATCAGTAGGGGAATGTGGGCGTACTTGTTCAGCGGCACTGAAACATAGGTGTGACAGAGTTGTGTATTCCGTGACGCTAACACAGTGATTGGATAATGCAATAGCGTCATGATTGGCTTGCCTGCGCAGGAAGGCTGATTAATACATGACGCCATTGCAATTGTGTAGTGTGAATGGTCAGCTCTTTAAATATGGCGCCCTGTGAAGGAACAGCCAATGGTTACACAGTAGCAGCCACCAATGATCGCTGATGGGGCGCGGTATCCATGAGGCTGTGGCACGCCCCTGGGAAATCACTAGGGGACGCAGATTCCATCCCTGTGCCCCGTTTAGACACCACTACTATGGAAATTGAGCCTTTGTGTTGCCTTGGGTTTTTGAACACGGCTCAGAAACAGGTATCTGAGTCAACTGCGGGAAACCTGATAACTTTCCCAATTTACACGCAGCCATTTCTTAGCAATTTCAAGGCAACAGGCACAAAAATCCCCATTGCCAGGCAGTTGCTACCACGCAGTGGTGACATGTAAAGGTACCTTTATTTATCTGACAGAGACCCACAAATGCATTGGAGGTTCCCAGGGGAAGCTTTGTGGGGGATGTGCTTGGTTTGGCTGATAATTTTGCAGGGTAATGGATGGAGGGGACACTCTGTCTGTTGAAGGCAATAGTGTATCCTGCAGGGAAGCACCATTCTGTCTCTGAGTCCTAATGCTGCAGGTAATCCGGCTGATGGGTGAAGACATCGCCGCTCGCTGCACACAACCAGCTGCTCCACTACGACGACGCGTCATTGCTGACATCATCGTGGACGACACGTCATGTGAGTCAGGGGTGAAACACTGGAGCATGCAGTCCTCGATTTGTACATAGATATCTATGAAAGGACAACCAAAAGCCCTGTGCTTCGTTCACATTGATCTCTAGAGCCTCCACCCACTATTAACCCTCAGGTATGGGATTAACCTGCAGGATAATGGTGTTCTGAACCTGCCCGACCTCCACTGGCAGGAGGACATTAACCTTATTCCCCCCGGCAGCATTCAGCTTCCAGTTGTGATGGCACGGGTTCAGTCACTTCTCAATGTATGGAGAGCAGCAGCTGTAACCGTCCCCCGCACTGACTGACATCCCCTCTAACCCAACTTCCAGATGGTCCTTAACTAATGGATGTAATACGTATGAGAAAATAGGAGTGTTATGTAGTCACGAGAATATAAGGCGCTCCCCTCTATGGGGAACTGATGATGTCAGCAATCACAACTATTGCACCTCCCATATGGATTGTCACCAGGCTTTACCCATGGATCTGCAGCACATTCAAAAGGAATCTATCAGCAAGTTTTTGCTATCGCATCTGATGGCAACTTGATTTAGGCAAAGAGACCCTGAATCCAACAATGTATCACTTAAGGTACCGTCACATGGTACAACTTTGAAGCCATGTTGGCAGCGATTCCGCGGGTGCGTGCTCGTTTCCGACATCGCTTCCTTAGGTGTCACACGGAGAGATGTTGGAAGCGACGCAGTCGCGATGTTGCAGCAGAAGTTGTGCACAACCCAGGGAGCAACACGCATCAATGTTGTGAATAGGCGACATCGCTTACAACTTCGCTATCGCTGTTAGCAGATCGCTGGATCAACATTGCCAGGCTTACCAACATATTGGTAAACCTGTCAACTGCAATCCAGTGATTTATTGCAGTTGCATTGTGCTGTTACACGGCACAACGCGCCTGCAATGTCGCTGAACCCGGGACTTTTCGGCGATGTTGCACGCAGCATCGCCCTGTGTGAGGGTACCTTTAGATTACTGAGTGCAGCAGTTCTGATTTTTCTAGATTTAGTAATTCAGCAGAGCTTAGAAAGGTGGCCCAGCTCACACCAGGCTGTCTATGTAGAATGTCTTTAGACAGTGAGCTGCTAACCACAGCAGGGGGTGTGCTGGGCTAGCTGACCTAGTCCAGCAATGAGAATCTTCTTAAGCTAAAGCAAACATTGCAAGTAAACAACAACACTGTGTGAAAAGAGACTCATCTCGCTGACTTATCTGTTAACCCTTACAGCATGCTCTCTTCAAATTGCATATTAAAAACCTGCTAGACAGTTTCCCTTAAAAGGGGGTTGTCCGGTCTATGTGACTGCAGACTTCTCAATCCTCCCAGCGACTGCACTGTGCATTGCATCGCTTTTTAAACCAGAAATGGACCAGAGTTATGAAGTATACATATTTTCGGCAGCAACACAACTAGTGGGCATGTCCTCACTCCATACAAGTGTATGAAGCTTAGTGGGAGTGTATCGAGGGCACGACCTTGCTCCATACACTTGTATAGAGCGAGCCCGCACCCATTAGTCGTGTTGTTGCTGGGAACATGCATACGGCATAATTGTGGTCAGTTTTTGGCTTATAAAACCATGAATCCTCGCAGCGCACAGTGTGGATAAGTCTACAGTCAGAGTGATTGCAGGATGTCCGTGTAGACCGGAGAACCCCTATAGTAGTGGTTGTCCGAATTTTCATTTACCTGATAACCTCTCCCCCCTCCGTATAAACGTGCATCCCTGTCTCGGAGGAACATGCATTCACAGTGTTTATAATTCCTGTATTGTAGGTTCTACTGAAAACAACGGCTGGAGAGATTGACATTGAATTATGGTCAAAAGAGACTCCTAAAGCTTGTAGAAACTTTGTTCAGCTGTGTTTGGAAGGTAAGAAGGGTCATGGTGGAAGGATGGAGGACGGGACGTAGACTCTTATTTCTATAGGATTGCCCACCATGGGTGGCTGCAGTTGCTTCCTCGTATCTAACGGTGCCGTATGTTCTTGCTTTTACAATGTGGTCTTACATTTTGTAAACTTGTAGTTTTCTCTCCTGACCAGCATTGCCCCTGTGATGTATTTATGCCCCAATCATCCTCAAATACATTGCTGAGATTGCACTTCACTGGGTCCATAAAAAACGTAAGAATTCCATGATGCCCTATTTACAGCAGTTATATGTTAAAGGGAGTTTGTCAGCAAAAAACGGACTGTTCAAACCAAGCACAGGCGCTCCGTGCCCCCCTGATGTAGCCAGCAGTCCAGGGCATCTTCCCACCTACTTGTTTTCTATCTCCACCTTCCTCTTCCATTATTGACTGCTCTGACTCTACAGGAGCCATAGAAGGAAGCGATAGATGGAAACAAAGTAGGTAAGAATGTGCCAGGGGGCACCAAGTGCCGGTGCTTAGGCTGAATATTCATTTTGAGCTGACAGACGTCCTTCAAAGGGGTTTAACAGTAAGGATATTAAAGGGCTTTTCCGTTATTTGACAAAATTTGCCTGAGAGTAGCACATTACAAATACCCATTACTTACCCATTGGATCTTCCTGCAGCGGTGATGACTTGTCCATCAGTCATGTGACCGCTGCTGTCAGTCATTGTTCTGAGCATGTGATTGGCTGCAGCGGTGATGACTTGCCCATCACTCATGTAACCGCTGCTGTCAGTCATTGTTCTGAGCATGTGATTGGCTGCAACGGGGATGTGAGCACTGGGAGGAAAGTCATCTACAAAACATTTGCTCTAGCATTGGTATGTATTGGATATATATATATATATATATATATATATATATATATATATATATATATATATATTAAACATTCTTCCACTACTTTTCGGCAAATGTTGTAAAGTCACTTTAATCAGTCATTTATAAGTGGGGTCATAAATATCTGATTTTTGAGGATTTCATTGAGTTCTGCACAGTGTTTGTGCAGTGAGGAGAACGGAAGATGTGGACATTACCTGGATAGTACTCAACTACTCCTGTTCTGAAAGATACATGTTAGACAAAATCATCAAGCTCTGGAACAATAAAACAGAGACATCCCTCTACCAGAAGCCAATTAACCAGCACACATGCCTCAGAAGGGACAGTTTTTATCCTAAAACACATAAAAACTCTAAAGTCCGACCATTCGAAACCATAAGATATGCGACGTTTCGACAGACAGACTAACTCCTACCAAGAATGATTGACAACCAGGTATCAAGGAATCTTCTCCTATTTTACAAAATGAACGAAGAAAACCACTGCCTGCCTCTCATACTCGCCTGAAATCGGAGAGCAGCACGGAAAACACAGCACAAAAAAGATGAACATTCCCACCAGGAACCAGATAAAAATGTAGAATCTGTCTGTCCGCATGTCCGCATGTCATGACCTCGGGCATGATAAAGATTCCCAGCTCACATCAGGATCCCAGATTGCTACATCTGCCCTTGTCACGCTTAGATTGTGCTGACTTTGCTGGATGCTGCTGTCTGTTTGTGTTTGCATTTCTTCAGGAGCTGCATGAGGTATGGATGTCAAGGTCTTGTGCTCAGTTGCTGGTTGATGTGAGGATTGGGTGCGACTCGCCTGAAATCCCCTCCCCCTAGCATTTACGTAGCCTCTCATTACATTAGGTGTTGCTGATAGAGTTTCACTCTATACCTGAAGCTGTATTGTGCAGGCCTGTTTTGTTTGTGCTGAAGACCTTTCCTTTGGAGATGCTGTATCCAGGTTCTGTGGAGGGAGGTGAGCGGGGAATAGCGTAGGGCTGGTGAAGGAGTTTAGGGAGAGGCTGGAGACCTGAACCTTCTCACCATAAGAGACACCTTCAGGGTCAGGGCCATTCAGGGTTTTTAATCTTCCCTGGTCACTCTGCCCGTATCGGCCATTCCCTCATCAGCATTCTCACTATACCGTGATAGCCCTGCTCCTAATGACCAGCAGTAATATATAATATATACGGGCTGTATGGTGGCTCAGTGGTAGCACTGCAAGTTCAAATCCCACCAAGGACAACATCTGCAAGCAGCTTGTATGGTTTCTCCATGTTTGTGTGGGTTCTCCGGTTTACTCCCACATTTCAAAGACATACTGATGGGGAATTTAGATTGTGAGCCCCAATGGGGACAAATGTATGTAAAGTGTTATGGAATTAATAGTGCTATATAAATGAATAACTAATATATATATATATATACAGTATAAATAACTGCATGTTATCTGACCATTAGTCATGAGTAAGACTGCTTAGTGCAGTTGAAATGTGTTGACTGGGTTATGTCGACCATGTACATATTTCTTTTGTATGCACTATATATAAAAGGAAAAGGAAAATCCAGTCCTGTTGAGCTGGACACTATTTTTTTCTATTATCCTTGATGTGAGGCCAAGGTAAGGCTGGTGTCTGAGCACCAGATGGATGAGCAAAGAGCAACTGGGTGAGCTGGAATCAAGTTTCTCCTCAGATTAGCTCCCCCTGGATCCCTTAGCCCACCTCACCATCTGGTTTCCAGATTCCATCACCTTTTAAGCATGACACAGATATGATCTAAAACTATGATCAAACTTTGAATATGGTCATACTGATGATAATAATCGTACCTGTGTGGCTTTTGTCAGATGACTTGTTGTTGTGGGAGAAATAATCTTTTATTATTTTATGTAAATGAGCTGCTCCAGGCTATGGGGCGGACGCTGCCTGGAAGATAATCCCACCTCCAGGGCTTGTTATAAATTAGTAGGAGGCATTATCAGTGTGATGGGCGCTCTCCTGAGTGTCATTACTAAGTGGTGGCTTCCTCTCAGCTTCAGCCTCCATCTCACAGGCAGACAGGTGTTGTTGCAGTACAGCAGAGCTGCCAAAAAATGTGTTTGCTAGAAGTCAAATTGAATTTCTCCTGTTCTGTTTGAGTGACTTGTCTCACACTGGTAACACCACCTTCTTCTTATAATAATCAGCCCCATAGCCTGGAACAACTCATTTATATAAAGTATAAAAGATGATTTCTCCACAAGGCATCTGATATGAGGCAAACAGGTGCAATTACTTTCAGCTGTCTGTAACCTGTATGCCCATATTAATAGATGGGTCAAATGCGGTGACACGTTCCCTTTAAACCCCTGTTTTCTTTTGTTCAGAATTCATCCTGCTTCTTTCTCCTCTCGTGAGTTGAGTCTAGACAGTCCGGGATCCTTGCTGGTTGGTGGGCATGTCTACGATTCTTCTCATCCAGTATTATCATGCAAGGGGGTCTTCACCCCTCCTGTACCCCTCCCACCTGGGGGTCTTCTATAATAAACCCCTCTATGACCATGTGGTTGTAGAGAATTACTGCTTATTTTGTCTGGACACGTGGGGCTACATTTCAGACACTCTCCATCATGTGACAAGAAATGATATCATACCGGCAATGAGCCCGTACTGTCTAGCATCTACCCTCCTCTGAGCTCTGGTATCAATCCCACAATGCATTATTGTAGCATGACATGACCAGCTGGAGCCAAGACCTCCTGCTCTTGCTGTGGTAACATTGTTACCCTTCCATTCATCTGTCTTAAATGACTGAACAGATTATTAGTACATACAGTGTTGGCCAAAAGTATTGACACCCCTGCAATTCTGTCAGATAATACTTAGTTTCTTCCTGAAAATGATTGCAATCACAAATTCTTTGGTATTATTATCTTCATTTAATTTGTCTTCAATGAAAAAACACAAAAGAGAATGAAGCAAAAAGCAAAACATTGATCATTTCACACAAAACTCCGAAAATGGGCCAGACAAAAGTATTGGCACCCTCAGCCTAATACTTGGCTGCACAACCTTTAGCCAAAATAACTGCGATCAACCGCTTCTGGTAACCATCAATGAGTTTCTTACAATGCTCTGCTGGAATTTTAGACCATTCTTCTTTGGCAAACTGCTCCAGGTCCCTGATATTTGAAGGGTGTCTTCTCAAAACTGCCATTTTTAGATCTCTCCACAGGTGTTCTATGGTATTCAGGTCTGGACTCATTGCTGGCCACCTTAGAAGTTTCCAGTGCTTTATCTCAAACCATTTTCTAGTGCTTTTTGAAGTGTGTTTTGGGTCATTGTCCTGCTGGAAGACCCATGACCTCTGAGGGAGACCCAGCTTTCTCACACTGGGCCCTACATTATGCTGCCAAATTTGTTGGTAGTCTTCAGACTTCATAATGCCATGCACACGGTCAAGCAGTCCAGTGCCAGAGGCAGCAAAGCAACCCCAAAACATCAGGGAACCTCCGCCATATTTGACTGTAGGGACCGTGTTCTTTTCTTTGAATGCCTCTTTTTATTGTCCTGTAAACTCTATGTTGATGCCTTTGCCCCAAAAGAGAGAACATTCTTCCAAAGGATTTTAGGCTTTCTCAGGTAAGTTTTGGCAAACTCCAGCCTGGCTTTTTTATGTCTCGGGGTAAGAAGTGGGGTCTTCCTGGGTCTCCTACCATACAGTCCCTTTTCATTCAGACGCCAATGGATAGTACGGGTTGACACTGTTGTACCCTCGGACTGCAGGGCAGCTTGAACTTGTTTGGATGTTAGTCGAGGTTCTTTATCCACCATCCGCACAATCTCGCGTTGAAATCTCTCGTCAATCTTTCTTTTCCGTCCACATCTAGGAACGTTAGCCACAGTGCCATGGGCTTTAAACTTCTTGATGACACTGCGCACGGTAGACACAGGAACATTCAGGTCTTTGGAGATGGACTTGTAGCCTTGAGATTGCTCATGCTTCCTCACAATTTGGTTTCTCAAGTCCTCAGACAGTTCTTTGGTCTTCTTTCTTTTCTCCATGCTCAATGGGGTACACACAAGGACACAGGACAGAGGTTGAGTCAACTTTAATCCATGTCAACTGGCTGCAAGTGTGATTTAGTTATTGCCAACACCTGTAAGGTGCCACAGGTAAGTTACAGGTGCTGTTAATTACACAAATTAGAGAAGCATGACATGATTTTTCAAACAGTGCCAATATTTTTGTCCACCCTCTTTTTTATGTTTGGTGTGGAATTATAACCAATTTGGCTTTAGGACAAATCTTTTTGTATTTTTTTCATTGAAGACAAATTAAATGAAGATGATACCATGAATTTGTGATTGCAATCATTTTCAGGAAGAAACTAAGTATTAGCTGACAGAATTGCAGGGCTGTCAATACTTTTGGATAACACTGTAGGAGGCTGATCTGTTCTTCTACATTATAGCTGTGTGACAGGAGCTGTGCAATCATCTTCATTATCTGTGATATGTGTTCCTTTTCCACCTCCCCAATCCTCCACTGTGGAGAAAGTGTGGGGGCATCACAATCCTGTACCAGACCTCAACCAGAGGACAATAAGACCTCTCACACTCATTATCTATGACCACACACAGGCAGCTGACCTTGGACACACCAGTCTATCCAATGTTGGTAAAGCGTTAAACCATGGCCTGATGAAGAGACTGGACTGAGGAATATCAATTCTATGCATAATATTTTTTTTCATTCACTACCTATCACAGTACAAAGATCAGAGATCTTTGTTGGATTGGCTCCTTTGCTTTATCATCAGTGATCAGTCGTGTCCCTGTACCAATTGTTGTAAAGACAATAACTGACGGCATTTACTTGTTAAGATGGGCGGCACGGTGGCTCAGTGGTTAGCACTGTATGGTGGGTCAGTGATTAGCACTGGTGGCTCCATGGTTAGCACTGTATGGTGGCTCAGTGGTTAGCACTGTATGGTGGCTCAGTGATTAGCATTGTATGGTGACTCAGTGATTAGCACTGTATGGTGGCTCAGTGGTTAGCCCTGTATGGTGGCTCTGTGGTTAGCCCTGTATGGTGGCTCTGTGGTTAGCACTGTATATGGTGGCTCTGTGGTTAGCACTGTATGGTGGCTCAGTGGTTAGCACTGTATGGTGGCTCTGTGGTTAGCACTATATGGTAGCTCCATGGTTAGCACTGTATGGTGGCTCAGTGGTTAGCACTATATGGTGGATTCGTGGTTAGCACTATATGGTGGCCCTGTGGTTAGCAATATATGGTGGCTCAGTGGTTAGCACTGTACGGTGGCTCAGTGGTTAGCACTGTATGGTGGCTCAGTGGTTAGCACTGTATGGTGGCTCAGTGGTTACCACTGTATGGTGGCTCAGTGGTTAGCACTGTATGGTGGCTCAGTAGTTAGCACTGTATGGTGGCTCAGTGGTTAGCACTGTATGGTGGCTCAGTAGTTAGCACTGTATGGTGGCTCTGTGGTTAGCACTGTACGGTTGCTCAGTGGTTAGCACTGTATGGTGGCTCAGTGGTTAGCACTGTATGGTGGCTCAGTAGTTAGCACTGTATGGTGGCTCAGTGGTTAGCACTGTATAGTGGCTAAGTAGTTAGCATTGTTGCTTTGCAGTGCTGGGGTCCTGGGTTTAAATTCCACCAAGGACAACATCTGCAAGGAGTTTGTATGTTCTCCTCGTGTTTGTGTGGGTTTCTCCGGTTTCCTCCCACACTCCACAGACATACTGATAGGGAGTTTAGACTGTGAGCCCCAATAGAGATAGTGTTGCAAATGTGTGTAAAGCGCTATGGAATTAATAGCGCTATATAAACGAATAAATATTATTATTATTAGTGCAATATATTGCATTTTATTTTCATTCTTCTGACATTGGGATGGCTGGAGACTTTGGACTGATATTACCCAGTTGTGGGGCTGGATGATGGATTTTTAATGACTTTCATAGATAAACTATACACCATGTTCCAAATTATTATGCAATTTGATTTTAAGTGTCATAGGGTTTTGTTTTTCTTTTGTCAATGAAACCCATTGATGGTATTGTGTCTCAGGGTTCTTTGGATCATTGAAATCAATCTCAGATATCTGTGATAATTAGTTTGGCAGGTGAACCCAATAAAAGGAAAACTGGGTGTTCCATAATATTAAGCAGGCCACAGTTTTCAAGTAACATGGGACAGAAAAAGGATGTATCTGCTGCCAAAAAGCAACAAATAGTGCAATGCCTTGGACAAGGGATGAAAAAATTAGATATTGCACTAAAACTTAAGCGTCATCATTGACTGTGAAGAGATTTGTGGCTGATTCTGAGCACAGACGTGTTCGTGCAGATAAAGGCAGAATGAGGAAGGTTTCTGCCAGGCAAGTTCATCGGATTAAGAGAGCAGCTGCTAAAAAGGCCTTACAAACTAACAAACAGATATTTGAAGCTGCTGGTGCCTCTGGAGTCCCTCGAACCTCAAGGTGTAGGATCCTTCAAAGGCTTGCTGTGGTGCGTAAACCTACTATTCGGCCTCCACTAAACAGTGCTTACAAACAGAAAGGGTTGCAGTGGGCTCAGACATACATAAAGACTAATTTTAAAACAGTCTTGTTTACTGATGAGTGCCGAGCAACCCTGGATGGTCCAGATGAATAGAGTAGTGGATAGTTGGTGGATGCCACCATGTCCCAACAAGGCTGTGACGTCAGCAAGGAGGTGGAGGAGTCATGTTTTGGGCTGGAATCATTGGGAAACAGCTGGTAGGCCCCTTTAAGGTTCCTGAAGGTGTGAAAATGACCTCTGCAAAATATATAGAGTTTCTGACTAAGAACTTTCTTCCATGGTACAAAAAGCAAAAACGTGCCTTCAGGAGCAAAATCATCTTAATGCATGTCAATGCACCATCTCATGCTACAAAGAATACCTCTGTGCCATTGGCTGCTATGGGCATAAAAGGAGATAAACTCATGGTGTGGCCACCATGTTTCCCTGACCTCAGCCCTATAGAGAACCTTTGGAGTATAATCAAGCACAATATCTATGAGGGTGGGAGGCAGTTCACATCAAAACAGCAGCTCTGGGAGGCTATTCTGACATCATGCAAAGAAATACAAGCAGAAACTCTCCAGAAACTCACAATATCAATGGATGCTAGAATTGTGAAGGTGATACCAAAGAAGAGTTCCTATGTTAGCATGTAACTTGGCCTGTTAGGATGTTTTGCAGTTAACTAGCTTTTTATTTCAATGAATGTGACCTCCTAATGCTGCAAATTCAACAAATGAGCATTTTCAGTTCTTTCAAACATATCAAATGTTTAGAAACTCTACTGTGCCTAATAATTTGGAACAGTGCTTTTAGGGTTTTTACTTTTGAAGATTATACTGTTATCATAGGGAGATTTCTTCAATAAAAATGTATACTGTAACGGGTGATGACTTTTATTACACTGACTGTCATTTGCACCAACCATTTAGAAAAATCAGAGAAAAAGAACATTTGTATAATAATTTGGAACATGGTGTATGCTGTCTCCAGTATTGCAGCTTGTGTCTAATGACTTTTACCAGGCAAGACCGGCAGTGGCAAAAAATACTAGACACACATTAATTCCACGGATTTAGGAATAAAAGCGTAACCCTTCCTCTGTCAATCAAGACTGCCAGTGCCCGACAGACACTCATAGATTTCACACACTCCATTGTTTTATGTTAAATATATCTTCATTATTGTAATGAGGAAATAAACAATACAAAGTCAATATTAAGTAGCGAGTACATAACTGGGAAGACCTCTATGTGTGATTCTGACTAATGGCTAGAGATGAGCGAAGCTGTTTGGGTGATTTACGTGTGATAATCACTGCAGTGAGCATCGCTGAGCTCATGTGTGGTTGATGCTCGGCGCAGTGCGAGCCGCCTGCAGTGTTTGATTGGCTCATACTGGGGGAAAAACAGAGTTATCAGTTATAGTGTGATATACAGTGCCTACAAGTAGTATTCAACCCCCTGCAGATTTAGCTGGTTTGATAAGATGCCAATAAGTTAGAGCCTTCAAACTGCAAACGAGAGTAGGATTTATTAACAGAAGCATAAATCTTACAAACCAAAAAGTTATGTTGCTCAGTTGAATTTTTATAAATTTTAAACATAAAAGTGTGGGTCAATTATTATTCAACCCCTATGTTTAACATTTTGTGGAATAACCCTTGTTTGCAATTACAGCTAATAATCGTCTTTTTAAGACCTGATCAGGCCGGCACAGGTCTCTGGAGTTATCTTGGCCCACTCCTCCATGCAGATCTTCTCCAAGTTATCTAGGTTCTTTGGGTGTCTCATGTGGACTTTAATCTTGAGCTCCTTCCACAAGTTTTCAATTGGGTTAAGGTCAGGAGACTGACTAGGCCACTCCAACACCTTTTTTCCCTCTTGAACCAGGCCTTGGTTTTCTTGGCTGTGTGCTTTGGGTCGTTGTCTTGTTGGAAGATGAAATTACGACCCATCTTAAGATCCTTGATGGAGGAGCGGAGGTTCTTGGCCAAAATCTCCAGGTAGGCCGTGCTATCCATCTTCCCATGGATGCGGACCAGATGACCAGGCCCCTTGGCTGAGAAACAGCCCCACAGCATGATGCTGCCACCACCATGCTTGACTGTAGGGATGGTATTCTTGGGGTCGTATGCAGTGCCATCCAGTCTCCAAACGTCACGTGTGTGGTTGGCACCAAAGATCTCGATCTTGGTCTCATCAGACCATAGAACCTTGAACCAGTCTGTCTCCGAGTCCTCCAAGTGATCATGAGCAAACTGTAGACGAGCCTTGACATGACGCTTTGAAAGTAAAGGAACCTTACGGGCTCGTCTGGAACGGAGACCAATGCGGTGGAGTACATTACTTATGGTATTGACTGAAACCAATGTCCCCACTGCCATGAGATCTTCCCGGAGCTCCTTCCTTGTTGTCCTTGGGTTAGCCTTGACTCTTTGGACAAGCCTAGCCTCGGCACGGGAGGAAACTTTCAAAGGCTGTCCAGGCCCTGGAAGGCTAACAGTAGTTCCATAAGCCTTCCACTTCTGATGAAGCTCCCAACAGTGGAGACAGGTAGGCCCAACTCCTTGGAAAGGGTTTTGTACCCCTTGCCAGCCTTGTGACCCTCCACGATCTTGTCTCTGATGGCCTTGGAATGCTCCTTTTTCTTTCCCATGTTGACCATGTATGAGTGCTGTTCACAAGTTTGGGGAGGGTCTTAAATAGTCAGAAAAGGCTGGCAAAAGAGATAATTAATCCACACATATGAAGCTCATTGTTCTTTGTGCCTGAACTACTTCTTAATACTTTAGGGGGACCAAACAGAATGCTGGTGGTTTGAGGGGTTGAATAATAAATGACCCTCTGAATTAACTTTTAACGCTTTAAAAAAAAAAAAAAAAAAAAAAAAAATTTTTGTGGCTGCAGTGCATTTCCCACTTCCAGGCTGATCTACAGTCCAAATGTCACAATGCCAAATTAATTCCGCATGTGTCAACCAGCTAAATCTGCAGGGGGTTGAATACTGCTTGTAGGCACTGTAAAAAAAAAATAGTAATATATCCGTCCCGCCACTCTTGGAAGTGCTTTGTTTTTGGTTGACAGTATGTGGGCGGAGAGCCAAACAGTCACAATGTATTCAAATGAGGTCCGGGTCAAGTTCAGGCTTCACCTGAACCCGAACCTCCACAAGTACACCTTTACAACCGAACCAAACTGGACATTAAGGGTACCGTTACACGTCGCAACATTGCATGCAATTTCACTGACAATTTGCTGGTTGCAATGAAATCATGGCCACATTGTTCCACTTGTACACGTCAACAAAATAGAACAGTGTGTCCATGATTTCACTGCAACCAGTAAGTTGCCAGTGAAATTGCATGCAATGTTGCGACGTGTAAAGGTACCCTAAAAGGTTTGCTCATCTCTACGCATAACACTGAAAGGCTTGAAATAATAACAATGAACATGTTTAACCCCTTCACAACCAAGAGCATATACAGTCCCTGACAAAAGTTATGTCGCTTATCCATGTTATGTAAATGTCTTGCCAAAATCTGACCATCCTGTGTTCATTAAATGATCAATATTTCAGCATTGATGCCAATTTATTTTCTTAACCTAAACCACATTTGGGAGGATTTCAGCTTTCAAAAGAGTAATGTATACAACCAATGGATGAATTTAACGTCAGGTTATAAACTTTTATTTACATAACATGGCTAAGCGACATAACTTCTGTCAGGGAGTGTATATGAGCCCTCTGGGGGGCGCCTGTCCCTGTGATGCATGTATTTGGTACAGAGCGTCCCGCCTTTTCTAATAGTTGGGTGTGACCAATAGGCTGAGCTCTGACACTTTGCTTCACTTAGACCTGTGTGGCTGATGCCCTGTTGGTAACCTTGTGTCCGTGAATACCACCAGTCTCCTCCTTGTCAGCATGGCTGGACGCAGGCGCTACAGCCGCCCCCATGCTTGGGTTGCAGGGGATTGAGCATCGGTGTTTGTACACTTGTGTCTACCGGTGGAGCTGGCAGCCGTCTGCTAGGTGCAACGGATGTTTTACCTGGCTAAATTTTGGTGAGTTTTTTTATTTTTGTAATATTATGTCCTACTTAGATGAAGGGGTTAATTACGAAGTGATGTGACATGTTGATACAATCATCATATACCAAAAAAAATGAAATAGAGAAAGAACAAGAAAAAGAAGCTAGAGCGATTCTGATGTCGCTCTCTGATCTCCCCCCAACCCTCAAACCCAACCTCTCGAGTATTAATCAATGAGGAGACCCTGAGCCGACCAGGTCTGGAAATGGAGAGATCCTTTACATTGTATCCAAGGAGGCCAAATAGCTATAGGGAATCCAAACCAGTTATCAGAGGCCACACAGACCTTCCTGTTCTGAAGAGTTACCAGCAGGCTAATAATAATAATAATAATCTCTGGATGTCAGATGTGATGGCGCTCCCAATGCAGATGTGAGCACGTCCTTATGATGGAGGACGATGGAGAACTATGGGCACACAGGTAACACCGGGCCACAGATTTCTTTGTTGAAAGATGAAGTCGTACGATTCTAAATAACATTGTGGCACCGTGTATCAGTCCTTAAATACTTTTCTCAATTTATTTTTTTGGGACATTATAAGTATTTTGTTTAAAGACCTAATCTGACCGGTTGCTTTACTTAATGCAAACCAAGATTTAAAAAATAAAATAAAAAAAAGTATCATAAAAAATCCATTCTGGGCTCTGGAGCCGACGTAGAGTTGTGGTGTCTCCTATTAATAGTGATCGTGCACAGCAGCCGGTTATACAAAGGATTGTGGAGGTCTGCGGGGTCATCTGTTACTAAGCAACTAACCCAAACTTTGTTTTTGTGTCGCGCCTTTATAGCGCCTGCAAGACGGAAAAGCCCGAGGATGTTTGTGTTACTCTTTCTTCACCTTACAGCAGCGTCCCTGTAATAGCCCGTGTCTTTTTATACCTTTTTTTTTTTTTCATTTAAAAAAGCCTATTTCCTGATTTTTATCTTTTAGGATATTATGATAATACAATATTTCACAGAGTTGTCCCTGAATTCATAGTGCAAGGAGGCGATCCAACCGGGACGGGTACAGGAGGGGAGTCGATTTATGGAAAACCATTTAGGGTAAGTTGTAATGATTGTTTGAAAAATGAGTACATCATAGACCGTATTGAAGCAGGAGGAGTCAGCGCACATTCTCCCCTACTGACTCTGGTCATGCCGGGGTCCCTGTGTTGGAACACAGGGGTGCAGTCCTGATTGAGCAGGGAGGGTCGATGATCTTGAGTGGTGATGTTTAATTGAACCCCACAGATTGGATAAACTTAGAGTAAGTCTACGTTCACACACAGCGTATTGCTGCGTTTTGTGAGGATCCTTTTAGGTGCAGAGACTGCAACAAGAACAGATCCTCACAAAGTGCAGCCTTCTGGTTGTGAATCCTGCTGCATTGTCTGCTGCGCTTACTTACCTCACCGTGCTCCCCCGGTGATCTCCAGCAGTGTCCTCTAATCCCCGGAGGCTGCAGTGATGGGTGCCTTTAGGACCCTGCAGCCTCCCATGTGTCGTCATCCTCGGTCACATGGTGCTGTCCTAGGTCCTCCCGCAGGTCCTGTGGCCTCGGAATGCGGAGACATTGCTGGAGAGGCGAGGTGATTAAAAAGCGCAGTGTAATAACGCCATGAAATGGACACGTGACTTCTTTTTACAGACTCCCTTTTCAGCCCAAAAGCGGGCCCGTAAAAAGCGCAGCGTTTGAATGCCAAATAGTGAAATGCATTGACTTGGCTGAGACAGACGACGTCACTGCATTCCAGTGCAAATAGCGGGTCCGTACAAAGCGCAGCGTGTGAACCCAGACTAACTGTACCCCATCCACTTTGACTGCTGTGATCACACAACACTAATCACAACAGTCAAAATGGATGGGGTGATCGCAACGTTACTACAGTTTGACCCTTTTCAATAGTTACTGGCCAATTGGATCCAAAAGAGTTAAAATGGTTATTGCATCTATGCATGCTATCTTTATTTCAGGTCTGGAGGTTGTGTATTTGCCCTGTGTGCTGCCTGAGAGAGAGAATAATCATTTGTGAGCAGTGCAATCCAGCTCCTGTGTGACCGATCTGTGATCACCGCAGCTGCCGTTCCCAAATCTCTGTTCCAGATCCTTCCCATCCCCACATTCTCCATACCTTGTATGTGTGGCATCCTGCGTGCACTCCCCAATTTAATTCCAAGCTGAACACCTGTGCTCCTTTTTTGCCAGTTTGTGTGACACTGATGTGTGCGCTCCCTGCAGTCACAGTGCTCTGAGCGGTATTGCTTCTGATCAGAGTCTGCGCCGAGTAGCCTTATAGCGCACTGGTGATTGTTTTATTCAAAGTTTTTTTTATTTTTCCTCTACTGATTTTTCTTTTAAGTGTTTTTTTTCTAAATTTTTCCTCTTTACTTTTCTTTCTCTACTTCTTTTTATTCTACACGTTTTATAGGAAATGTATTGTGTGTACAGGTTACTATTTATTAGTTCATGTGTAAAAGCACTACTTGCACATGAATCCCACTGGCTAGAAAGAGGAATAAATTAAAAATGGTTCAGTGGTGAAGAAGGCGTTATTCAGCAGAGGAGGAACACACTCTCACACTTTCCTTACGTTTGACACAGATTCAGGTAGTGAGGAAGATCCTACATTCCTCTTTTATTTTCTTCTTCCTCGTCCTCTTCATCCTCATCTAGTAGGAGGGACTCCCAGCAAAGCGACCTAAAAATTATTAATCTGTTATTCTGGATTTCATGGGCACCTTAGAAACCCAATTTTACTCTACTTTTTCCTTCAAATTCCCACGTCATCATATGTCAGATATACCCCTGTACATGCAGCAAAAATGATGAGATTTTGGGGTATTGTGCTACATACAGTTGTGGCCAAAAGTATTGACACCCCTGCAGTTCTGCCAGATAATACTCATTTTCTTCCTGAAAATGATTGCAATCACAAATTCTTTGGTAGAGCAGGGAGCAGTTAAACGCTATTCACGGCACTGCTGTCTATACTGTGAGTGGCAGCAGTAAAGAGTCCCCAAGACTTTAATTGACAGCTCGTTTTGTGGAAGCTCCTGTCAATCAATTTGCCGGAGAGTTATTATTACCTCCGCCGCCCACAGTATAGTGATTGATGACTGCAATCGCTCCGTGCACACCCCTGTGACTACAAGCTGGCAGATTCCGGGAGGGGGTAAGGGCGGCTTCACACTGCGGCGTGATGCGGTCCGGGGCTGTCCCGGATGACCCTGACAGCCATGGACTGGATCAGCACACAGAATCGTAGGGCCGTTACACTGCGGCGTGAGCCGGTCCGGGATGACCCTGACAGCCGCGGACTGTATCAGCACACAGGACTGGAGGGCTAATATGCCTTCCAGTCCGGTGTGCAGCCGCACGCAGTTCCCGCTGCTGATAAATCAGGACCGCAGCGCCGCGGTCCTGACCTGTCAGCGGCTGCAGCTGCAAGCGCTGGACACTGGACCGAAGGGCATATTAGCCCTCCAGTCCTGTGTGCTGATCCAGTCCGCGGCTGTCAGGGTCATCCCGGACAGCCCCGGACCGGATCGTGCCGCAGTGTGAAGGCACTCTAAGTTCTGGAGGTAACCTTTTCTTAGTCTGCACAGCCCCTTTAATTGACCATGTTTTGTACTTGTTTTTTTCTGTATTTTTACTTTTCCACTGATGGAAACAACTCTATCTAAATAAATGTAGATTTGTGCGGTGTGCATAACATATTGTATAACATATTCTTAGTGAATTGTCCCATGTTCGGCTTGATGAGATGCAGCGTGAGCCTCATAAATTAGACTTTATTTGTTCTCTGGAGATGTGATAGTGCAGTTTGTAATGGGAATACAGAAAGCTTGTTTGCATATCAAAAGAAAGAAACAAATCCCCGATCCATGTTCACCTGCAAAAGAAAGTTTAACAAAGAAGCTAAAAACAACAATTTGTACCTGTCTCACTAAGACGAGCACTTTGTAATAGAACAAGCAGTGTGCAGGAGGAGGGGGATAAGCTGAGAACGGTCAGTGGTGCTTCTGGCTCACGTGGGTCCATCATGTCAATTACCGGTCTGATTGACACTATTAACCCTTCAGATCCCGCTGTCAATCACTGCCAGCGCCTTCTAAAGCACCGTGGTGGGTATCGCGCTTTTCGTCATTGCGATTACAGGACTTCGATGCATTTCTGTGACATCTCGGGGTCAGCTGATGACCTTGGAAGCTGTCATGAATCACTTCCTGCCGGCGATGCCCGTGGGGCGTCACTGGCAGAACGCAGGCATTTGTGTTGTACAGAGAGATGATGAAGCATCTCTCTGCATAAGATAAGCGATCACACTGTGCAGTGCTGAGGCGCCCTAAAGGGCCATGTAAAATAAAGTACACTTGTGGAAAAAAGTTTTGTATAATATGCAAAAAATAACAATTATATAACATTTCAAATCGCACCCCTTCCCCCTTATGCCCCTTTGAAAATAAAACTATACAAAAAACCCCCCACATATTTGGTATTGCCAAGATCAGAAATGCCCGATCTATCAAAATATAAAATCAACTAATCAGATCTGTAAACTGTGTAACAGAAAAAAGTCCAAATATCAAAATTAAGTTTTTTTTAGTCGCCGCGACATTGCAATAAAATGCAATAACAGGTGAGCAAAACTTCATATCTACCCAAAAGTGGTATCATTAGAAACGTCAGTATGCTTAGGTTTTTTCCTTGTTTGTTTTATCAATTGTATATACACCAACATATTGGAAAATCTATGCTGATTTAAAATAAAATAATGAATAATCCCGGGATAGACAACCTCATTAACGTCATGATTTGATTATTCACTTGCTACCTGCCTTTGGTACTGTTCTCTCATGATAATCAATGATATTCACTCTCCCCAGCCGCGTTTTAAAGTAGTCCCTTTTATACATTGACAACAGTATACTCACCTCCCATAGCGGCGCCTTGCCAGCAATAACAAACCCTGTGTTCCTCTCCTGTGCAGCCACCGGTCCAGCGCTGTCAGTAACCACAGTTTGGGACTCGTGACATTGTGATGTTAGACGAGCCCCACTTCCAGTCAACACCGGCTTCTCTCTCCCCATCTTTGGACCAAATAAACAATTAACAGGAAGTGACCCTGCGTATACCGCTCACCTTTTGATAGCATGTTTGGTCCGAAGGTGAGTAGAAGGAAGCCGGTGTTGGCAATGTCACGTGAGCCCCAACACGATTACCAACAGTGCTGGAATGGCGGCAGCACAGGAGGTAAGTAGAGTCTGGGGGAAACAAGTGCAATCAGGAAAGAGTTGTTCTAATAGGGGACATCCCTTTAGGCAATTGGTTTGACAAAACCCTGGAATTATGAGTAGCAAAAAATACTTCTGTTTCATCGCTCATGATTTCTTAATTAGCCAGGACCAGGTCAGCAGGATGCCTATTTCCTATGACTAGTCCCGGCTTCAGTGTGCCCAGTACTGATGTGCGCCCGTGCGACATTACCTGCACTTATGGGACAACTATGCACAGGGAAAAAGATGTAAAGCACGTCGTGATCACTGCACCCAAGGCCGGGCATAGTACAGGGAATTAACACCCTGCTGACCTATTAGTTTTATTGTGAACTGTGGAAAAAGTGTTTTTGCCTTCCATAGCAGGAGAAATTCGTCTCAACACACTTAATAAAGGTTCATTGTATTGTTCATGATAGGATCCAATTCAATCGTTCTCACCCACAAAGCTCTTTAACAGTGCAGCACCTCCCCACCCTCATCTCTGTCTATCATTCTACTTTTTCTTTACATTCTACAAGCAATCTTTGACTAAAGGGGGAGTCACACGCGTCAATATCGCCTGCACGATATCGGCTGCGTGTGACGTTGCAGCGATATTGACGCGTGTGACATACTGAATCAACCAGCGATAAATCGCTGGTTGATGATCGCCAGGTTTTAGAACCTGCTCTAAAACCTGGTGATTGTCGCCCGGTGGACACGCAGCATCGCTGCGTGTGACACCGGGAGTAGTGATATTCCAGCTCCCAGCGCCTCTCACAAGCGCTGGGAGCTGGTATCCAAGGTAAACTGCGGGTATCTAGGCAGCACGCGCTGCCTAGATACCCGACGTGTACCTTAGTTACCAGCCTCCTCCGCTCACCGGCTGGTATCTAAGGTACACAGCGGGTAACTAGGGTCCCTAGTTACCCGCTGTGTACCTTAGATACCAGCCGGTGAGCGGAGGAGGCTGGTAACTAAGGTACACGTCGGGTATCTAGGCAGCGCGCGCTGCCTAGATACCCGCAGTTTACCTTGGAGACCAGCCTGCTCCCGCTTCCAGCAGGCTGGCAGCGGGAGCAAGACATCGTGGAAACGATATTTAAATCGTTTCCATGATGTCTCTGGTCAATTGATCGCTGGTGAGTCTGTCTGTGTGACAGCTCACCAGCAATCAGCCGTCAATGTCGTCAGCAATCATCTCATGACGACATTGACGCGTGTGACTCCCCTTTACATCCACCTAATCTGAACTCCCACTCTAGCTCCAACACTTCTCCGAGCTGCACAGTCTCTGAACACTCTACCCAAGAAATTAGACTATCCACAATTCCCTAAAAACACATCTTTTCAGAGCGCCTATCTTTCTCCTAATCAAAGTCATTCAGACATATGTTCAGACAAGTAGTGGATAATCTAACTGTCAAACTCACCAGACCCAAAATTTCTACACAGATTGGCTGTGGCCACTTACTGTGCTCTTATGTATTCCACACTTTCTCAGGATGGTTGGACCATTATTGTATATGAGCCCCTGTACTTTTGTGTCACCCCCACCCTTATTGTAGATTGCAAGCTCTTGCAAGCAGGGTTGTCATTTTTTTTTCCCCCTTAACTATTGTATTTTCCAAACTGTTTGTATATAAATCTCTGATTTGTTAAGCACTGTGGAATATGTTGGTGCTATATAACTAAAATGATTATTATTAAAAGTAATATTACCTTACAATCCCATGTATAATAGTGGAATACAGAGGGTAGTAACGCCATGCATGTTCCACCGCAGTGCATTCTCATGACCTTCTATCTGTCCCGCAGGATAAGACAATGACATTGTTCAGTATTGAATACGAATGAGAATTTTTCCCGAAAACAGATAAATTTCTAAATTTCATGTCCTGATCACAGAAGCAAAGTTTTTGTGGAATAACAACTATTTTCTATTGTGTTTTAGGCATAGCCGATTAGGAAAACCCATTTGTACCAGGAACAGAAAAAAATAAAAATTTTTACATAGTGTAATTTCCTTTTTGACACCATAAATATGAATTTTTTCGCTGCTGTAGTCATAAAATCAAAGTTTGAGCTGAATGTAGTCGTTTTTCCATAGTCTTTACACATAGCAGTTGAAATATTACACTTGGAAGCCAGGAACAAAAATTGTGTTACATTGTGTTATTATTGTTATAGCGCCATTTATTCCATGGCGCTTTAATTGAGAAAGAGTATACATAATAATTTAGTGCAATTATTCATGAACAAAACAAGGCACAGTCAGGTACAGAGAAGAGGACCCTGCCTGTGAGGGCTCACAAACTACAAGGGATGGATGAGGATACAGTAGGTCAGGAGAGATGACCCTGTCCATGAGGGCTCACCGTCACAAGGATGGATGAGGATACAGTAGGTCAGGAGAGATGACCCTGTCCATGAGGGCTCACGCTACAAGGATGGGTGAGGATACAATAGGTGAGGAGAGATGACCTGCCACGAGGGCTCACAGTCTACAAGGGATGGTGAGGATACAATAGGTGAGGAGAGAAGTACCCTGCTCATGAGGGCTCACAGTCTACAAGGGAGGGGTGAGGATACAATAGGTGAGGAGAGATGACCAGCCACGAGGGCTCCAGTCTACTAGGATGGGTGAGGATACAATAGGTGAGGAGAGAAGACCTGCTCATGAGGCTCACATCTACAAGGGATGGGTGAGATACAATAGGTGAGGAGAGATGCCCTGCCCACGATGGCTCACAGTCTACAAGGGATGGGTGAGGATACAATAGGTGAGGAGAGAAGACCCTGCTCATGAGGCTCACCGTCTACAAGGGATGGGTGAGGATACAATAGGTGAGGAGAGAAGACCTGCTTGAGGCTCACAGTCTACTAGGGATGGGTGAGGATACAATAGGTGAGAGAGAAGACCTGCTCATGAGGGCTCACAGTCTACAAGGATGGGTGAGGATACAATAGGTGAGGAGAAAGACCTGCTCATGAGGCTCACCGTCTACAAGGATGGGTGAGGATACAATAGGTGAGGAGAGAAGACCTGCTCATGAGGGCTCACAGTCTACAAGGGATGGTGAGGATACAATAGGTGAGGAGATGACCCTGCCCACGAGGGCTCACAGTCTACAAGGGATGGTGAGGATACAATAGGTGAGGAGAGAGACCTTGCCCATGAGGCTCGCAGTCTACAAGGGATGGGTGAGGATACAATAGGTGAGGAGAGATGACCCTGCCCATGAGGGTCACAGTCTACAAGGATGGATGAGGATACAGTAAGTGAGGAGAGAGGACCTGTCCGCGAGGGTTCACAGTCTACAAGGGATGGTGAGGATACAGTAGGTGAGCAGAGAGGACCCTGTCCGCGAGGGTTCACAGTCTACAAGGATGGTGAGGATACAGTAGGTGAGCAGAGAGGACCTGCTCTGTGAGGCTCACAGTCTACAAGGATGGGTGAGGATACAGTAAGTGAGAGAGAGGACCCTGTCCGCGAGGGTTCACAGTCTACAAAGGGATGGGTGAGGATACAGTATGGTGAGCAGAGAGGACCTGTCCGCGAGGGTTCACATCTACAAGGGATGGGTGAGGATACAGTAGGTGAGCAGAGGACCCTGCTCGTGAGGGCTCACAGTCTACAAGGGATGGGTGAGGATACAGTAAGTGAGGAGAGAGGACCCTGTCCGCGAGGTTTCACAGTCTTCAAGGGATGGGTGAGGATACAGTAGGTGAGCAGAGAGGACCCTGCCCATGAGGGCTCACAGTCTACAAGGGATGGGTGAGGATACAGTAGGTGAGCAGAGAGGACCCTGTCCGCGAGGGTTCACAGTCTACAAGGGATGGGTGAGGATACAGTAGGTGAGCAGAGAGGACCCTGCCCATGAGGGCTCACAGTCTACAAGGGATGGTGAGGATACAGTAGGTGAGCAGAGAGACCCTGCCTGTGAGGGCTCAGTGTACAGGGAATAGGTGAGGATACAGTAGATGTAGAGTGAGTTCCCTCCCCACGGGGGCTCACAGTCTACAAGAGATGGACCATATGAGACTAACCAAATCTTTTATGTCAGTAAGGCCGGGTTCAGATGGGCATATTCAGAGTCGGTGTACAGAGCACAACATCTAGACCTACCGCAGGTCTGTGAACCTGAGCTTACAGCTTCATATGTGTCTGTGAGGCTATGAGTTTGGGTCGGGTGACGCCCCGTCAGTCTGGATATTGTGGTCTATAATATTGACCTTAAATACACCGGTCTGAACCCAGGCTGATACTGGGAATATAGTAATTTATACAAACTAAGGTTATCCTTTCCCCTGTGGATCCTTTGTGGTGAGCACTCCCTGAGACCTGCACATTACTTGGACAATGATGGGGCTTGTGCTCTTTAGGAGGTTTTAGAGTGGCCTCTCTGCCTCCAGTTGACGTCCATTATGCACCAGTTGTATACAGCATGAGGACTTCAAGTGGATGTTATTTTTTATTATGGCTTATTTTTTTCCTTCTAATTTCCAGGATGAATTCCATACACGTCTGCGCTTTAATCGAAGAGGACTAGTTGCCATGGCAAACGCCGGCCCTCATGACAATGGCAGCCAATTCTTCTTCACTCTGGGCCGCGCTGATGAGCTTAACAACAAGCACACCATCTTTGGAAAGGTCTGCAAAACTCCCAGCTAAGTGACTAACATTACCTGGTGTCATGGCCTGTGATGTGACAGCTGCTGCCTATTCTGCAGATTACGAGACAAAATGAGGAACAGATAATGGAAATGGGAAAACATATGGCCCAATTTGTTATCACTGATGACTTCAATAGGGTCTGTGAGTGGCGAGTGTCTGCTGCCGAGTGACTGTGCCCACGGTCCGGCCCGGCATCTTCCCACTGCTTCTGACATTTGCCGCATATGTACGTCAGACCTCAGGAGGATTTGTATGGAAGTAGGTTCATGTGCTGAACCAACTCCATGCCCTGTCGACCCTCACCGGTAACTGCTGCGAGTGATGGTAGGTCTAACCACAACAGTTTAACCCCCAAGATGCTGTGTTGACCAGGAACCATGACATCTAAGTGGTTAGACAGTTGGAAACACTTGGGTCACTCCCATAGGGCCACCTCGACATTGCAGGACCCCGATGATGGGTTGCTAAAAAGCAGCAGCCATAGCGGGATAAGCAAAGGAGCTTCAGAATATGGATCTACGACTACTTATATAGTAATCATCTACAAATAGGTGAGCACAAGTACATTAGTGCAGTAGAATATAAAAGATCGTTGAGTATGAAGCATACGCCTCACTACCAATAAGCAGATTAGTGCTCCCCTAACCATAGGCAACATGATAGAGCGACTGACTCCCTGATGAAGATGAATGACGTTCCTCCACTATCACAAAGACCCTAGATATGAATAGGAAGAGCCTGTCAATCAATCATCTGGAAAGAGGAGGTACCACAGTGGCCACGTCTCCTGTTCCCGGACTCTTCTCCCTGTGTCTTGCTTTTGAAGTTCAATCTGGCATATATCTTTAATTGTCAAAAATGTTGCCAAAATTTGTGGGCTACCTTAAATTCCACAAATCTTATCTTAAGGCTTCCTTACCCCCCCCCCTCAAATTTACAATTTCATCACAAGAATGTGCAGGCTCTTATACACAGCTCGGTTCCTGCATTGTGAGACCAAACATGATGCCTCAGCAATTTAGTCAGTCGGATGCTGCTCTGGCAAGGAGATGGAGATGGCTCCCTTTGTCAGCCCCTTGGCACCTCCACATTGCAGTTGCATGGTGCTGTCAGGTTACTAGGGAAATGGAGCTGCCATCTTTGCCTTGTCCTTCATGAGGCCTCATTCAGTATATTATTAATGTGATCATAGGATTGTATGTCCAAGTCTCTTTGTGGGACTATGAAGTATTGTAAAAAGAAGAAAATAAAAAGAAAAGTGTTATGTGAAAAATCCATACTGACCCCCAAAATACAGTAAACCTTTTATTCGCAAACGACCGCGAATAGCATGAAATGTAAAATGCACAAAGTGGCTGAATAGTTTTGTGTTTATTCTTTCCCATAAAGAGTTCATAAAGTTTATTTCTAAGTTATGTGTTCCCCCAAATGTAACCCAAAATGATTCCACTGTCAAACACAAGTCATATGACTGTCGCCGACAATAATTCAAGAAGTATATGGCTTCTAGAAGGAGAAGAAGAAAAGTCTCATAAAGGCCAAATCTGACGGGGACACCGAGAGTTGGTAGATGTTAAAGTCTGTGAATGAATGCTTGCCGTCTTAGGGTACTTTCACATCAGCGTTTTTTGCCGATCGCGGCAGATGTGGTGAAAAAAAAACGCATCTGCCGCGATTAACGCATAACCGCTGCACTTGCGGCACAGTTGCGGAAAGCCCCATACAAAGTCTATGGGGGCTTGCGGCAGGTGCGGTATCAGCACTTGCGGCAGGTGCGGCCGCAAAAAAAAACGAGGCTGACCGCGTTTTTTTTCGCGGCTGTACCAGCCGCAAGTGCCGGATCCGCACTTGCTGCACCTGCCGCACACTTACCGCAAGCCCCATAGACATTGCATGGGGCTTGCCGTAACTTTGCCGCAAGTGCAGCGGTTATGTGGTAATCGCAGCAGATGCGGCTTTTTCACCGCATCTGCCGCGATCGGCAAAAAAACGCTGATGTGACAGCAGCCTTAAAGGGTTATCCACAATGTGGGACAACCCCCCCTTTAAATGAAACAGGGCCCCATTGAAACTAAAGAAATGCTTATTCCCACTGATCAGACTGCCACAGATGTAGCATTGTCACCACTGTGTTTTATAGCCCTCGCATGACATTATGTCTCGTGAGCGCTGCAGCCAATCAGTGGTTAATGTGCTGCTTCGCGTACGTTTCCCTTGGATGAAACTCTGATGTCCGGGGCAGATGTGAGCGACCATTGATTAGAGCATCATGAAGACTTTCTTACTTTCGTATGCATAATGGATCTGTCATTGTAGCCCTCCTGTAGACTGTAATGTTGTGTGTTTTCCAGGTGACTGGAGACACTGTATACAATTTATTACGTCTGGCAGAAGTGGATATCGGTGCAGAAGACCGTCCGTTCAATCCACACAAGATCAGGATCACGGAGGTATATCTTTTACTTTTTTACACCTCACTGATGTAACACTACATCCATTGTTACCTGTAAAATCTTCTTACCGTTGTGACACTCTTTGTTATTACTGTCTATTCGTCTTTTTAGCCCTAGTGTGAGCTGCAGAACGACTCTAGCAGATTTGATCATGAAATCAAATTAAAGTACCACTCCCAACGTGTTTTTTTTCAGCACTGGAGTTGCGCTTTAACTGTAAGTCCCCTGTCCCCGGTGTTATACTCATCTGCTGCTGATTTAATCCCTTTTTGGCATCGCTCCAGTCCACATCACCATCTTGTGCTTTTATCTTCTGACTGTGCAGAAGTTGCATCACAAGCAGGGCTGTGGAGTTGAAGTTGGACTCTGTGTCCATTTTGGCTTAGTTGGAGTCAGATTCAGCGAAACTGAGGAGTCTGAGTTGGAGTCAGAGGTTTGGTTTAGCTACTGCACACCAGGACTGTGGAGTCAGTCATGGAGTCAGTCTGTGTCCATTTTAGTGGAGTAGGAGTCAAGAGTTTTAACTCGGATTCAGGGAAATTGAAGAGTTGGTGCCAGAGGTTTGGCTTACTGACTCCACAGCCCTATACAAGCTCACAATATATCTCTATGAGAGCCACAAGAATTCTTACTTGTTGGCTATACTAAGACTTTGCAAATCTTATGCAATGTTCGGGCCCCAGTGATAAGCAACATGTCCTGCTGCTGGACAGCCAGTGTAATTCGTTGAGAATCGGGGCCATCATAAGGATTATGTTGTTCTTTTCTAAAGTTAATAGACTTTGAATAAGGACCCCACCAGACCTAGCCATGCATGTGTGTGCAGTCACCTCCCCTATGACTGAAGCCAGGTATGTGTGTGCAGTCACCTCCCCTATGACTGAAGCCAGGTATGTGTGTGCAGTCACTTCCCCTATACTGAAGCCAGGTATGTGTGTGCAGTCACCACCCCTATGACTGAAGCCAGGTATGTGTGTGCAGTCACCTCCCCTATGACTGAAGCCAGGTATGTGTGTGCAGTCACCTGCTCTATGACCTGAAGCCAGGTATGTGTGTGCAGTCACCTCCCTATGACTGGATCCAGGTATGTGTGTGCAGTCACCTCCCCTATGACTGAAGCCAGGTATGTGTGTGCAGTCACCACCCTATGACTGAAGCCAGGTATGTGTGTGCAGTCACCTCCCCTATGACTGAAGCCAGGTATGTGTGTGCATCACCTCCCCTATAACTGAAGCCAGGTATGTGTGTGCACTCACCTCCCCTATGACTGAAGCCAGGTATGTGTGTGCAGTCACCTGCTCTATGACCTGAAGCCAGGTATGTGTGTGCAGTCAGCTCCCCTATGACTGAAGCCAGGTATGTGTGTGCAGTCACCTCCCCTATGACTGAAGCCAGGTATGTGTGTTCAGTCACCTCCCCTATGACTGAAGCCAGGTATGTGTGTCAGTCACCTCCCCTATACTGAAGCCAGTATGTGTGTGCAGTCACCTCCCCTATGACTGAAGCCAGGTGTGTGGCAGTCCTGCCTATGACTGAAGCCAGTATGTGGTGCAGTCACCTCCCCTATGACTGAAGCCAGGTATGTGTGTGAGCAGTCGCCTCCCCTATGACTGAAGCCAGGTATGTGTGTGCAGTCACCTCCCCTATGACTGAAGCCAGGTATGTGTGAGCAGTCGCCTCCCCTATGACTGAAGCCAGGTATGTGTGTGCAGTCACCTCCCCTATGACTGAAGCCAGGTATGTGTGTGCAGACACTTCAGTATATAAAGGCTTTCTTTAAGATAAATACATGGAATATTGTTTTTAGAAAATCATATTAATGATGCACATTTCATCATTTAAAACACCAAACAACATGACATGTTCTTGTTAATAAGATAAAACTAATCCCTGTATCACAGAATTCACAAATGTATTACTTGAATTGAAGTTCTGAAATTAGACGGCTCCATTGCAACCTCTTAACTGTCTGATCTTCTTTCTATACATTTCCTGCAGGTTTTATTTAATCCATTTGATGATATAGTTCCTCGAGTAAGTAAAAAGTTGAAAAAAGAAAAACAGGAGGAAGAAACTAAGCAGCCAAAGGTGAAGGGGACAAAGTAAGTTTTCTCTGCTACTATTTAATCTTGATTGCAGGAACAGGTGTGAGCATTAGGTAATATATTTTTGGGATGTTAAAGGAGTTACTGTATACAGTTGTGGCCAAAAGTATTGACACCCCTGCAATTCTATCAGATAATACTCAGTTTCTTCCTGAAAATGATTGCAATCACAAATTCTTTGGTATTATTATCTTCATTTAATTTGTCTTCAATGAAAAAACACAAAAGAGAATGAAGCAAAAAGCAAAACATTGATCATTTCACACAAAACTCCAAAAATGGGGCTGACAAAAGTATTGGCACCCTCAGCCTAATACTTGGTTGCACAACCTTTAGCCAAAATAACTTCGATCAACCGCTTCCGGTAACCATCAATGAGTTTCTTACAATGCTCTGCTGGAATTTTAGACCATTCTTCTTTGGCAAACTGCTCCAGGTCCCTGATATTTGAAGGGTGCCTTCTCCAAACTGCCATTTTTACATCTCTCCACAGGTGTTCTATGGGATTCAGGTCTGGACTCGTTGCTGGGCACCTTAGAAGTCTCCAGTGCTTTCTCTCAAACCATTTTCTAGTGCTTTTTGAAGTGTGTTTTGATTCATTGTCCTGCTGGAAGACCCATGACCTCTGAGGGAGACCCAGCTTTCTCACACAGGGCCCTACATTATGCTGCAAAATTTGTTGGTAGTCTTCAGACTTCATAATGCCATACACACGGTCAAGCAGTCCAGTGTCAGAGGCAGCAAAGCAACCCCAAAACATCAGGGAACCTCCGCCATGTTTGACTGTAGGGACCGTGTTCTTTTCTTTGAATGCCTCTTTTTTTTCTCCTGTAAATTCTATGTTGATGCCTTTGCCCAAAAAGCTCTACTTTTGTCTCATCTGACCAGAGAACATTCTTCCAAAATGTTTTATGCTTTCTCAGATACGTTTTGGCAAACTCCAGCCTGGCTTTTTTATGTCTCGGGGTAAGAAGTGGGGTCTTCCTGGGTATCCTACCATACAGTCCCTTTTCATTCAGACGCCGACGGATAGTACGGGTTGACACTATTGCACCCTCGGACTGCAGGGCAGCTTGAACTTGTTTGGATGTTAGTCAAGGTTCTTTATCCACCATCCGCACAATCTTGCGTTGAAATCTCTTGTCAATTTTTCTTTTCCGTCCACATCTAGGGAGATTAGCCACAGTGCCATGGGCTTTAAACGTCTTGATGACACTGCGCATGGTAGACACAGGAACATTCATTCAGGTCTTTGGAGATGGACTTGTAGCCTTGAGATTGCTCATGCTTCCTCACAATTTGGTTTCTCAAGTCCTCAGACAGTTCTTTGGTCTTCTTTCTTTTCTCCATGCTCAATGTGGTACACACAAGGACACAGGACAGAGGTTGAGACAACTTTAATCCATGTCAACTGGCTGCAAGTGTGATTTAGTTATTGCCAACACCTGTTATGTGCCACAGGTAAGTTACAGGTGCTGTTAATTACACAAATTAGAGAAGCATCACATGATTTTTCTAACAGTGCCAATACTTTTGTCCACCCCCTTTTTATGTTTGATTTGGAATTATATCCAATTTGCCTTTAGGACAATTCTTTTTGTGTTTTTTCATTGAAGACAAATTAAATGAAGATAATAATAATTTTGATTGCAATCATTTTCAGGAAGAAACTGAGTATTATCTGACAGAATTGCAGGGGTGTCAATACTTTTGGCCACAACTGTATATTAAAGGGGTTATAATATATTTGATTTTTGTGATGTTATAGGGGTTGTTTGAGACATTTCTATTGATGGTCTACCCTTAGGATGGGTCATCAATATCTGATTCTGATAGGTGGGCACTTCCGCTCATCAACTGTTTCCACTTCTGGCAGGAGCCAGATGTGCTAAGCTGTACGGCACAAAACAGCTCAATCAATGAAATGGTGTCAGTGGCTGGGTACTCCACATCCATCCCCAATATGAATCAATGGAGGGCAGATGTGCAGGACCTGGCTGTAGCCACTAAGCATTTGACGAAGCTGTGCAGCACACCTGGCCAGCACTGGGACAGATGATTGTCGTCTCACCCCCAACAGATCAGATATTGATGACCTTTCCTAGAGATAGGCCGTCAATATAAAAGGCCTGGACAACTCATCTAAACAGCTGGTAAACTATACTTTGATATTTTAAGAAAGTAAATTTTCTAATTTTCAACTCCTGAGGCTATGGGCTACCACATATCACTGTCTACTTTGCCATCCACAGTCATGTTGATTGAGCAGTAATTCTTGTAGCAATTATTTTATTAATTAACAAAATGCAAAGTTAATGAACAAAAGAGATCTAAGGCCCCTTTCTCATTAGCATTTCTATCCGGATCGGGCAGATCAGTATTTGGTGTGACTGAACTTGTCCTTCAAAACAGCATTGATTCTTCTATGTAGACTTGTACTCAATTTTTAAAGTTCCCAAACAGACTGGATGATGTTGAGACCCGCTGCACAAGCATCTGCCTGTATTTCTCAATATTGATCACAGCAAAATCTGGGTAGCGTTAAAGACCATAGACACAGTGGTTGGTTATCATGATTACTGTCCTTCAAAATCTGAAGATGTCCAGCAGTGCCATCCGCTCAGAACTGGCAGCAAACAGGAAGACCCAAGTAAACCCAGGTAATCCCATTTATTTATTATTCAGAGAAGTTTAGCCAGAAGCCATCTTTATGAAAGAATTATTGCAGCTAGAAGCCATTCCTTCTATAGAGAAACAAGGCAAAGAAAGTCAAAGCACAAAAACATGGGAACTTTTGTGCAAAAAAATAGCAGCAGGTGCTCTGGTTGATTAGTCAAAATGTGAAATATTTGTCCGTGGCAGAAGGCAGATTGTTTATTGAAGGGCTGGAGAGTGACACAATAACAAGTGACTGCAGGCCACAGCAAGGCATGGTGGAGGATCCCTGCAAATTTAAGGCTGTATACAATTGGGTTATGGTCGGGAATCCGGATTAATGATGTCCTGCTGAGAAATACCGGCAGATTATTGCCATCATGCAATAGCATCAGGAGGGGAAAAGCTGTAAGGCTACAGAAGTTGGAGGGGAAAAGCGGCAAGGCTACAGAAGTTGGAGGGGAAAAGCGGCAAGGCTACAGAAGTTGGGGGGGTTGTACTGAAGGATGAAATCTCTGCTAAACAAGGAGTTGCTTATTCTGATCTTCCCTTCATTGTGGCATCCCAGCTAGAAATAGTCCATTATCATCAACGATGCTACGGAGGTAAAATGAACAATTTCATCAGTCAGACTATGGTGACTTGAAGCTCCCGATACCCCACCATCTACCATGGAGTTATGCCCACTCATTGCACTAAATAGTAAGGTGAGAGTAATATTTCATCATTCTTTATTCCTTCGGCCTTGGGTCTTATATACCGTATCCTAGAATGCTGTATATATGGGCTTACTGATGGTGGCCGCATCTTGTAGGGGAAAAACCTGGGGACCGGTTCCGTGTAACCTATTCATACTGATAGGTTATGTACTGATCTTGGTATCCTCTCTCCTGCAGCTCATTTGTTTCACTGCATTTATCTAAGAGATTTATGGAGAAATACAGGCAGATTCTTATCCATCAGGCTATGCCATAAGGGAGGCGTCTGATTGCTACAAACTTATTCTGCTGCAGAAAAACCCGAAAAATCCAGCCATAGTCATTACGAGCTATCTTAAGTGTAAAGAAGAAGCAGGAGCTCTGGAGGTGATGATTTGGCTCCACAGAGCCCTTATCTCATCATCATCATCAAGTCTGTCTGAGATTACAAGAAGAGAGAAGGATTTGAACATACCTGCAGCCTCAGAAGATCTGTGGTTTGTTCTCCAAGATGTTTGGAGCAATCTCTCCGAGGAGGTCTATCCAAGTATGTCTAGAAATACTGCTGCAGTTGGATGGCTGAGGGCACTAACACTTAATATTGAGTTGAGTTAGATCCAGGGCTGTGGAGTCGGTGTCCATTTTGGTGAAGTCAGATTGAGGGAAATTAAGGAGCCGGAGTTGGATGTTTGGTGTACCGCCTTCACAGCCATAGTTGTGGAGTGTGGAGTCGGAGTCGAATGTTCGGCTTACTGACTCATCAGCCCTGGTTAGATCCCTTTTTTTCATTAATTCAGTTTTGCATTGTTTTAAAGGATAAAATGATTGATTTTTCTCAGCTGCCTAAAACGTTTGCACAGCACTGTACATTATGACAAGAACAATAAAAGATCCTGAATATAAATCTGAGCTGGCATAGTTTGGGAGCCTGGATGTTTTGCGCCTCTGTATGTCCCTGTTTACCAAACTATATTACCTAAAGGAAAATGACATTTTGTTCTTTTATGTCCCATCCCACTATGGGGGCGACAGATTGTTACAGGGGCGATTAGATATTTTTCATTTTCTCTAATCCATTTTTTGATTTATTTTAAAATCTGCTATTTAATAACTTTCCCCCAATCCGGTAACTTAATGACAGACCATTGTCCGTTCGGAGCAGCGGCCGGCTAATGATCTGCCACTTGTGAAGGTGATGCTGATCCTCCGCTGGGTTATTAATCGTAGTCACAGTACGGTACAGCCGGCTGCTAAAAGCCTGGAGATCACTATTGTAGGAGCAGGACTTAACGACGTGAGAAATGAGCGGAACAAATACAGGACACATCGGAAAATGCTATGATTCATGTTCTAGGCCGCCATGTGGTAAACAGCGGGCAGTTCAGCACAGGGACGGGGGCACAGGGAATTTTCGGCAGGCCTCCTGTTTATTTTATTCCAGCATTTTGTTGAGTTACAGGAAAATAGACCATCAAATATAGAAAATCTGACACTTAGGGACCAAAGTGACAAGAGGGACCGACATAAAGTTTGTTTTTTTTTAAACGTACAGAAATGTAAACTCATAAAGTATTGAATAATACAGGTTTTCATATGTAATTATATACCGTAATTATACACATGACCAGAAAATTATAAACGTAAAACATAATCAAAAGTCCTAAGATACAGGTGTATCCTCATTACTACTTAATTGCCCCTATTGAGTCGTCAGAGATTCTTTAATTACTTATTAAAATATGGTTGTTAAGGCCCCATTACACGCTGCAATGTCCCAGTGATCCGACCAACAATCGGGATCGCTGGGACATCGCTATATGATCGCTTGTGAGCTGTCACACAGGCAGACTCACCAGCAACCAGCGAGAACGCTGGTAACCAGGGTAAGCATCGGGTAACTAAGCTTAGCGCTGCGCTTAGTTATCCGATGTTTACTTTGGTTACCAGCGTGTACTATGTGGCGCTGGGCATCGGGCGGGAGGTCGTTGATCGTTGGTCTCCCGCTGTTACACACGCTGATGCTGGCCACCCAGCAGGAGACCAACGATCGAAAAATGGTCCTGGCGATTTACCAATGATCAGCGATCAGCAAGCTGATTGCTGGTCGTTGGTACATGTCACACGCAGCGGCATCGCTACGAGGTCGCTGCAACGTCACAAGACCAGTAATGATGTGGTGATATCGTTAGCTATATCGTTGCGTGTAACGGGGCCTTTAGAGTAACAGAAGATAAGTTTTGTTTCTCTTGGGAAGACCATCACGGATTCATCTAAATGTGATCAGAGTGGGTCAGTGTTTTCCTATGTTCATGTGGCTGCATTGCCTATACAGGACAGTCAGTGTGAGTGTAGTATCGACCATTGTGAAAATTGCAAGTTGTTTTTTTCCCAATATAACAAGTGTTATGAAGAACGAAATGTTCAAAGCTCATTGAAATTCATTGAATGTATACTCCTAATGTAAACGATTGGTCTTTTGTTAGTTCTGGAGCAGCTCCAGTGTGATCATTGCCTTCATTTGTCCTAACTTAATATTTCTTCTTCATAGAAACTTCAATCTACTTTCTTTTGGAGAAGAAGCTGAAGAGGAAGAGGAGGAGGTTAATAAAGTCAGTGAGGTAATGTGCCTTGTTGGTCTGAGTCTGCCACAAAAACACCTGAACAAAGTAACGAAACCCCTGCTCTGTGCACAATCCCGCCTATTTCCCCAAACGTATCCACCTAGGAGCCATCATCCTACTTGGCATCATGGATGGAGACTCCTCATCCTGCTCTTTTCCCAGCCCCTGTATGAATTGTTACCTGTGACCACGACTGTTATTTCTGTCACCTAATGTCACTCTGCAGTCGCTTATAGAGGAAGAGAGGCCATTAGACTTGTGGATGTAGAGAAGGCTATTCTTTTATCTCAGGGGTCCCCAACCTGTAGCTCGGGAGCCACATTTGGCCTGTTGGCCCTTGATGTGTGGCTCACCGCTGTATTCCAGCTTGTTGCAGAAGCACCAGGCCTAGAACAGCTGTGAAGAGGTGGTCTCCAGATGGGGACTTTTGTGAATGGCCCCACAAAGAATAATAATTAATCATTTCATTTATATAGCGCCAACATATTACGCAGCACTTTACAATTTGGAGGGGACATGTTCAGACAATATGACACAATACAGAGTAACAAAAATTCATAAACCCTGAGGAGTGAGGATCCTGCTCTCAAGCTGCAATCTAGAGGAAATAGGGAAGGCACAAAAGGTAACAGTAACAAATTATGTCATATATGGTCCAGCCATCTATATAATAATTAGGGGATTCATGTAACGCTGCATCATCATCATCGGTCGGGATCTGTACAGGTACGGATAAAGTGTTATATTATGCATGGGGGACAGACAGTCTGCAGGTGCAGACAGATGACATGAGAGGCCAGATTTGGAAAAGGGAAGATAGGAATAGTTAGACAAGTGAGGTAAGGTTATCACTGACCTGAGGTCAGCCTAAAGAGATGTGTTTTTAAGGCTCACTTAAAACTATTGGTATTGGGAATTAATTGAATTGTTTTCGGTAACTCGTTCCAGAGAATTGGTGCAGCTCGTGAGAAGTCTTGGAGACGGGAGTGGCAGGTTCGGATTGTAGATGATGTCAGTCTTATGTCACTTGCGGAATGGAGGGCACATGTAGAGCGATAGACAGAGATGAGAGAGGAGATGTAGGGCAGAGCAGAACTGTGGAGGGCTTTGTAGGTCAGAGTGATAATTTTATATTGTACTCTATAGCGGATTGGCAACCAGTGCAATGACTGCCCCAGGATAGAGGCAACGGTGAAGTGGTTGGAGAGGAATATGATCCTGGCTGCTGCGTTGAGGATGGATTGGAGAGAGTTTAGTAAGAGGGAGACCGATTAATAGAGAATTGCAGTAATCCAGGCGAGAATGAATAAGGGCAACACAGGGGCGGTTCAGCTGCACCAGGGCCCCGACTGGGTAGGGGGCCCCTCAAGCACCTGTAGGTGGCCCTGCACAGCCTCCCCCCTCTCCTCTGCCGCCCCGGCTCAGGCTCGGTGCAGGTAGGAGCCGCTCGCAACCCCCCCTCCTCCTCAACTGCAGCTGCTAGCAGTGCCCCCACCCCCCCGCTCCTCACCGACAGCTGCACCAGGGCTCGCGCCAGGCTCAAGTTCCGCCACTAGGGCAACGGTTAGAGTTTTTGCAGAGTCAGCAGTAAGAGAAGGTCGAATTCTAGAGATGTTTTTGAGGTGTAGGTGACATGGTGACATGAGCGAGCGAGAGTCCGGATGTGGGGAGTAAAGGAGAGATCCGGGTCAAATATAGCCCCAAGACAGCGGGTGTGCTGCTGAGGAGTATCGGTAGAATCACATACAGAAATGGCAATATTAGGTTTCGGAAGATTAGGAGAGGGAGGAAACACGAGAAGTTCAGTTTTTGACAGATTAAATTTAAGGTAGAGACAAGACATGATGTTAGCGACAGCAGACCGACAATCCCTGGTATTTTGTAGTAATGTGGAGGTGATCTCAGGAGAAGAGGTGTATAACTGGGTGTCGTCAGCATAGAGATGGTACTGAAAACCAAATCTACTGATGGTTTGTCCAATGGGGGCAGTGTATAGAGAGAAGAGAAGGGGACCTAGGACTGAACCCTGAGGAACCCCAACCGTGAGGGGAAGAGGAGAGGAGAGGAAGAGGAGCCGGTGAAAGATACAGAGAAGGAGCGGTGAGAGAGGGAGGAGAACCAGGAGAGAGCGGTGTCCTTAACCCCAATAGAGCAGAGCATAGAGAGAAGGAGCTGGTGATCTACAGTATTGAATGCAGTAGAGAGATCCAGGAGGATCAACAGGGAGCAGTGATCATTAGATTTAGCTGTTAGTAGACCATTAGAGACTTTAGTGAAGGCAGTTTCAGTAGAGTGTAAGGAGCGAAAGCCGGATTTTAGAGGGTCAAGAAGAGAATTGTCGGAGAGATAGTGGATCATACCGGAGTGGACCAAGCGTTCCAGGAGTTTAGAGATAAAGGGGAGATTAGAGACAGGTCTGTAGTTAGCAGCAGAGTTATGGTCGAGGGATGTTTTTTTTTAATAATGGATGTATACTGGCATGTTTGAAGGAGGAGGGGAAAACACTAGATGAGAGGGAAAGATTAAATATTTAGGTGAAATATGACAGCTGGAGAAAGGGATAGAAGGAGATGTGAGGGAATAGGGTCGCTGGTGCATGTAGTAGGGCGAGATGATGCAAGAAGCCAGGTGACTTCTTCCTCTGTGACCGGATCAAAGACCGAAAGTGAGTTGGATGAAGTGCAGGAGGGAGGAGAATATATGATGTTCTGAGTCTGCAAGGAAATTTCCTGTCGTATGTTGTCAGTTTTGTCCTTAAAATATTTGGTCAGATCGTCAGCTGTGAGGCTAATGGTTGGGGCCTGTACCCTTGGACTGAGGAGAGAATGGAAAGTGTCAAAGAGTCATTTAGAATTGTTGGCTAGTGAAGTGATAGGGGTGTTGTGGTAAGCTTGTTTGGAGAGGTGAAGGGCGGTGTTGTATGTTTTAGCATAAACTTCTTATGGATGAAATCTTCGACCACAGGCGCTCTGCACACCTGGAGCACCGCTGGAGAAACCGTGTTTGCAGTGTGTGCCAGGGTTACCGCTGTTGGTGCTGAGATGTTTTAAGTGTAGGAGGTGCAGCTTCATCCAGGGCACTTTACAGTGTTTCATTATAGAGTTTTAGAGCAGAGTCAGGACAAGAGAGGGAGAAGAGAGGGAGGAGATTGGGGCGAGTGAAGACTGTAAATTCTTTATAAGTTTCTCAGTGTCAATGGCAAGTATATTCCTATAGGTGGATGAGTTGGGAGTGTCCTTGAAGGGTTAACAGTAATTGACTGAGAATGAAGGTTGTGGTCAGAGAGTGGAATAGAGGAATTTGTAAAATCATGTACTGAGCAGAGCCGGGAGAAGATCAGGTCCAATGTATTCCCATCTTCATGTGTGGCCGAGTTACAAAGTTGTGAAAGACCAAGAGAGGAGGTTAGGGTTAAAAGATGAGGGTAACGATAGTTACATGGTAAAGAAACGATGGTTACATGGTAAAGAGATATTAAAAAAATCTCACTTGGGAGCAGTTCATTTATTACAATACCAACAAATACACTTTCATGTTATGAGACACCTTCAAGTTGTCTCCAAAGAATGCAGGGCAAGCGTATGGGATGACTGGGTAGGAGTAGACCCCAAGGATATTAATATAACATATCTCTATGGGAAATTGAGAGATGCAACATTAGCCCCGGGGGAGGACAAGATCTTCAAGGGTTGGCTCAAATACATACAGCAGGAAGATCTCCCAGAGAAAATTATACGAGGTTGGGAGGTAATGCGGAAAAATATTAAAAACGAAAAATGGAGAGATGTCCAATGTAGAATCATAAATAAAGCGATCTTTGGCTTTACTCTCCCTCCGTCAGCCCAGACCCCAGACAGAAAACAACAATGCCTAAAGTGCGAAACTCCAAAAACTGACATGGTTCATGGACTTTGGCTGTGCAGAGGTTAGGAGACTATGGGAACAGGTAGTAGGGTTGGCAAAGGACATATGTGACAAAGACCTGAACCTTGACCCAGAGACCTGGTTGTTTCACTACCCAAAATCAAGAGATTGGGAAGGAAGAACCGCAAGGATACTACACGTGGTAGCAATAGTAACTAAAAAATTTATATTACGCGAGTGGTTATCCAAACGCAATCCTAATCTAAATGATGTCATACAAGAGTTGAAAAGTACGATGCAAATTGAGAGACTGGAGGTAGAGCGGAACAAAGATCTCCTGACAGAGAATTGTTTTCGCACATGGAGAGGTTTTATTACCTCCAAATTGCCTTCTGAGGAGCTTCGGACAACAGTGCTACCTTTTAAATAAGCTAACTGGTATCTCATGGAAGATCTTAAAGAGACATTGGGGAAACTTAGGGTATGTGCCCACTGGACGGTTCTGCATCATTGCAGACGTCAGAAAACCGGTGTAGAATTGCAGAAACTGAGTTTTCTGACCTCAGCAGTGTCCATCATTTTTTTAGCGTTTTTTTGAGCGGTTTTATAGCGTTTATACAGCGTTTTGTCGGCGGTTCTCTGGCGTTTTTTCTTAGCGTTTTTAAGACTGTTTTTTGTGCACTTGTAAGCTGGAACCGCTGGAAAAAACGCTCAAAGAAGTCACTTGCTCTATCTTTGAAAACCGGTGGAAAACCGGTGAAGAAAGTGGAAAGGAGACAAAAAAAAAAACGTTCTAATGTACACAGCGTTTTCTGAAATCCATTGACTAGCATGTTAAGGCAACCGGTGGTTAGGATTAACATAAATTAACATAAAACTCAGCGGAAAACGCCGACGGAAAACGCTAAAAAACAGCCCACAAAACGTCCAATGGGCACATAGCCTTAAGATATAAGTTGGCTCGGAGCCATTCCATGGCACTGAATTTCGATGTCGTTGGTCGATAACATCTTCTATGCTATGGTGGGAATATTTGATCTCTAGACGTATTATGTGTTAGTTGTGTGTATCTTCATGTACAAAAATATTGGCTTGGGGGGTGGGGGGCACGGGGGATTTAGAGGTTTATTGTTGTACATTGGCTATAAAAACCCAATAAATATTATGATTAAAAAAAAAAATGATGAGAGACGGATTTGGAGATGGGGTTGTCGATAGGAATGTTAAAGTCACCCATGATGAGAGTAGGGAGATCGCAGGCTAGAAAGTGGGGAAGCCAGGTAGCAAAGTGATCAAGAAATTGACGTGGGGGGCCTGGGGGTCGATAAACCACTGCCACTCGCAGGGGAAGGGCCTGTAGAGACTTACAGTGTGTACCTCAAAAGAAGGGAAGATAAGTGAGGGGACAGGTGGGATAACCTGAAAAGCATAGTTTGTTGACAGCAGAAGACCAACACCACCACCTTCTCTGTCCTCAGGTCTAGGGGTATGAGAAAATTGGAGGCCACCAATTGAAAGAGCAGCAGCAGCGGTAGTGTCCGACTGCTGAATCCAGGTCTCTGTTAAGGTAGTGTCACACTAGGCGATCTGGCCTGCGATGTCGGAAGCGATGTGCAGGTGCACTCTCGCTTCCGACATCGCAGGCCAGCTGTCACACGGCACGACGTTGCCGGTGACGCGGCGGTGATGTGGGCGGAGCCATCGCTCGCTGGGCTGGGCTCAGCCCAGCGAGCGATGGCTCAGGAACGCTGCGATATAGGCTGGATCGCGCCGCCAACAGTGTCAGACGGCGCGATCCAGCCTAATCGCTGGTCGCAGGTTGACAGGTTTATGAACATGTTCATAAACCTGTCAACCTGCGACCAGCGATAATTTGCAGTTGCGTCGCACTGTCACACAGCGCGACGCACTTGCAATATCGCCCGCGACATCGCTGTTACGTCACTTTTCGGCGATGTCGCGGGCGACATCGCCTGGTGTGACGCTACCTTAAGAGCAAGTAGATTAAGGAGAGCAGATCTAAATGGGGGTAAGATAGGAACCCCTGGATCTTGGTATACGGAAGGAGCTGGATGTGGTTCGCAATCTTTTCTCAGAGCTGGATGTGGCTTTCATGGTCAGAAAGGTTCGGGACCTCTGTTTTAGGGCTAGAAGAATAAGACCAATCACTTTAGATTTCATGTTGTATCTCTTCCAAAACCATCTGATTACATATCGCTATGGCTTTTTTCCACACATGGGGGTTTCCATATTGTGCCAGCTCCAACATATACTGGATCCCAACATACATGTCTGGCTTATAAGGGGATCCGTTAAGGTTCCCTGTGGTTTTCATGTATTTACTGGCAAGTTATTCTACATTATCTAGTAGTCCTATCTAACAGAGTCATCAGCTGACGTTCATGAGTAAAAGTACCCATACGTCTAGCTGTCTGTCGAACATATCTCTCCCAGCTCCCCTATTCACATGAACGCTCGGCTTGGATGAGTTTTCATGTGTTTTCAATGGAGAGAAGGGAAAAGTCTAATGCCATACTTCTACACTAAGGACAAAAGGATTGAACATATTCCCTTAAACTGCCCATTCCTTTTATCCCCAATGTACAACAGATGGGTAAAGAAGGCCTAATGAATATGGGCCCTAAATGTGTATAAACATGTCACATGTTGTATGTGGACTTTAGTGAGAAACCTTTCCTCCAGCTTTGCAGTGAGATGATCATCTTTCTATGTGATGTTCATTGTGGGAAGGTCACTAGGTGACCAGCAATTTACAGCTCAGTTATGTATGAGCATGTATATCATAGAAGCAGTTTGTGTCCTCCTCTACCTTTTGGGGTGCCCTTATGAATATTTGTGTCATGTTTGTCTCCTGTACTTTGGAGACTTGTGACAAATTTGGGACCTGAATCTCATTCCATTATTGAGACTTTATATTAAACGTGTTTCTTTTCTTTGGCAGTGTAGGAGTTAATGTCAGTTTCTGTTGCTAGCAAAGCTCCTTAGTTCTTCACCCAGGTGTGTCTACTGTGTGATCACTCCCATCTATTTTATATGGTCACATGATCCAGCATTCCTTGTTGGTGATTTAATTTTTATTCCTAGCCAAGCTGCTTGAGTGGAAGGAGCTATTCAGGAGAGCTGACCGTTGCCAATCTGTCTGCAGCCTAGGAGAATGGCAGCAGTCATGAAGTTGAGTTGGTGTTTCCCCAGTCTGTCTTCCTTACCTCCTCGTTGATTTTAGTGCAGTGGTTGGGACTGGTGTTCCTGCCGGCCATCTCCCTAGTGAGAGATAATGGATACTGTAAATACGTTTTCTCATATGTCAGCTTTATATCAGCACGATCAGTACATTGTTCTTTTATTTTGTTAGGATGTTAGAAGCTTTATAATTGTAGCAGTCATTTTTTATTTTTTCAAGAAAATTTACAAATCCTATTTTTTTAGGGACCTATTCAGTTTTGAAGTTACTTTGGGGGACCTACCGTATATACAAATATATATTGGAAAACCCCCGACAAATACACCATTTGAAAAACAGCACCCCTCACCATATTCAAAGTTGTTGTTAGGTACTGTCACGATCTCACCACTCATGGTGTACTATGGACTCTATGTGAGTGACAGCTCAGCTGCCATACAGGATCTGTAAGGTGAGTGACAGCCCAGTTGTCCAATCTGAGTCGGGGGCATTCCGGGTGTGTCAGTATTATCATTGACAGCCCAGCCTCCCTATGTGGCCCGGCCTGCAGGGTTTGCTCTAGGTGAATGAAGAGAGGCGAGTCCAGCTTCTGGTATAATCAAAGCATGGTTATCCTATATAATAAAAGCCGAAGGCCACTTCCGGAATATTACTTCCGTGATGGTCTCGACCCATGCTCCTGATGTGTCACCACTGCGCGGTCCCCCGGCTAAAAGGAGCGGCGGAGGAATGTTCCGCTCTCGGAACTTCCGTCCGCCCTCCAGCCTCTCCCCTCCACCCACCACCGTACCTAGCGGGGGGCAGGGGGGCCGAGCGCCCCGTGCCCCAAGCCATGAGGGGCCCATTGCCCCCACCCCCTGGGGGACCCCGTGCTGCCAGCCGCCCCGCCGCGCGCCCGGAGAGGAGGGAGGACGGGACTTCCTGTCCTGCACTTCTGCCCGCCCCTCCTCTCCTCCTACACCAGCCGCACGCCGGCCGGCCCGCGGTGAGTCTGCACCCACCCAGCTACGCCTCTGCCCTCCAGCCTCCCATGCCCTGCAGCCTCCCATGACCTCCAGCCTCCCCTGCCCTCCAGCCTCCCCTGCTCTCCAGCCTCCCCTGCTCTCCAGCCTCCCCTGCTCTCCAGCCTCCCCTGCTCTCCAGCCTCCCCTGCCTCTCCAGCCTCCCCTGCCTCTCCAGCCTCCCCAGCCTCTTCAGCCTCCCCTCTAGCCTCCCCTGCTCTCCAGCCTCCCCTGCTCTCCAGCCTCCCCTGCTCTCCAGCCTCCCTGCTCTCCAGCCTCTCCAGCCTCCCCTCTCCGCTCTCCCCTCCCGCCTCCGCTCTCCCCTCCCGCCTCCACTCTCCCCTCCCGCCTCCACTCTCCCCTCCCGCCTCCACTCTCCCCTCAAGCCTCCACTCTCCCCTCAAGCCTCCACTCTCCCCTCAAGCCTCCGCTCTCCCCTCCAGCCTCCGCTCTCCCCTCCAGCCTCCGCTCTCCCCTCCAGCCTCCGCTCTCCCCTCCAGCCTCCGCTCTCCCCTCTAGCCTCCGCTCTCCCCTCTAGCCTCCGCTCTCCCCTCTAGCCTCCGCTCTCCCCTCTAGCCTCCGCTCTCCCCTCTAGCCTCCGCTCTCCCCTCTAGCCTCCGCTCTCCCCTCTAGCCTCCGCTCTCCCCTCTAGCCTCCGCTCTCCCCTCTAGCCTCCGCTCTCCCCTCTAGCCTCCGCTCTCCCCTCTAGCCTCCGCTCTCCCCTCCAGCCTCCGCTCTCCCCTCCAGCCTCCGCCCTCCAGCCTCCGCTCTCCCCTCCAGCCTCCGCCCTCCAGCCTCCGCTCTCCCCTCCAGCCACCGCTCTCCCCTCCAGCCTCTCCCCTCCAGCCACCGCTATCCCCTCCAGCCTCTCCCCTCCAGCCTCCGCTCTCCCCTCCAGCCTCCGTTCTCCCCTCCAGCCTCCGTTCTCCCCTCCAGCCTCCGTTCTCCCCTCCAGCCTCCGTTCTCCCCTCCAGCCTCTCCTGCCTCCCCAGCCTCTCCTGCCTCCCCAGCCTCTCCTGCCTCCCCAGCCTCTCCACCCTTCCCTGCCCTGCAGCCTCTCCCCTCCCGCCTCCGCTCTCCCCTCCCGCCTCCGCTCTCCCCTCCCGACTCCGCTCTCCCCTCCAGCCTCCGCTCTCCCCTCCAGCCTCCGCTCTCCCCTCCGCCCTCCCCTCCAGCCTCCGCCCTCCCCTCCAGCCTCCGCCCTCCCCTCCAGCCTCCGCTCTCCCCTCCAGCCACCGCTCTCCCCTCCAGCCTCCGCTCTCCCCTCCAGCCTCTGCCCTCCAGCCTCCGCTCTCCCCTCCAGCCTCTGCCCTCCAGCCTCCGCTCTCCCCTCCAGCCTCTGCCCTCCAGCCTCCGCTCTCCCCTCCAGCCTCGGCCCTCCAGCCTCCCCTCCAGCCTCCGCTCTCCCCTCCAGCCTCTCCCTCTCGCCTCCCCTCCCCCCTCCAGCCACCGCTCTCCCCTCCAGCCTCTCCCCTCCACCCTCCCCTCCACCCTCCCCTCCAGCCTCTCCCCTCCAGCCTCCGCTCTCCCCTCCAGCCTCCGCTCTCCCCTCCAGCCTCCGCTCTCCCCTCCAGCCTCCGCTCTCCCCTCCAGCCTCCGCTCTCCCCTCCAGCCTCCCCTCTCCCCTCCAGCCTCCCCTCTGCCCTCCGCCCTCCCCTGTCCTCTGCCCTCCGCCCTCCCCTGTCCTCTGCCCTCCAGCCTCCCCTGTCATCTGCCCTCCAGCCTCCCTGTCCTCTGCTCTCCACCCTCCCCTGTCCTCTGCTCTCCACCCTCCCCTGTCCTCTGCTCTCCAGCCTCCCCTCTCCTCTGCCCTCCAGCCTCCCCTCTCCTCTGCCCTCCAGCCTCCCCTCTCCTCTGCCCTCCAGCCTCCCCTCTCCTCTGCCCTCCAGCCTCTCCTCTCCTCTGCCCTCCAGCCTCTGCTCTACCATCCAGCCTCTGCTCTACCATCCAGCCTCTCCCCTCCAGCCTCTTCCCTCCCGCCTCTCCACTCCCGCCTCCGCTCTCCCCTCCAGCCTCCGCTCTCCCCTCCAGCCTCCGCTCTCCCCTCCAGCCTCCGCTCTCCCCTCCAGCCTCCGCTCTCCCCTCCAGCCTCCGCTCTCCCCTCCAGCCTCCGCTCTCCCCTCCAGCCTCCGCTCTCCCCTCCAGCCTCTGCTCTCCCCTCCAGCCTCTGCTCTCCCCTCCAGCCTCTGCTCTCCCCTCCAGCCTCTGCTCTCCCCTCCAGCCTCTGCTCTCCCCTCCCGCCTCTCCCCTCCCGCCTCCCCTCTGCCCTCCGCCCTCCCCTGTCCTCTGCCCTCCGCCCTCCCCTGTCCTCTGCCCTCCAGCCTCCCCTGTCCTCTGCCCTCCAGCCTCCCCTGTCCTCTGCCCTCCAGCCTCCCCTGTCCTCTGCCCTCCAGCCTCCCCTGTCCTCTGCCCTCCCCTGTCCTCTGCCCTCCAGCCTCCCCTGTCCTCTGCCCTCCAGCCTCCCCTGTCCTCTGCCCTCCAGCCTCCCCTGTCCTTACCCCTCCAGCCTCCCCTGTCCTTACCCCTCCAGCCTCCCCTGTCCTTACCCTCCAGCCTCCCCTGTCCTTACCCCTCCAGCCTCCCCTGTCCTTACCCCTCCAGCCTCCCCTGTCCTTACCCCTCCAGCCTCCCCTGTCCTTACCCCTCCAGCCTCCCCTGTCCTCACCCCTCCAGCCTCCCCTGTCCTCACCTCTCCTCACCCCTCCAGCCTCCCCTGTCCTCACCTCTCCTCACCCCTCCAGCCTCCGCTCTCCTAACCCCTCCTCACCCCTCCTGCCTCCGCTCTCTTCACCCCTCCATATGCAATGTACACTATGTGTATATATGTGTGTATGTAGTCACTTCCCTCACTTTGTCCGCACTTCCCTCACTTTGTCCGCACACATACACACACACACACACTTCGCTATACTTACCACCGGCCCTGCATCAGCCGCCTAGATCCTGAGTCGACATGTCGCCACCCCCAAACTACTGGATCCAATATACCGTCCAAGAAGTCTCCCCAAACTTCCCGAACGCCATATTGGATCCAGTCGTCCGCGGGCGGCGACATGTCAACTCAGGATCCAGCCGGCGGGGAAGATGCAGGGTCGGTGCTAACTATAGCGGAGTCTGTGTGTGTGTGTGTGTGTATGTATGTATGTGTGTGCTGACCACTCTGCCCACGGCGCTGCGCTGACCACTCTGCCCACGGCGCTGCCCTGCCCACGCCACTGTGCTGACCAATCTCACCGCACTCACTGCTAACCACTGAGCCACCGCACTCACTGCTAACCACTGAGCCACCGCACTCACTGCTAACCACTGAGCCACCGCACTCACTGCTAACCACTGAGCCACCGCACTCACTGCTAACCACTGAGCCACCGCACTCACTGCTAACCACTGAGCCACCGCACTCACTGCTAACCACTGAGCCACGGCACTCACTGCTAACCACTGAGCCACCGCACTCACTGCTAACCACTGAGCCACCGCACTCACTGCTAACCACTGAGCCACCGCACTCACTGCTAACCACTGAGCCACCGCACTCACTGCTAACCACTGAGCCACCGTATACTCTGCTACCCACTGAGCCACCTGTATACACACAATTCATTTCCCCGCACTCCCCTAACTATTAGTAAGTAAACTATATATGGATTCTAGACTACCCGATTCTTTAGAATCGGGCCGCCATCTAGTTTGCTAAATATTCTCCTTGGGGATGAGTTCACTGCAACCAGAGAACAATCTCTGCACAATTATCTGTGTGTGTAACTGGGCCTTCAGACGTACCTTCACAAAACATTCCTCGGGTTGGTTATTCAGGTGGTGACAGTCACATCAATCCACTTCTGTCGTGCAATCATTAAAATGTAGTCACATCCCCTGCATTGTAATACATAGACAACACCAAGTGCAGAAATGCTATGAAGTGACCTGACTGTGGTGATGTCTTGACCATGTGACCACAATGGGTGTTACTAAGCCTAAAGAGTCTTTGACTTGAGGCCTGCTTAGCTTCGCCCATTACGGTCAAATGGTCGTGACATCACCACAGGTCCTTCCATGGCATTCTTAGGTTCTGTCTCTCACAGTTAAAGTGTATCACTGATAAAAATTACAGACCTCTCCATTCTTTACAGGTGGGAAAACTTGGAAAAACGGCATTGTATTGAATAGTTATTTTACCCCATGGTGATATTTACAATGTAACTGATCTGACACAAACTGTCTAGCAAAGATATACAGATGGGTGCTTGAAGATGCGTCGAATTTCAGATACTGATATCTCTCAAAATGCATTTTTATGCATCTTAGGCCCCTTTCACACTGGCGTTTTTGTCAAATTGTGGCAGATGCGGCAGATTTACTGCATCTGCCGCATAACAGCTGCACTTGCGGCAAGCCCCATGCATTGTCTATGGGGGTTGCGGAAAGTGCGGCATAGCCGCGTATTTCGGCAGTTTCGTCCACGAAAAAAAACGCAGCTGACCGCATTTTTTTTGCTGACACATGTGCCGAACCGCGGCTATACTGCACTTGCCGCACCTGCCGCAAGCCCCATGGACAATGCATGGGGCTTGCCGCAAGTGCAGCCGTTATGTGGCAGATGCGGTAAATCTGCCGCAATTTGACAAAAACGCCAGTGTGAAAGGGGCCTTAGGCTACTTTCACATGAGCGTTCTTCGCTGTTTGCGGCAGATCCAGCAGTTTTGCTACATCTGCCTTGTAACTGATCACTTGCAGCAAGCCTGCGTTCAGCCCAATTCATTCCCTATGGGACCTGTGGTTTTGCTACAAAACGACAAATCCGCACTTGCGTCCAGTCAAAAAAAATTTTCGTTGCCGGATCCAGCAAAACCGCAAGTGCCGTATATGACCGCAAGTCCCATAGGGAATGAATTGAGCTGAACGCAGGCTTACCGCAAGTGATCTGTTACGCGGCAGATGCGGCAAAACTGCTGGATCTGTTGCAAACAGCGAAAAACGCTGTCCCATCTGTCATCCACATCCGTCCCGATGCACACCTATGACAGCAGCCATATTTGCACACTCAAGTCATTGGTGTGCAAATAGGGGGTCAGCTGGTAGTACTGGCCCATTTTGCAGTACCGCCAGCAGTGCCATAGCAGCCTATGCGCACTTATTCATGCTCCTGCAATCTTTGTATAGCCAAGTGTCCAAAAGATGGCGGTCGTGTGAGCAAGTGCGCATGCGAGCAATACACATTTATTCATGCGGCTGTCATCTTTGAACACTTGGGTATACTGAGATGGTGGCGGACCCGGCACGCATGCGCACTTACGCTGCCGCAAACTTTGGGCACCTACACTCAAAGGTGAGTATACAGGGAGGAGAGAGACAGCATGGGGGAGAGACAGAACTCTGGGGGAGACAGAGATAGCATCAGGCACATATCTAGCGTTTAGACACATAACGGATTACATAATGGCATTGGATCACATGGTATCTACCATTGCTGTGTTCTGTATAGTATAAGCATAACATAAGTTTGATTTCTACAGAAGAAAAGATATGGATGACATTTATTTATGATGTAACTGAAATGTTTGTGCAAAATTATTTTACAGACATTGAAAGGAAAGAGTAAAAGCAGCCATGATCTCCTTAAGGATGACCCTCGTCTGAGCTCCATTCCGGCTATTGACAAGTAAGACATTATTGTGTCTGTCAATGTGAAGCTAATGTGGTCTAGGTCATTTCATGTTGTGGTGTTTCTGTTATTTCTACTATCATGAAATTACTTATTTTAGGTCTTGTGTTAGTGTAATAGACGCTCTACAGAAGTATGCCAGCCAAACACAGTGAATTTGAGTTGAATTGCTAACTAGATGTTGGTAACAACCCATCCAATCCTCACTGGCAAAGAATCAAACTATAGATGTCCATAAATTAAGTTATATGTAAAAGTATTACACAGGGAAAAATTATTGAACACATGAAGAAAGAGAGCTGCAAAAAGTGTGACACCAGCGGAAATCTGATCATTAACTAGAAAGCTATTCTTCCACTTAGTGAAAAATAATATCAACTGGTTCACCTGATGTTCTATAAAAAGGTGTCTCATTACCAAAGTGCCACACAAAAAACATCTCATCATAGGTAAAACCAGTGAGCTGTTTTTAGACCTTTGTAACCTTATTGTTGCAAAACATACTGATGGCATTCGGTTACAGAAGAATCTTTAAGGTACTTCCAGTGAGCACTGTTGGGACATAATCCAGAAATTGGCAAGAACATCACTTCACCATAATCCAGCCAGGAGCAGGTGCTCCCTGTAAGATTTCAGACAGAGGAGTGAAAAGAATTATCAGAAGAGTTGTCCAAGAGACAAGGACACCTGTGGAGGTCTGCAGAAACACCTGGATCATATCTACAATTATTTCAAAGAAAGCAATAAATAATGTGCTCAACCTCCATCGCATGTATGTATGCTCATCACGCAAAACTCTGTTGCTGTACAAAAGCATGTTCAAGCTAGTTTAAATTTTGGCCAACAGCATTTAGACAAGCCTGTGAAATACTGGGAGAATATAGTCTGATCATATGAGACCAAAATTGATCTCTCTGGATGCCATACAACACACCATGTGTGGAGGCCAAAAGGCAGTACTGCATATCACCCTAAAATCAACATAATAGCAGTGATGTTTGTAGGTGGGAACATATTGGTGTGGACTTTTTTTTTTACTATATGGCACTGGCGAGCATCATATAATTGAAGGAAGGATAAATGGACAAATGCACCGAGACATTCATGATAAACTGCTGCCATGTTCAAGGATGATGAAGATGAAACAATGATGGATATTTTAGTAAGACAATGATCTCAAACACACAGTCAAGGCAACTTTCAATTGGTTTCAGAGAAAGATAATAAAGTTGCTAGAGTGTCCGAGACAATCAGCGGAGCTGAATCCAATAGAACATGTATGTAAGGAACTAAAGCTGAGTTCATAGAAGGAGACCACGAGACCTTCAGAATTTGAAGAGTGTTTGTGTGGAAGATTGGTCCTAAATCACACCTGTGCAATGCAGGTGACTAGTGTCTTCATACAGGAAGTGTCTTGAGCTCTCGCAGGTGACTAGTGTCTTCATACAGGAAGAGTCTTGAGCTCTCGCAGGTGACTAGTGTCTTCATACAGGAAGCGTCTTGAGCTCTCGCAGGTGACTAGTGTCTTCATACAGGGAGCGTCTTGAGCTCTCGCAGGTGACTAGTGTCTTCATACAGGGAGCGTCTTGAGCTCTCGCAGGTGACTAGTGTCTTCATACAGGAAGCGTCTTGAGCTCTCGCAGGTGACTAGTGTCTTCATACAGGAAGCGTCTTGAGCTCTCGCAGGTGACTAGTGTCTTCATACAGGAAGCGTCTTGAGCTCTCGCAGGTGACTAGTGTCTTCATACAGGAAGCGTCTTGAGCTCTCGTAGGTGACTAGTGTCTTCATACAGGAAGCTTCTTGAGCTCTCGCAGGTGACTAGTGTCTTCATACAGGAAGCGTCTTGAGCTCTCGAAGGTGACTAGTGTCTTCATACAGGAAGCGTCTTGAGCTCTCGTCACCAACAAAGGATGCTGTACAAACTATTAAATACATTTCAGTAAGAGTCTTCAATACTTTTTCCCTGGGTCATTTCTCATTATTACATATCACTATCACCTTGCAGAATGTTGCCATTCTCTGTAGTGTTGGTAGGGGAATTGGGGATTTTGTCCTTGCGGGGTGCACTAATATATAGTGCTGGGCAGCTCACCTGATTTCATAGCATGGGCATCACCATTAGGCTGTAAGCTGGCAGAATACACCCAGGTATATGAGTGACTGGCTTTACCCCTGGTCATTTATAATAGTAGATCACCACCCTCTCGATGAATGGTCGTATGCAAGTGGTTGTTTCATCAGCTATTTATTATTGGGACCTGCAGCATCCTGCAGTGTATTAGTATAGTGAGCAGATATTGGTAAGTATGGCTGCTTTATTACGGTCATGTGGATTTATGTTCTATAGAATACTTAGGGTATTAAACAAAAAACCTACATAAATTACAAATTCTGTTTAGGTTTTTGTGTGATAAGAAAAAGCACTTAACCTTGAAACCATCAAAAAGCTACTTATTCTATAGAAAATAATACTGCATGTGAAAAAATATAATGAAAAAAAAAAAGCTATTGTAAGAGAAGTGCAAACATCGGTTTAAAAGAAAAAATGTGTGTGTTGTGTATGTGTATATATATATATATATATATAATATATATATATATTCTACTTATTTTTGTATAAGTGAATAACCTTTTCAGACTCCAATCCACTTCTCTATGGCAACTTGTCATGATGTTGCTGTCTAGAAAGTGTCAAGGATACGCAGATCAGCTTCAGTGGACTGGGCGCTCGAAGAAGGAAAGCTGCCTTTATCCATACATTGGATCAGTATTTTGCATCAGAGTTTGTGAGCCAAAATCAGGAGTGAATTTGAGGGGAAATTGTCCTGGAAACATTCACATGCGGTCTGTGATGTGGACACACTCCTGGTTTTGGCTTAGAAATACTGATGAGATATTGGTCCAATTTACTGACATGAATAGCACTTGGGGTGCAGAGGGCCACGATGCCAAAATCACCATTGATCTGTGGCGGGACAGTGACCACATGATTGTAAAAATCAAGTCAGGGTGGTGAGGTGCAGCCAAACTGTGTGGCCATGTTTTTTCCCATAATATTAAGTTATTTCCTATCCTTAGAATATTTGTTTTTATAAAGTTCTGCTTATAATAGGGGATGAATGGTCACTTGGGGTCTGACCGGTTGGACTTCCTAAGATCTTGGCTCTAGTACCTGGGGATCGGGCAGTCAGGCATAAAACTCTGATTGTGTGCTCCACCTCCGCTCCGTTGGTTGTCAATGAGACTTACGGAGAAAGTGTAGCACAGCACAGGGCCCTGGGACTTTTCTACAAGTGGGGTGAGTTTGGGTAGCCATTGCCCACCAGAAAGCATCATTAACTCCTGCAGAAATCTCCAGCTTATAGAATGAAGATGTATGAAATTTGTCAATTAATTTGTCACATCTTACTCCTGGGTGCGTCTAATCAAGAGTGGTGTAGGAAGCACGAATCTTGATGAGCCACACCCCCATGTTATTTCCCACTTCTACAGAAAATAGGATCTGGTGTGAGAATATCCTCCTATAGCCTTCCATCCTAAGAAACAATATCACTGATGGCTGCAAATCAGTGTAATACAAATCTCTGTTTTACAGCACGAAAGACTCTGCTCGGCCTGACAGCGACAGTGATGAGGTAAGAGTAACCCTTTTTTTTCATTGCCATGGTAACTTTAGAATTTGTCTCTTTTCTCTGATTGCTCAGCTAGTAGTAGGACTAGGAAATTAAAAAGGTACAAATAGTTTTCCAAGGTGAAAAGGACTACTTGTACCTGGTCTGAATACACGCCGGCAGCAGCTCCAGCTGGCGATGACTGTTCGGATATACTAAATAAATCTAAAAACACTTTAACCCCTTAATGACCAATGACGGCTATACTGTAGCAGTACTATCACATGGCTTTGAACTGTCACTGCATGTAAGAAATGCAGAAAATATCATCCTAAATTTACTACTAACATGAAGTCCAATATGTCATGAAAAATCAATCTTGAAATTGCTAGGATATGTTGAAGCATTCCAGGGGTATAACCTCATAAAGTGACCCTGGTCAGAATTGCAAAATGAGGCTTCGTCCTTAAGGGGTTAAATTTAGTAAATGTTTTCTTCATCCAGCAGGTTTGGATTTAACATTCAGAATTACAAAAATGATATCACAAAGTATTTTATATGTGATCAATAATATAATGCATATGTAATATGTATTTTTTAATTCGCTTATTAATATTTTGCAGTCATTCAAAGGATTTACCAGTAGATCAGTGGTAAAAGGGTATCATAGTAATAAAGCATTTGTGCCCTGGAGCCTGCCACCTTGTAGTCTATAGTATTGTCTATGGCTGTGTTCCCCGACTCCAGTCCTCCAGAGCCAACAACAGGTTATGGGTTCAGGATTTCCTTAGCATTGCACAGGGGTTGGAATCATCACCAGTGCAGGTGATTACATTATCACCTGTGCAATACTAAGGAAATCCTGACAACGTGACCATGACTCTTGAGGCCTGGAATTGGGAAACACTGATCTATAGGGTAATGACCACTGGGCAATAATTTTCAGTTCTTCTGAGGAACCATCCCCAAAAGTTCAATGTCTATGGATTTCATTACTAAGCCTGAACACTATTTGACTTTAATGTCACGTGGAATTGATTCTTGAAATATAACCCATTCACCATATATAAGTGTCCCACTAATCAGCCATATCCGTAAAAAGCAGCTCCTCCATAAGATGGTCTGTCTCACCATGGATTTGGCACCTTTATTCTTGTCTACCATTTCCTTCCTACTTCTGGCCATTATTTCCTTCTTGGCTAGTAGGGCGATCCCACAGAAATGGGTGTCCCTAAACAAGACACTTACCCAATTACGCCCTAGATTGCCCCCCATTCTCCCTAATCCTTTCCTTCAATAGACTTAGATTACCCCTCAGAGTCTGGTCTACAGCAGAAGTCCCCAACCTTTCTGACCTTATGAGCCACATTCAGCTCTAAAAGAAGGTCGAGAGCCAAATTCTGCAAAACAAGAGGGTCACAAGTCACGTCCACCCTCCACACCCTCACAGTAGTGACACCCAGGGCCCCCCTAATACCGGTATAATGACAGCCAAAGCTTTTCTACAGAAATCACACAGAGGCAATGTACCGAGATCCATGGGCTCCTATCTTACCCCATTCAGATCTGCTCTACTATGAGGGGCTACTCACAAAAGTCACCATCTGTAGATCTGCTCTTCATGGCTGTTTGCTGACCTGGTGTTTATGCTCCAAGCTGGAAGACAGTCACGAGCCTCACATCACAGGACCCACAAGCCGCATTTGGCTCCCGAGCTACAAGTTGGGGACCCCTATTCTACAGAATACTCTTTATTACTCAGTCAGGTTGGGTGGAAAAATGGACTAAATGGACATGCGGTCACAGGGCAGATGCACTATATGGAAAAAGGTGTAACGCGGTGGGTTTGTACCTCGGTTCCCGGCGTTACTGTGCTTTTTCCCAATGATCCTCCCCCCAACTAGCTGGGATACTGTAGTATGTTACCTGTATGGATTCTGCTCAGTTCCCTGCTCTGCTGCGTAGCTGCACACTTGTTGTAGGGTCATTGCTCCACTGCACAACCACCTGCATGTGCGGACCCTGGCTGCCACTGTGGAAGCTATCTGCGGGTTGTGAGGTTCTCTGCAGCTGGTGCATGACTCTCTACGTGTGTCCAGGCTTGCAGCCGCTGCCAGGTGCCCTAGGCCTCAGTTCCTGTGCTGGCAATGCTGTACTGTTTCTGACTGTGCTTAGGGTGCGCGCGGTCACACCTTCCCCGCTTTTATCAAGTAGACAATGTGCACCTCAGTTGCTGTCCCCAGCCTATTGCCGTGGCTCAGCTGCTATTATATAAAGTTCCTTTTGCTGTTGGGCGTTGCCGGAGCTTCTCATTAGGTTCCTGAACCTACTATGTGTTTGGTGCAGCCATGCTGCTCCTGGTCTGCATTGTCTACAGCTCCTGTTCTGCCTGCGATCAGTTGTGGGAAAGCTGATGTCTTTGTCCTTGGACCCATCTTGCCTATGTGTTGGTACCAATGTCCTTGCCCTTGAATGTGGATTCCTGCTGTGTGAGATTCCTGAAACCTTCTGTGTCTTGATCCATGTACTCAGTGTCTGTGAGTTTCCTGTAGCTTGTGAATAAACCCATGTTCATCTTTTGAATATTGAGTCTGGTGTTCAGGTTGAGCGTCTACTATGCTGTGCTCATGCCACTATGCGGTGTTGGCTCTGTCCAGCTCCAGTCCACTCCTGCAGTGCATGTGTTTCTCAGCTCCGGTCCTTGCTGGGTGTGCTTGCACTGTTCTTTTGTGCTTAGCTTGGGTCCGCTCCTGTAGCACCCATGTCATGCAGCTGTGGTCTGATCTTGTGGTGTTTGCACCAGACTGCTTCAGTGCCTTTCCAGGTCGTGTCTGGAGCCTGATGACTGCTACCTGCTGGTGCCCGGAGCTTGTGTCCGGTGTCCGGACCCTGATGAGCGCTGACTGGCACCTGGAGTTTGTGCCTTGGGTCCGAGATGGCCCTGAGGTCCCTCCTGGTGTCCTTGATGTGCCCTGAGGTCCCGCCTGGTTTCCTTGATGTGCCCTGAGGACCCATGTGGTGTCCTTGATGTGCCCTGAGGTCCTTCCTGGTGTCCTTGATGTGCCCTGAGGACCCGTCTGGTGTCCTTGATGTGCCCTGAGGACCCATGTGGTGTCCTTGATGTGCCCTGAGGACCCACGTGGTGTCCTTGATGTGCCCTGAGGTCCTTCCTGGTGTCCTTGATGTGTCCTGAGGACCCACCTGGTGTCCGAGATGGTCCTTGATGTCTTGCCTGGAGTCGAGTCCAACGTTCTGAGTCCTGCCTGTGGCCTTGAAGTGTCCTGCTCTGAGTCGAGTCCGATGTTCCGTGTCCTGCCTGGTGCCCTTGATGTCCTGTCTGGTATCCTTGATGTCCGGTGTCCCCGATGTGTCCTGTCTGTGTCCTGCCTTGAGTTGTGTCTGATGTCTTTCCTGAGTCCAGATGTGAAGTCCTTAGTCCTGGCGGTCCAGTCTGTGTTCTCAGAGTCAGTCCCGCTCGTGTTTCTGGACGGGCTCCTCCTCCATGGTTCTGGGGAGTCTCTAGCCTTGTGTTTCGGTGACTGCTCTGCCTGAGGTTCCTGGATCTGACCAGCCAATGTCCTGAACCTGTGCTGTCCATGTTCTGCTTGTGTCCCGATGTCTGGCCTATTCCCTGTGTCCATCCTGTGATGACGTCTGTCCGAAGTCGGTGTCTGATGTTCTCCTGCGTGATATGCGGAATCGGGAGCCTGGCTTCATGTCTTGTCTTGTTACCTTGTACTGTGCTTTAGTTTAGCAAACTTTGTTCTCTATACCTGAAGTGTGTGGTGTCCTGCATGTTACCACCTTGCCCACATGGTCAGCTTACACAGACTCCGCTCTTCCCTAGTCTGGGCAGGCCGGGGTTCCTGCTGTGGTCCAATGGGTCCACATACATCTACCACCTGAGACGCACGCCCCATGTCACCGTGGTCATGCGGCGTGGGAGCGTAAGCAACCTAAGCCATACCGTCCCACCGCAACAAAAGGATTGTAGGAAAGAGAAAGTTCACCACACCAATATTGTTTGTGATACACCGAAATGTTGATGAATGGGTGCCAATTCCTGCTGCTCAGTCTCAGCTAATGTAGAACCATTAAGAAAAAGGGTTCTCCAGCACTTCCATCCATAAAATTAATCTTTTATTAGAGATAAATTTAAAAACAGGAGTATCCATCATGGGATAGAGCATTATGTGTTCCTGATGTAGAATTACAGTGTACTCCAGAAACACTTAAGGTTTTATCCTCATGATGAATCTCCCTGTTTTTAAAAAGACTATTTTTATGGATGGAAATGCTGGAAAATGTTTTTCTTCACTGGTTCTTTATGGACACAATCGGGGAGGCTCCTTCTAGGGTGTCGGGGAGGCTCCTCTAGGTGTCGGGGAGGCTCCTCTAGGTGTGGGGAGGGCCACGGCAGTTTTCATAGAGTTGATGATATACCGCACAATCGTTTCTATGGTTGTAGCAATATTTAGTGTAACAATCAATGGACTTATTGTTGTCTTTCTAAACCTGTGTGGGGTTTAGCAGACAAAAAAAAGGAACAGTGATAAAGGGAGAGACTTAATTTTGATACAGACTGGACTTCTGCCATTGATGGTGATGGGCTTGCACCACTTATATCAGTCAGATGAGACCCCAATAAAAGCTTTTGAATCCCTGCATAGCAGTTTTTGGACTCCTACACACCACATATAGGAGCTTTTATGCTCTCCCATTCTAAATCCAAGGATACGGCTCTCTCCTAGTTCTCTTCCTATCTCTCTGATCGCTCTTTCAGTGTATCATTTGCTAGCTCCACGTCCTCCCATCTTCCTCTCACTATTGGGGTCCCTCAGGGTTCAGTCCTTGGACCTCTTCTCATCTCTCTCTACACAGCCCCGATTGGACAGACCATCAGCAGATTTGGCTTCCAGTACGCTTTACGCTGATGACACACAACTATACACTTCCTCCCCTGACCTTACCCCTGCAGTATTAAAGAACACCAATGACTGTCTAACCTCAGTTTCCAATATCATGTCGCTCTCTATCTGAAACTCAACCTTTCCAAAACTGAACTTCTGCTCCCACCCTCTACCAACCTCCCTAAACCTGACATTTCCCTCTCGGTTTGCGGCACCATGATAACGCCTAGTCAGCAGGCTCGCTGTCTGGGTGTTATGTTTGACGCTGATCTCTCCTTCACCCCACATATACAATCTCTCACCCGCTCTTGTCGCTTGCACCTGAAAAATATCTCCAGAATTCGGCATTTCCGCACCATGGAAACAACTAAAACCCTCACCGTGGCCCTGATCCATTCCCGCCTTGACTACTGTAATTCTTTATTAGCTGGACTGCCCCGCAGTAAGCTTTCCCCTCTCCAGTTATCCTCAATGCAGCAGCCAGGATCACCTATCTAGCAAACCGTTTCTCAGATGTTTCTGCTCTGTGCCAGTCACTGCACTGGCTACCCATACACTATAGAATCCAATTAAAATTGCTTGTTGTCACCCATAAAGCTATTCATGGTGCGGCACCTCCCTACCTCTCTACCCTCATCTCTGTCTACCACCCCACCCGTCCCCTTCGCTCTGAATGTGACCTCAGACTAACATCGGCATTAATCCGAACCTCCCATTCCCGACTCCAAGACTTCTCTCGAGCTGCACCAAACCTCTGGAATGCTCTACCCCAAGAAATTATGACCATTCACAACTTGCATAGCTTCAGAAGCTCCCTAAAAACACACCTCTTCAGGGCGGCCTATCCTTCTCCCTGATGGTGGGTTTACACACACCAATTTCTGTGTCCAATATCTGAACAGATCTCTGTTGCAGTGAAATCATGGACACATTGTTACATTGTACACAGCCACAAAATGGAACTATGTGTCCATGATTTCACTGCAACCAGATATTGGACACGAAATTAGTGTGTGTAAACCCACCATAACAGTAGTCATTTAGACATAAGATATTCATTGTTATAAGCCCCTGTACTTTGTGTTCCCATCCCGTCTTAGATTGTAAGCTCCTTCAAGCAGGGTCACCTTATTTTTTGCCTTTTTAGTTTATTTTATTTCCTACATTGATTCTATGTTTATTGTATGTAACTACTGTTCTGTATTACCTACCATTCTGTATTGTATATTTTTCTTATACGTACCATTGTACTATAAAGCGCTGGGATATATGTTGGCGCTATACAAATAAAGTTTTATTATTATTATTATATGGAGCTGGTTCCCACTTTGAAGTTGTAACAGCCCCTGCTCTTCTGAGAAGATTTCTGCCAGGTTTGGAGGTTTCTGTGGATTTTTTTGCCCATCCATTCAGAAAAACATTTGTGGGATCAGACTCCTGTGTTGGAGAAGAGAGGGCCAGGCTCACAATCTCCATTTTAGTATAATGGTGTTCAAGTCAGGGTTCTGTGTAGGGACCCCCAGAAACCATGAGAATCTGGTCTGAGTGGAGTGGAGGTCTAGCGAGCACACCTTCACTTTATTATGCTCTGTGCTCTGCTGGGGGTGTGTGGTGTGGCAGAGAGGATCCTTAAATAAACGCAACGCAATATACTATGGGCTTGTAAATCTACTATGACATCCGTCCGAGGCTACAGGCACAAAAGGGTTTATCTTGGACAGGCTAGGCACAAGCTGCTCCATTAGACAGAACCCCTAGAAACCCTGACACCCTTTAACCCTATACAGGGATCTGGATTTACAGCTGGGTCCAGGAGGTTGCTTGCCTATGGAATGGGCTGCAGTACAGAGACAGGAATGGTTGCCAAGCAGGGTCATAACAGGAGGTCAGAAAAAGGACAAAAACAGGATCAGATAGTGTAGTCAGGGAGTCGGTCAAAGCCGAGATAGCAGCAAGGTACAAAATCGTGAGGCAAGAGAAGCGTCCAAAAAACAGCCGAGATAAAACCGGAAAACACTAAATGCTACAGGAGAATTTCTCAGGGAAACAAAAACTATTTCTGGCAGCTTGCAGCAAAAGGCTGAAGGTACATGTAAGGTGTGGTCGTTTCAAGATGCTGAAGCTTTGGAGTTAATGACTTCAGCTGAACAGCATGCATATTCCCACTAGACTGTGAAGTACTACAGGTCCCAGACACTCTAACCTTAGTGGATGGGCAGTTGTTTTTTGCACAGACTTCTCTATTATCAGCATCGGCTATAGACTGAATACAGTGGTGTCTGGTGCCGTGAGCAGATGTCGCAGTAGCAGGCTCTGGTAGAGATGGGACATCTAGAGGGTAGTCCTGATCTGTGATCAATGACAGAATAACAGGGATGTGCAAACCTTTCATTAATGTCTATTAGATGCAAGTTTTACCTTCTCAGTATTTCCGCTTTTGAACGTTTTTATGTTCCTACTCCCCCATATTGCACTCAATGGAACAGGAGAGCATGCATGTGGCTCACCCATTGGAGATTACGGCAGACATTTCACAATTAGCCTATGGGAGCATAGACCGCCATCTTTATATCTCCTCTATCTGTTTTGAAGAATACTGGGTCACAGGATTGAACCCTTCTGAGATCCTGCACTATGTGCCTCTTGTCTGATCTCTGACATGTCAGCAGCCTGAATCAGAGGCAATGTGATTCCCAAGGTGTGCACCCTGACTGTAAATGTTGTATACTATCAGTCACTACACCCATTGGACTCCTGAGCTCAGAGTCTTCACCTCGGTGCAAAACAGGGAAGTTTTTTTTTTTTTTTAGGACCAGTGTGAGTAAAGGGCTATATAAATAGCGGAAATTCAATAAAGCGGCCTAAAGCAGCACTGATTGCGTCTGTAGCCTTACTATAGTACAGGATGCGATGTTCTGGGCACCGGTCGGAGTCTGCTATGGCCGCGGCATTAGACTAGCTGCCACCCACACACACATTAGAAATAGTAGCATGAACTTTAGATCGTCTTTAAAGCACATGCTACAGTGGTAAAGGCTTGTATGCTGGCTGATGTCATTTCATATATATTTACTAAGTACTGAAATTAGTCCCAGGCCTGCGGGAGATAGATAAGTAGTGCGAGAGATGGAGCCAGAGTGAAGGACGGCAAATATTAATGACTTCTTATAAGAGCGTATTTAGGAAGCCACTTCTGTCTTTACTTAGAAGCCAAGTGGTCTGGGGTCTGCGGATAGAAACCATGAGCAATTCTAAGGCCAGGCAAGAAGTGGGCGCTTTTGTTGAAGTATATATAATATTTCGAGGAATGGTCCCTGGGACCCCTTTATCCAAAATAATCCAATTAGTATTTTAATTGGAATACATATAGAAATGAGAATACAATTTGGGCTTCATTATTACGGTAATAGAAACACTAGATGTGTTGATTGTGAAAAAATTAGCACCAGGTTTTAAAGGGGACAATCATCAGATTAAAACCTATTTTTCTTTGTTTGCTTTTGGGCCTTTTTAGTGCTAATTCTTATGGTCTTCACCCAAGGGGGGTATGGATCATGATTTCATTGATGACTTAAAAAGAAATGTATCGCCTCTGTTTTTTTAGAAAGTTAAGCTATATATTAATATGTAATAAATATTATTTTTTTTGTAATATTTCTGTTCACATTTTTTTATTCTTTTTTCTGTATGTGAGCGGCCATGGTACTTTAGCTGCTGTTCAAAGCATTCAGAAATACACTTTACAGCAGCCCCAAGGCCCATAATAATAGTCTGGGGAGGTTCATTGATGACTATGCAGAATGAATGGACAGGGCAATGCAGAGTAAATATGGGTGAACCCGCAGATATTCGGAACTGGACTTGACCCTAAACCCTGAAGCCCATATAACTATGGTGATCCGACTTTGGTGCTATAAATTTTGGCAGTAAGGGCTAGGGGGCTGTAAAAGAATAAAAATTGCAATTACAGCTTGAGAATTATACTTGCGACAACCGCACACTTGTAACACCACTTCCGGGTCCGCTTATTAAGCATCATGTTTATTCACTTCACATCTCCGCCCAAAGTGACAGCGTGTGTTGCAATCACACTGCGCCCCCACTCATTGTAACGGTGTCTGTGGTTGATTGCCATTGGCAATGAATTTATTGTCATATGTGTGTAAAAATACATAAATAATTGAAAACAAATATTGCATCGGGTCTCCCGTATTTTTGATTCTCAGTGCAGGTAAAGTGCACAGCTGCCCCCAGCTGTGCATTTTATATTGGCTGAATATCAAAATACGGGGCCCCACGTGGGTTTTTTTCAACTTATTTAAATAAATAAATCTAAAAAAAAAAATCGATGTTTGATACTTAGCCAAGATAAAGCACATGGCTGGGGTTGAATCCTCATGCTCAGTACGCTAAAATCGGGTCTGAGGAGACATCAGATGTTTCCTCGGACCCTGCTCCATAGGGCCCCATGTTAAAAACCACAGATCGGATCCGATTTGGCCTAATTGCCATGCGATCTGTCAGATCCGATTCTTTGCTATTTTTGATTCGGATGCAAAAATCGCTGCAGTCGACAATTTTTACATCGGAAAAAAATCGGACAAAATCGGATCGGACGCAATTCGGTCATTTAGTGCACATCCGATTCGGTCCGATCCCATAGGATGACATGGGGGCAAATTTGAATCCGATGCTGTCCGATTTATATCGCACAGCGTCGGATTGCACAAAATCGTAGTGTGAAAGCAGCCTTAGGCTACTTTCACATAACGATTTTTTAAAATCCGATGTTGTCCATATAAATCGGACAGCATCGGATTCTTCTGATGCCTGGAATCTGATGCCAAATAGGCATCCGATTCCGACATTTTATCTGATGCCCGCCCTCACCTCACTCCCTGTCAGCTGTCATCAGCTGTCTTCCCCCGGTCCTCCAATGTGGTCCCCCTCCTCCCCTCTTCTCCCCCGGTCCTCCATAGCGCTCCCCCCTCCTCTCCCCTTCTTTGTCCTCCACTGCGCTCCCCCTCCTCCCCTCTTGTCCTCCACTGCGCTCCCCCTCCTCCCCCTCTTGTCCTCCATTGCGCTCCCCCTCCTCCCTCCTCTTGTCCTCCATTGCGCTCCCTTTCCTCCCCTCTTGTCCTCCTTTGCGCTCTCCCTCCTCCCCTCTTGTCCTCCTGTCCTCCAATCTTTTCTCACCTGTCCACGACTCCTGCACGGTCCCGCGCGTCTCCCGATGTCTTGCTGTTCTGTGCTGCCAGGACCTCGCGTGACGTCACAATCACATGACTACCGGCTATTGGTTACTGGCAGTCATGTGATTGTGACATCACGGCAGGTCCGTCAGCACAGACAGCAAGACACCTGGAGACACCGGAGATGCGCGGGAGATTTTTTTTTTTTAATTAACCCCTTAATTTACTTTTAGAGCAATTTTAGTGTACTCAGCATGCTCCGTACACTAGAATCGGGTCCGAGGAGACATCAGATGTTTCCTCGGACCCTGCTCCATAGGGCCCCATGTCAAATTGGATCGGGTCGGATCGGATGTGCACTAAATGCCATCCGATTTGGTCCGATCCGAGTTTGTCCGATTTTATTTTCGGTGCAAAAATCGGAGCATGCTCCGATTTTTGCACCGATAAAAAAATCGGGACAGAATCGGATCGGACCAAATCGGATCCATTTAGTGCACATCCGATTCGGTCCGATGCCCATAGGGCTGCATGGGGGCCAAAATCGTTCCGATGCTGTCCGATTTTTAGCGGACAGCATCGGAACTGATAAAATCGTAGTGTGAAACCAGCCTTACTCATCTCTTGTGGAACAACACAAAAAAGGCAGATTGGACATCATTTCACGCAAAGACCCCAAAATGGGCCGGACAAAATTGTGGGTAAACAACATCCTCCATATGGTCACGTGTGTCCTTTACTAATCAAAACCCTGGTGACTGGTTCTCTTTAAAGGGAGGTGTACACTGGTCAACTCTCCACAATAGCATATTGTTGGGGGTCCACAGAGTTGCCTGGGTGCCAATTCTATGGGAACATATTAATTTCGCCTTCTCCCATGCCTTTGCTTTAATGAGCTTTGTCATATATAATTTATTCTTTATGCCAGATCGAGCTCCAATCTGCAAACATGGCATTTTGGGTGATTGCCCTCATCATTATGGTATCTGATCTGGCTGCATGAGAGGCAGGTCTAAGGGTATGTGCACATGGTCCGGAGGAGCTGCGTGTTGGACGCAGCTCCTCCGGACCTGAGGAAAGCCGCGGGTGGCCGCAGGGAGACCGCAGCCGCCCTGTACTCACCTTGTGCGGCGGGTGCGGGGCGGTTTCTCCCTGCAGTCACCCGATGGGAGCCGCTTCCGACTCCGCAGCATGAAATGAACATGCTGCAGAGAAGCGGACTCCCGGCAACCCGCACTGCAGCTCCAAAGACGCTGCGGGCGGGCTACGCATAGTGAGGATGGGATTTCTTGAAATCTCATCCGCTATGCTTCTACTGTACTGCGCAGCATTTTGGACGCAGCGCAAAGACGCTGCGTCCAAAACGCTGCGTCTCCTGATCGTGTGCACGCACCCTTAGAGGGAAAGCTTTTCTCCTTGTGGAAAGTGACACACCAATCCGGCATAGCAATAGTATGGAGGCATATAGCCACACTGCTCCACTGGGAAATTACACAATTGTAATTGAAGATAAAAAAGCTGTGTTCTACTCTCTTACAGCTTCCCACCTGCATGGAGAGACTCAAATTTATAAAGCTGTCACCTGTAAAAGAAACATAACATTTACATGCTTTTAGTAATTCTAGTTAGGGTTAGGACTAGAGTTAGAGATAGGATTAAGGTTAGGGATTGGGGTAACTTTAGGGCTATGATTACATAAAAGAAAAAAATAACAGCATGGGTTAGATGTCGCCAACTTAGTTTGCCCATGGCGCCGGCCATCCATCCAAGCTATACCACTGCTCCTCTGGTTCTCTTTGACCAGTATGGTTTCATTGACAGGTCCATGCTTTTGCTGGTCTAGCACCGCTCCAGAATGACGCTCTTTAGCCTTTGTTGAGTGGGTGATATGATCTGACGCCTAATGTAGCCTCTTGACATGATGTAATCAGAGCATGACTACTCCAACACTAACATGACTAATTGTCATTTTTATTTAAGGATGATTCAAGTGAGGATGATGAAGATGACATGGACAGTGACGAGAAACAACAGATGAAGGAGCGAATATCCAGCAAATTGAAAGTGGACCCCAGCAAAAGTGCAAAGTCCGCAATGAAATCTGCAGGGGATGTTGAAGAGAAGAAAAATAGTCGCAGGTAATTCATCAAAAACAGAGGTGGCGTTTGTGTGTGTGGTCAAACTGTATATCTGTGATTTTACAAAAAGAAAAATGTGCCCAAGCACTAACAGGTAGGGGGGTGCCATCTACCTGTCTGTTGCGCCTGGCGCCGTTCTTCATCAAAACGGATCAGTCTAAGACTGCTCTTGCCGGCGATGCTGCAGCTGTTGCTGACATTATGTCAACAGAGCAGAGGCTTCGTCTCTATTCACGGGTATCATCACCGACATGCTTATTAACAGCTGTGTCCCCCAGTTAGGTAGCAGGGAGACAGTTGTTAATCAGCATGACGTCTGCTGCCCTGCCCCTTCTACAGAGCAGAGCAGAGAATAACTCTCCGCTCTATTGATGAAACAACTGTATCGCCGGCAGGAGTGGTCTATGGCGGCAGTGAATGGTGCCGAGCACAGCAACTACCTACTTGTTAATGCTTTGGGATTTTTATAAATATACACACATACAGTGCTTTTTTTGTGGGGGTACATACCAGTACGCCATACCGGAAAATCTGAAGATCGGCAGTACATACCGGTATGGCGTACCGGAAAATCTAAAGAGCAGGCAGCACTGACCTGCTGTGTCACTCACAGGCTGTGTGTAATAAAGTTTCCTTCAGTGCCGAAGACCTGCGATGATGTCACATACATGTGACTCTGGGTGGGCGGAGTTTTGCCCACAGGGAAAGAAGATGGAGGAGGATGACTAATGCAGGGCTGCAGTTCAGGGTATGTGACAACAGCACTGACAGTCAGTCAGTGACTGTGATGAGTGCAGAGGGCGACATGCTGTGCAGGGGGAGAGGATGCAGGGGGGATAGAGATCAGGACAGGCAGGGTATGGAGAAATTGAGACAAGAGGGATGGAGGGTGGAGAGATCAGGGGGATCGAGGATGGAAGGAGCAGGGGATGGAGGATGAATTGAAAGGACTTGGAGCAGGGGGATGGAGAGACCAGGGGGATGAAGAATGGAGGAGCAGGAGGATGGAGGGAACAGGGGGATGAAGGATGAAAGGAGCAGGGGGATGGAGGGAACAGGGGATGAAAGATGGAAGGAGCAGGGAATAAAGGATGGAAGGAGCAGGGGATGGAAGGAGAGGGGGATGGAGGATGGAAGAGCAGGGGGATGGAGGGAACAGGGGGATGAAGGATGAAAGGAGCAGGGGATGAGGATGGAAGGAGTAGGGGATGGAGGATGGAAGGAGCAGGGGGATGGAGGAACAGGGGATGAAGGATGAAAGGAGCAGGGGAGAGGAGGAAGGACAGGGATGAGATGGAAGGAGCAGAGGGATGGAGGATAAAAGGAGCAGGGGGATGGAGAGAACAGGGGGATGAAGGATGAAAGGAGCAGGGGAATAACAATGGAAGGAGCAGGGGGATGGAGGATGGAAGGAGCAGGGGATGAAGGATGAAATCAGGGGAATAGAGATGGAGGAGCAGGGGGATGGAGGAATGGAAGGAGCAGGGGATGAAGGATGAAAGGAGCAGGGGGATGGAGGATGGAAGGAGCAGGGGATGGAGGATGGAAGGAGCAGGGGGATGGAGGATGGAAGGAGCAGAGGGATGGAGGATGGAAGGAGCAGGGGGATGGAGGGAACAGGGGATGAAGGATGAAATGAGCAGGGGAATAACAATGGAAGGAGCAGGGGATGGAGGATGGAAGGAGCAGGGGGATGAAGGAACAGGGGATGAAGGATGAAAGGTGCAGGGGAATAGAGGATGGAAGGAGCAGGGGGATGGAGGGAACAGAGGGATGGAGGATGAAAGGAGCAGGGGAATAGAGGATGGAAGGAGCAGGGGGATGGAGGATGGAAGGAGCAGGGGGATGGAGGGAACAGGGGGATGGAGGATGGAAGGAGCAGGGGGATGGAGGATGGAAGGAGCAGGGGGATGAAAGGAACAGGGGGATGAAGGATAAAAGGAGCAGGGGAATAGAGGATGGAAGGAGCAGGGGGATGGAGGATGGAAGGAGCAGGGGGATGGAGGATGGAAGGAGCAGGGGGATGGAGGATGGAAGGAGCAGGGGGATGAAGGATGAAAGGAGCAGGGGGATGAAGGATGAAAGGAGCAGGGGGATTAAGGATGAAAGGAGCAGGGGGATGAAGGATGAAAGGAGCAGGGGGATGAAGGATGAAAGGAGCAGGGGGATGGAGGATGGAAGGAGCAGGGGGATGGGGGATGGAGGATGGAAGGAGCAGGGGGATGGAGGATGGAAGGAGCAGGGGGATGGAGGATGGAAGGAGCAGGGGGATGAAGGTTGAAAGGAGCAGGGGAATAGAGGAGGGTAGGAGCAGGGGGATAGATGATAGAGGGAACAGGAGGATGAAGGATGAAAGGAGCAGGGGAATAGAGGATGGAAGGAGCAGGGGGATGGACGATGGAAGGAGCAGGGAGATGAAGGATGGAGGGCACAGAGGGATGGAGAGATCAGGTGAATGGAGGATGGAGAGACCTGGAGGATGGAGGGATCAGGTGGATGAGAGAGCAGGGGGATGGAGGATGGGGAGACCAGGGGGATGAGGATAGAGACCAAGGGATGGAGGATGGAGAGACCAGGGGGATGGAGAATAGAGGGAGCATGGGGATGGAGGATGGAAGGAGCAGGGGGATGGAGGATGGAGGTAACAGGGGGATAAAGGATGAAAGGAGCAGGGGAATGGTGGACGGAAGAAGCAGTGGGATGGAGGATGAAAGGAGCAGGGGGATGGAGGATGGAGAGACCAGGGGATGGAGAATGGAGGGTGCAGGAGGATGGAGGGAAAAGGGGAATGGAGAGATCAGAGGGATTGAGGATGGAGGGTGCAGAGGGATGAAAATCTGAATAACATAGCTTTGAATTGAAACTGGCATATAGGCCACAGAAGTGAATGACGAGATGTAGGGCTGCACCCCTCCCCCACTTCTCAAGCTCGGCCGGCGACTGACCGCAACCCCCCCCCCCCCCCCCCCCCGCTCTCGCCTCGGGTATGCGTACCAGGAAATATTTTTTTACAAAAAAAGCACTGCACACATATATCCGTTACGTATACAATACTGTCAGTATAGAGTCTAATGAATGGGTTCAAGGGAACACAGGTGACATTGGCTTGTTTATAAAGTTCTTGTATTACTTCATAGAAGTGATTGCACAAACAGAGGCAGGGTGAAGCACAATTGCAGATGTAGAGGCTGAAAACACAGCAAGGCAGGAATGAATCCTGGAGTCCAGCATAAGGCTTTAGCTTTAAGTTTAGTCACTCTTACTTCCCTTGTAGATGTCTGTGGCAAAGCAGAAGGGTTCCTGTGTACACACAAGGGGTCCAGGGATCCACGTAGAGGACAGCTGAAAGACAATGTCCCAAAATGCTTCAGGAGGCAGACTTCTGACAGACTTGGAAGCAGGATTCAGCAGCACCGATTGAACAGCTGAGGCTGCTTAAATAGTCAAGAGGCAAGGACTGGGTGGGAACATAGAGGCTGTGGACTCCATACTTATTGAGTGCATGGTGGATGCAGCAGGAAAAACTAGATTCAAAACAAAAACAGATATGGCAAAAAAGTCTGAGAACCTCACAATATCCTGGATGTCCCCCTCAAATGTTATTTTTGTCAGTCTTTTTTCCAGCCCTTATTTATGGCTGATTCTACGTATTAAAATGTATGATAAGTCTGCTCACCTCCCTAAGTTGAGGTGCTCAGAAAAAACACAGTACTATTGAAATGAAGTCTATTTCTGGATCACTCTTCAGAAAAAGAGGAATGAATCTGAAATGATGTTCAAACAAGTCCACTCTTTATTTATGACTCATTCACAACATAAGTGCAAATAACTGATACACCCGAGGTTTCGGCAAACACGGCCTTGTTCACGGCGTGTTATAGCTGAAGAGCAAGATCAAACAACGTTGGAGACAAAAATGTATTTGTGTCAGGAACAAATCATGGTACAGTGTCATATAATAATAAACATATGTATGGCAAATGCTATAAGTGGCTTATTTTCCCAAAAAAATTAACAGAATGCAACTAAACATGAACCCTATGGGTTAAATTGTATATGTACAGTATGGCATTTCACCAAGAAGAAAAAGTATCAATTACCCTATAATTTTATGATAAATCAATACCTCAGTGTGAAGTGAGAGTTCAATCCTTAAAAGGAACACTGTCATGTCATTTTTCAGTATGATACTAATATTATCCTTTGAATAGTGCGTGGACAGACCTTTGAAGAAAAAAAACTGCAAATGGTACAATAATGATTTTACATGTTATCAGCATTGTCAGACCCTGCAGGGAGCTCCTGGATTAGTCCTCTCCATTATAACCAAGCAGGAATAGTCTGACTGCTGTCTAAACTGTCATGTAATTATGCACTCCCTCTCAGCAGCTCTTTCCTCCCTCCTCCCTTTGCTAACAGTGCAGTGTCAGATTTCAGTAGCTTCTGTTCTCTTGAGGACACGGAGGAATAGAGCTGTTACAGATCTAGACTCCATTTGTTTCTCTAAGCAGGTATCTGTGTTGTATTTGACCTCTTGTGATACTGCAAACACAGAAAGCAGAGAAGAGAATACAGCCTCCCCCACAGTGATCTCGTGATCTCCTGTGCAGTGATGTGACATGCATATTGATGCTGTGGGCAGGGCTGCCACTAGGAATTTCGGGGCCCCTCACTGCCAAAATTTTGGGGCCCCCCTCAGACTCCGTCCAGCCTCCACCCCCTGAGACTCCACCCATGTTCCGCCTCCATCCATGCTCCGCCTCCACCTAAACATACGTTATATATATATATAGTGAAAAATTGGAACAGCACCAAAAATGACCTCAATTTATGTGAAAAGCTTTCCCAACCAGCAATCCAGATGGTTCCTTACAACAGAGTAAAAAAAGGAAAAACAGCACAAAAAAATAGAAAAAAAGTGGACTGTATTACCCAATGCATGGCCACTTCATTGGGATATAAGGTCCACTCTTTTCTATTCTTTTGTGCTGCTTTTCCTTTTTTTACTATCTCTCTCATATATATGTATTCGTGTATATACTGTATATATATAATTATACAATTATACACACACACTTGAGACTGCTGTGGCTGATTCACTGACCTCTCATCTTCATCGTGCGCTCTGTCCTTGGCTCGGCCTCAGCGTCGACAGCTTCAGGCGGGTCGTCCTGCGCTGGAGCCTCGGTGATCTTGGCTTTCTGATCTTCAGGATGAGCGGCAGCGTCTTGTGGAGCGGGGTCAGATCCTGTGACCTCATCAGATTCTCCAACCACTACAAGGGAGGGTAACAGACTGTGATGTCATCATCAGGGAGGGACCTGGACCACCCCCACACAAACATCTGCCATGCCCCCGAGCTGACAACACAAAGTCCTAGATCAGAGGTGAACAGAGAAATCTGGAGGACAGGAGGGGGACGGAGGAGTAAGAACAGAGGGAGACGGAAGAGAAAAAAAAGAGGAAGACTGAGGGGAAAGAGGACAGGAGGGGGATGGAGGAGAAAGAGGACAGGAGGGGGATGGAGGAGAAAGAGGGCAGGAGGGAGATGGAGGGGAAAGAGGGCAGGAGGGAGATGGAGGGGAAAGAGGGCAGGAGGGAGATGGAGGGGAAAGAGGGCAGGAGGGAGATGGAGGGGAAAGAGGGCAGGAGGGAGACGGAGGGGAAAGAGGGCAGAGGGAGACGGAGGGGAAAGAGGGCAGAGGGAGACGGAGGGGAAAAAGGGCAGAGGGAGACGGAGGGGAAAGAGGACAGGACGAAGAGGAAAGAGGACAGGACGAAGACGGAGGGGAAAGAGGACAGGATGAAGACGGAGGGGAAAGAGGACAGGACAAAGACGAAGGGGAAAGAGGACAGGACGAAGACGGAGTGGAAAGAGGACAGGACGAAGACGGAGGGGAAAGAGGACAGGACGAAGACGGAGTGGAAAGAGGACAGGACGAAGACGGAGGGGAAAGGGGACAGGACGAAGACTGAGGGGAAAGAGGACAGGACGAAGACTGAGGGGAAAGAGGACAGGACGAAGACTAAGGGGAAAGAGGACAGGAGGGGGATGGAGGAGAAGAGGGCAGAGGGAGACAGAGGGGAAAGAGGACAGGAGGGAAGACTGAGGTGAAAGAGGACAGGAGGGGTATGGAGGAGAAAGAGGGCAGGAGGGAGACGGAGGGGAAAGAGGGCAGAGGGAGACGAAGGGGAAAGAGGGCAGAGGGAGACGAAAGGGAAAGAGGGCAGAGGGAGACGAAAGGGAAAGAGGGCAGAGGGAGACGGAGGGGAAAGAGGGCAGAGGGAGACGGAGGGGAAAGAGGGCAGAGGGAGACGGAGGGGAAAGAGGACAGGACGAAGACGGTGGGGAAAGAGGACAGGACGAAGACTGAGGGAAAGAGGACAGAACGAAGACTGAGGGGAAAGAGGACAGGACGAAGACTAAGGGGAAAGAGGACAGGAGGGGGATGGAGGAGAAGAGGGCAGAGGGAGACAGAGGGGAAAGAGGACAGGAGGGAAGACTGAGGAGAAAGAGGACAGGAGGGAAGACTGAGGTGAAAGAGGACAGGAGGGGGAAGGAAAGAGGACAGGGGGGGACGGAGAGGAAAGAGGACAGGGGGGGGGACGGAGAGGAAAGAGGACAGGAGGGGGACGGAGAGGAAAGACGACAGTGTGCTGGAGGGCCCGGCTCCCTGTGTGCTGGGGGGCCCCCCTTCTCTCCGCTCTCCTAACCTGTGTGCAGCTGTGTGGCAGAAGCGATCATGCCCTGAGCGCTGCCCTCCACCTCACCCTCTGGGGCCCCTGAGCACTGCCCCCACACACCTCAGCCTCAGGGGCCCCTGAGAGTGGCCCCCACACCTCAGCCTCGGGGCTCAGGGGCCCGAGAGCTGCCCCCACACACTTCAGCCTCAGGGGCCCCTGAGAGCTGCCCCCACACCTCAGCCTCGGGGCTCAGGGGCCCGAGATCTGCCCCCACACACTTCAGCCTCAGGGGCCCCTGAGAGCTGCCCCCACACCTCAGCCTCGGGGCTCAGGGGCCCCTGAGAGTGGCCCCCACACCTCAGCCTCGGGGCTCAGGGGCCCGAGAGCTGCCTGCCCCCACACACTTCAGCCTCAGGGGCCCCTGAAAGCTGTCCCCACACCTCAGCCTCGGGGCTCAGGGGCCCGAGAGCTGCCCCCACACACTTCAGCCTCAGGGGCCCCTGAGAGCTGCCCCCACACCTTAGCGTCGGGGCTCAGGGGCCCGAGAGCTGCCCCCACACACTTCAGCCTCAGGGGCCCCTGAAAGCTGCACCCACACCTCAGCCTCGGGGCTCAGGGGCCCGAGAGCTGCCCCCACACACTTCAGCCTCAGGGGCCCCTGAGAGCTGCCCCCACACCTCAGCCTCGGGGCTCAGGGGCCCGAGAGCTGCCCCCACACACTTCAGCCTCAGGGGCCCCTGAGAGCTGCACCCACACCTCAGCCTCGGGGCTCAGGGGCCCGAGAGCTGCCCCCACACACTTCAGCCTCAGGGGCCCCTGAGAGCTGCCCCCACACCTTAGCGTCGGGGCTCAGGGGCCCGAGAGCTGCCCCCACACACTTCAGCCTCAGGGGCCCCTGAAAGCTGCACCCACACCTCAGCCTCGGGCTCAGGGGCCCCTGAGAGTGGCCCCCACACCTCAGCCTCGGGGCTCAGGGGCCCGAGAGCTGCCTGCCCCCACACACTTCAGCCTCAGGGGCCCCTGAAAGCTGTCCCCACACCTCAGCCTCGGGGCTCAGGGGCCCCTGAGAGCTTCCTGCACTGCCCCCACATGTCATCCTGATCCTAGGGGGCCCCTGACCGCTGCCCCCACACCATCCTCGGGGCCCCCATTAGCGCTGCCTCCCCCCTCTACATTGTCACATTACCGGCGGCACCGCACCGCACTGCAGTCACTGATCTCCCCCTCCGCCTGTCATGTGTAGTGTGACGCTGCCGGCGCCGCGGTCTATTTCCTGTGTGGGCGGCGCCAGCTGCGTCACACTACACATGACAGGCGGAGGGGGAGATCAGTGACTGCGGTGCGGTGCCGCCGGTAATGTGACAATGTAGAGCGGGGAGGCAGCGCTAATGGGGGCCCCGAGGATGGTGTGGGGGCGGGCAGCGGTCAGGGGCCCCCAAGACAAGTATACAGCGCCCGGCCCCTGAAGACAGGGTGGCCCGTAGAAGATGTGAGGGGGCGGAGCCTGAAGATTGTAGCCCACCCCCTCGACTCTCGTCCGGGCCCCCCTCTCCTTCCATCACCGCCGGGCCCCTCACAACTGTCAGGGTCGTGAGGCCCTGATGGCGGCCATGGCTGTGGGGAGGGGATAGCAGAGAACTGAGTTGATCATTCACTGTGATTAATAGATGGAATTAATCTCTTTATTTGAAGTTTACAGAAGATAGGACGGGAATATAAATATAAAAATACATAAATAGAGAGAGTTTAGAGAAAGGAATTAGAAAGGAATTAGAAAATGATAGCAGTTAGATGTGGATTTCTGACCTGACAGTTTTCCTTTAAATATGGAGAGTGGTTGAGCAGGATCCTGTGTGTGGTCAAGTAGCTGAAAAACGGACAGTAGAAAGTGGATAGAAAATGGAGAAGAAAAGGAATTAAAGCCTTCACGTACATGATGATTGTAGTATAAACCAGATGGGTTACCTACAGCTGTGATCAAAAGTATTGACACCCCTGCAATTCTGTCAGATAATACTCCGTTTCTTCCTGAAAATAATTGCAATCACAAATTCTTTGGTATTATTATCTTTATTTAATTTGTCGTCAATGAAAAAACACAAAAGAGAAAAAAGCAAAACATTGATCATTTCACACAAAGCTCCAAAAATGGGCCAGACAAAAGTATTGGCACCCTCAGCCTAATACTTGTTGCACAACCTTTAGCCAAAATAACTGCGATCAACCGCTTCCGGTAACCATCAATGAGTTCCTTACAATGCTCTGCTGGAATTTTAGACCATTCTTCTTTGGCAAACTGCTCCAGGTCCCTGATATTTGAAGAGTGCCTTCTCCAAACTGCCATTTTTAGATCTCTCCACAGGTGTTCTATGGGATTCAGGTCTGGACTCATTGCTGGCCACCTTAGAAGTCTCCAGTGCTTTCTCTCAAACCATTTTCTAGTGCTTTTTGAAGTGTGGTTTGGGTCATTGTCCTGCTGGAAGACCCATGACCTCTGAGGGAGACCCAGCTTTCTCACACTGGGCCCTACATTATGCTGCAAAATTTGTTGGTAGTCTTCAGACTTCATAACGCCATGCACACGGTCAGGCAGTCCAGTGCCAGAGGCAGCAAAGCAACCCCAAAACATCAGGGAACCTCCGCCATGTTTGACTGTAGGGACCGTGTTCTTTTCTTTGAATGCCTCTATTTTTCTCCTGTAAACTCTATGTTGATGCCTTTGCCCAAAAAGCTCTACTTTTGTCTGATCTGACCAGAGAACATTCTTCCAAAATGTTTTAGGCTTTCTCAGGTAAGTTTTGGCAAACTCCAGCCTGGCTTTTTTATGTCTCGGGGTAAGAAGTGGGGTCTTCCTGGGTATCCTACCATACAGTCCCTTTTCATTCAGACGCCGATGGATAGTACGGGTTCACACTGTTGTACCCTCGGACTGCAGGGCAGCTTGAACTTGTTTGGATGTAAGTCGAGGTTCTTTATCCACCATCCGCACAATCTTGCATTGAAATCTCTCGTCAATTTTTCTTTTCTGTCCACATGTAGGGAGATTAGCCACAGTGCCATGGGCTTAAAACGTCTTGATGACACTGCGCACGGTAGACACAGGAACATTCAGGTCTTTGGAGATGGACTTGTAGCCTTGAGATTGCTCATGCTTCCTCACAATTTGTTTTCTCAAGTTCTCAGACAGTTCTTTGGACTTCTTTCTTTTCTCCATGCTCAATGTGGTACACACAAGGACACAGGACAGAGGTTAAGTCAACTTTAATACATGTCAGCTGGCTGCAAGTGTGATTTAGTTATTGCCAACACCTGTTAGGTGCCACAGGTAAGTTACAGGTGCTGTTAATTACACAAATAAGAGAAGCATCACATGATTTTTCTAACAGTGCCAATACTTTTGTCCACCCCCTTTTTTATGTTTGGTGTGGAACTATATCCAATTTGACTTTAGGACAATTATTTTTTTGTTTTTTCATTGAAGACAAATTAAATGAAGATAATAATACCAAAGAATTTGTGATTGCAATCATTTTCAGGAAGAAACTGAGTATTATCTGACAGAATTGCAGGGGTGTCAATACTTTTGGCCACAACTGTATATGCCTTATAATAATAATATTTATTCATTTATATAGCACTATTAATTCTATAGCACTTTACATGCTGTCTCTCTTGGAGCTCACAATCTAAACATCCTATCAGTATGTCTTTGCAATGTGGGAGGAAACTGGAGTGCCCGGAGGAAACGCACGCAAACACTGGGAGAACGTACAAACTCCTTGCAGATGTTGTACTTAGTGTCCTTGGTGGGAATTGAACCCAGGACCTCAAGACCTCAGTGCTGCAAAGGCTGAAGTGCTAACCACTTGAGCCACCGTGCTGCCATTTGAATAAGAATGTCACAGGATCTAATTATAAGTCAAATTGATCAATATATGTTGACCTATGAGATATAGAAGAAGGATTAACTTTATTGCATGTGACTATCTCATGTATTGTATTAACTTGGATTGTTACCTTGTCCTATAGTTAGTGGGGTGGTGTAGTTCAACCGGTGGTGTATAAGGAAATCATCCAAAGGTTCTGTGGTTACTATGGAGACAACTTAGCAATACGTTAATTCCTTTCCACACATATAGTATAGGGTAATGTTATAGGATTGGACATAGTGAAATTAAACGGTTATATAGGTCACTCACTGGTTAGGGTATTACTAATAAATCCATACGGACATCAGGTAGATAAAGGTCAACTACTGGGGTCCAGGAAAAACCCACCACCTATGAGAGCAAATCGCATTAACAAAATGAGAGAAATCCCAAGGAGAGAGCACAGGTTACCTGGAGGCTGGGGGAACGCCGGATCCTCGGGTGTATCAGTTATTTGCACTTATGTTGTGAATGAGTCATAAATAAAGAGTGGACAGGTTTGAACATCATTTCAGATTCAAAAAGGAGAAAGTATCCTAGGATGATACCAGAAAAATTATATTTGCAAGCTTTCAGAGTTCAAAAGACCCCTTCATACAACAGATTGTATATACTGTATACTATATACAGCATGCACTGCTCCATTTGTCTCCTTATTTACCATGGGATTTTTACAATATAGGACAACTGATTATTTTCTCTCTCCTAACATAATTCTTCTGTGAACCTCTGGGTGGCGCTAAATAACCATCACAAGTAAATACTGAAAAAATGTGTATATCCTAAATTGTATGTGCTGATAAGTGTATGCAGTATCTGTGTATTATGTTGGTTTTATGTAATAATTACTACACCTATAGCATCAGATTACCTTGCAGAGAAACGTTTTAAAACTGAATTTATATAATAATATATTCTTAGGGTTGGGGCCATTAGTTGATGCACAGAGGAGCCCCGGCGGCTGTAGTGCTACACTGGTATCTGAATATCTCTACTGCCTGTTACATATCCTGAGCTAAGGACTGAGGAATACAATTGTATTAAGCATTGCTCAAGTCTAGAAGTCTTGGGCGCTACATAGCATTGCAACCCACAGAGTGCTTATCGAAATGTAACTTTGTCTATTACTGGGACCCCAATCTTTTAAAGAAATGTATAATACTGTTATATATGTGTGCTGCGGAATCACGTTCCCTTACAAAACCACTTTCCAACAGTGACTGCAACCTTAAGCTGGAATGTCTGTATACTCTTTCCCATGCTGTGATCGCGTGCTGTAGTGTTTGTATACTTTTTTTCTTCCTCCCCGGCTGAGATGTGGTATGACCAGACCATGTCCCTGTACGGTCAGACACATCCATTACACAGTACATATCAGGGACACATATATAAGATTATCTCAGCACAGGAGATGTGGTGTGATCAGACCATGTTCCTGTCTGGTCAGACACATCCATTACACAGTACATAGCAGGACACATATATAAGATTAGAAAAAGTGCAGAATAAAACGGGCACTACTGCTTCACTCCAGGGAAAACATATGCTGCTTCACCACTAATTACTCCCTTTAGCTGCTGGGGTGCACGTCATGATCACATAATAAAGTCTATTTGTAGAAAGAAAGCAGGCGGCACTCACCATTGAACAGTTGCAGCAAGAACTCCTTTATTCAAGTTCAGTCAAAGGACATCTTCAATCCATGACAGGATGCGGGGAGAGGGAGTGTGGGGTCGGCGGACGACGGCGAGCCATTTCGCTGTTACTAAAGCTTCATAGACCTTGATGGACCCGTTGAAGCTGTAGTAACAGCGAAACGGCTAGCTGTCGACCGCCGCCCCCACACTGCCTCTCCCCACATCCTGTCATGGATTGAAGATGTCCTTTGACTGAACTTGAATAAAGGAGTTCTTGCTGCAACTGTTCAATGGTGAGTGCCGCCTGCTTTCTTTCTACAAATAGACTTTACATATATAAGATTATCTCAGCACAGGAGATGAGGTATGATCAGACCATGCCCCGGTATGGTCAGACACATCCATTACACAGTACTTAGCAGGGATACATATACAGTATAAGAATATCTCGGCACAGGAACATTTTTTAAACGTCCAACTGTGGAAATTATCATTCTGAGATCTATTGATTAAAATGAACTTTGATCTTGGTACAACTCCTTTAAAGTGTAAATGTCATTTCATTGAAAAAACAAAACAATACTGCACTGGTTGTTAATGATGGCTCACATAGCAGCTAAGGTAATGATTTTTTGTGTCATTTGACTTATTTTCTTAGCTTTTTTGTGCACTTTTAAAAACTATTTAGGGCTGTGTGGGCGTGGCCAGCAGCTGCAATGTAACAGCATAGAAGGGACAAGAGAGATCCTGAGCTGTGAGGGGAGTCAGCAGTCAGCAGAGAAGGAGCCAGTTGACAGATCAGAGATGCTAGTGCCAAGGAGCATTCCTCAGTACTGTGTTGTAGCCTGAGGTCATCTGATACATTGTTTCCTCATCAGCTGCAGTCAGGAGCTCACACTGTAGGCCCCACCCCTTTAGCCTTATATGGTTACATGCCCGTATTCAGTATGAAGATGGATCTGACTGAAAATGAACATGTGTCTGCTTGACACAAAGTGTAGTGGGGACACATTGTTTATGGTTTATGAAAGGTTTTCCACCAGATTTCACTTGTAGAATATATTTGAAAGTTTATTATAAACGTTTGGTGACATCCATGGCTTACAGACTACAGGCAGTCAAAGGATTCTCTACAAAGTATTACCAAAGAACATTATTTGTGGTATAGTAACTTTGTCCAATTACTTTTGAGCCCCTGAAATGAGGCTTTGTAGAAAAATGGTTGCAATTTTTAATTGTTTTTCAGAATATTGTTCAATCCCCTTAATTAAACCTGAAAGTCTAGACTTCAATTATGTCTCAGCTTTTTCATTTTAAATAAAAAATAATGGCATAGAGAACTCATATTATGAAGAATCTGTCATTGTCCAAATATTTCTGGACCTAATTGTACATAAGAAAAGGTGATGTTATATCCAATAGCAATAGATGACCTCTTCTGTGATTTTGAGTCGCCATTTTCCCCTTTTCTCTCCTGGCCATGATCACCATTAAGACTTCTTTTACCCCTTCTTGTCTCTCCACACAAACGTCCCATTTTGTTACTGCCTATATACCAATCTCTGTGGTCTCTACACAGTAACAGTGCTTACATTTTTGCCCAACACAGTAGTAGTGCACTCATTGTGCCTCACACCACAATAATTCTCATATTGTGCACGCCACAGGTAGTACATTTTCACCGTAACACTCAGCTTGTGATCTTCATGAATAACTACCCTCACTTTGTGCCCCCACACAGTAGTAATACCCTATAATGTGCCACTATAAGACCTCTAAGTCCCCCAAAGTAATGATTGCTTTTTGTGCCCCTCAATAGCACCCCAATAATAACACACTCTGCAGTCTGAGAAGACAGTGGGGTCCCAAGTCGCTGCCTGAAATGTGCAGCATTGAAAAGTGTACATGTTTTATAGATTTAGAATCCTAAAATTGAAGAGTTGGATAGGACCTCCTGGGTCATCTGGTCCACCCCCCTGCTCAATGCAGGATTCACTGATTCATCCCAGACAGATGTCTGTCCAGCCTCTTTGTGAAGACTGCATTGAGAGAGAACTCACCACCACTCCTGGCTGCCTGTTTCACTCGTTGATCACCCTCACTGTCAAAAAGTTCTTTCCAATATCTAATCTGACACCACCCATTCAGTTTCATCCCATTGTTTTTTGTCTTTCCTTGTGCAAATGTGAATAAAGCTGGTCCCTCTATAGTGTGACAGCCCTTGAGATGTTTGTAGACTGCAATTAAGTCTCCTCTCAGTCTTCTTTTTTGCCAGCTAAACATTCCTAAATCCTGTAACCGTTCCTCATAGGACATGGTTTGCAGACCGGTCACCATTCTGGTCGCTCTTCTCTGAACTTGCTCCAGTTTGTTGATGTCTTTTTTTAAAACGTGGTGCCCAGAACTGGACACAATATTCCAGATGAGGTCTGACCAAAGAGGAGTAGAGGGTGATAATGACTTCACGTGATCTAGACTGTATGCTTCTCTTTATACATCCCTGAATTGTGTTTGGCTTCTCTGCTGCATCACACTGGTGACTCCTGTTCAGTCTGTTATTTATACACAAACCTCATAGAAAGAAGAGGGACTTGGGAAAAGGTAGCTTTGTTACACACTCTGTTCTGTACAACGGAGCAGAACTCTACAGTAGTTTCCCTATCTCAGACATTATGGCCTATGCTCAGGGTATGTTAAAATCCTCACCAACAGGTAAAACCTCTGAGACTTAGCCCTATCATTAGAGTGGCTTCTATTCATCTCTATGGGAGATCCAAAAATGTCCAAGCATTCTTGCTACCTTTCCTTTAACAGTTGCTTGAGAGGGGGCGCTATTCTTATGATAGGTGTGTGTGCCATAGGTGGGCCAGAATGATTCAGCTGTTTTGAGGCACATGCTGTGGACTTTTTTTTTTTTTTTAAATATATCTTTATTGAAATTTTTCAGATAAAGGAAATAAATGTGTAACAATAATATGTAAAACATTGTTTTCACAGGAGAGATTAGTATGTATGAAATCGAATGAGAACAAGTCATAAAGCATATTCATGGTCACTATGACTTAAAACAAAACTCTCCTGTACATTTGAAGAGGAGAAATCTCCTAGTAATAAAGGAGCAAAAATAGGAATCTCCATTTTTTAGTAAGAAAAAACATAAGATAGAAGGAATTTATTTACAGAGTCATAAACAAATTATCTATGACCAGAGCCAGTCCAACAGGGGGAGGGAGAGAGAAGGGAATGACAGGATGATAGTTGAAGGGGAGCTCGGAAGATGCTGTGGACTTTGAATCATTCTCAATTGTCCGCTAATCTTTAGAATAAGGCTGTGTGCACACCTACCGTTTTTGCATGTGTTTTTACTTGCACATTTTTCCAAAATCGCGCATGCTGGCAACGTCTATGGGTTTTCTGAAGTGCTGTAGGCACCTTCAGGTCTTTTCAGTTGAAGATTTGACTGCAGAAAAAAGAAGCAGCATGCTCATTATTTGCTTGTGCGGTTTTTCCTATAGATAATGATAGGGAAAACGTAAAGGACAAAACGCACCCAAAAATGCAACAAAAAAACGCATCAAAAAGTAAAGGCTGCAGCATTTTTCTGCAAGGAGATGTGTTTCTTCTGCAGAAATGGTGCAGAAATATCCAGCTAGCTGGGCACATAGCCTAACAACACTGGACGGAGACTTGGCAAAACTGCAGCGAAAGAAAAGTGTGCTCGTCCTTGCCTGAACAACCACCACTTTTCCTTTGCACCATGACATCGTGAGGCTCTAATGTACAAGAAAGTAAAAACCATTTCCAAAAACCTTGCTCCCCGGTCTCCTCTAGGAGGCGCACTCTGTCCATACAACGCAGGGGATCAGCAGCCCATCATCAGTGGTCATGGCAGCACGCTGGCTTTCCATAGTTATGCCAGAAATGTTGACAGGTAAAAATGCAAGTTTAGAGCCGTCAGATTTACGGTGGCATAGAAAGTCCTGCTCACTCTGCTGGTCACAAAGTCTTGTTCAAGTAGTGACTGGCAGAAGCCATATATCTAATGGTAGGTGTCGTTCTGACATTTCATCTAATGGGCTGAACACCTCCAGCTAGGAGACCTCTGCAGAGAGGTTAACGCGCAGCATTGTTTTAATTACCACTAACAGAGAGTGGCTTGTTTTACGATTAATTCTAGGACAGGATAGATCCCAGGAGTCTGTACTCCCCAAACTTCCTGTCTAGCTACTAACGCTCGGCTCTTTGTATGAATATATTTTTGCACTCCCCTTTTTTGGCTTTTTTTTTACTTCTGTCTGACTCCAGGGTTTTATATGCAAGTTGATTAAAGAAATGCCAAAATAGAGGCGAAGAAAGGTGAAATGTAGCTGTAAAATGATTGCAATTGTTCCCTATTGAACCTCTTTACGTATGACCGTACCAGCACCACCGCATATTAGTCTACGTGCCCCTTGTTTTCTGGGTGACCCACCCCAGTTTTGTTTTTTTTTTAGCACTTTGGTTAACCCATGAAAAAAATTTGAAAAATTGTACTATTCAGTTTCCAAGAGATGTACAAATCAATCTATGGTAGCGGCTCCTAGGTTGTTCCTGACCCCTATGTTCTATGTTCAGTAAATGAATCATGTGAAAAGATAAGAACAGAGAGTGACCATGAGCTGCACCTGGTGGAGCAGTGGTGACAAGTACAGTGTGACAATTGGTCACTCACCTATTATGGTGGGTTTACACGTCACGATATCGTTCCGATATCGTATACAACGTCGCGGGAGCGCGCATTTTGTGCCCGGTTTTCAAAGAATCGCATCGGCGGTTTACACGTTGCGATATCTGGATACAATGTCCCTACGATGTCTACGCTCCCCAACCCAGGAACGACCATTTAACATGTGAATCAATGGAGGACGTTGTACTGCACATCGGAGTTGGGCTGTCACACAGGACTATCCGGCTCCAACCGGCATCCGATATCGGGCCGTTGAATAGCACGCTCATTCGACCCCCGATATCGGTTTGCCATCGTTCCTGCATCGTATCAGATGTTCACACCGTACAATGCACGAACGATATCGGGTCCAATGCACGAACCATGTGACTTTTGGTTGGAGTTGGACGCCGATATCGCGATGTGTAAACCCACCATTAGAATTGCACCGCCCCAGTGATGGCGTGGATGTGAAAGGACAGTTCCGAGCCGGCTCTGGAACCGTCCTTTCACATCCACACCATCACTGGGGTGGGGCAGAGGTGCACAACCCCATGGGATATTTTAGATGGTTAATCTGTACTCTGATCCAATTGGTGCACTCCCTTTAAAAGGTCATTTCCTTTAAATTTCTATACCACCTGATGAAGATAGCATGTGGCTATTGAAACGCATTGTGGCTTGTAGAGACTGTGAATAAAAGGTTTGCGTATTTACACAAGATCTTATCTTGTCCCTAACTATCCCTTGCCTTGGTGTCCCATCACACTTGGCAATGTTCCAGCGATCCTGACAATGATACGATCTGGTAAGGATCGCTGGAGCGTCACTACGTAGTCGCTGGTGAGATGTCAAAGAGTCAGATCTAATCAATGACGCAGCAACGATACAGCGACCCGTATAATGACATCGGCAGTCGTTGGGATCCTGTCACACAGCAGCTACTCTGACGACTCAGACCTATGTGGCTGAGTTCTGAGTCGCCAAAAAGGTTGTTGTTAAGGTGTCAAACACACCGATGCATGCTGCCCAGCGGGAACCCGACAATCAAAACATGCTCCAGGCTTTTCCGACACGATCGGCGATGTCACAGTGGGGGCCCGGTGGTCGCTGCTACATGTCAAACATAGCGAGATTGTTGGCGAGATCGCTGTTGCATCACAAAACCTATGTGACGGGGGCTTTAGCGCTCCTAAGACCACTGGTTTGTTTACTTTATCCCCTGCAGTAAATGAATCAGTCAGTAATTAACATGCATGCACCATTCATCTGCTGTAGCAGGCTTTGCGCCTTGAGCATAACTAATCCCCATTTGTGATATGGCCATGTATTTTACATATTTTTTACATATTCATCTTTGCCACCACTGATGAGCAGAGATTATTTTGTGTCTTTGACAAATGAAAAATATAGCCTTCAATAAAACTGGATTATTGCGCAGCACCAAATATGGCACATGAACGGCGCATGTGTGTTCATTATTGACTGATACAATAGTTGTGCATACATATAGTCAGTCAGGGAAACACTATTTATCCAGTATGGAATTTGCAGAGAACGTTGAGCACTGTACTCTGCCGTGTTCCCAGAATAAATGGATTGATTAGTGTTGTGCATGCGCAGCCAACTCTCCATTGCAGCAGTGTATTTTAAATCTTCGTTCTTGGGATTGGTGGCATCCTCCTCAAGCAGAAAGTCATCACCTATCCTGATAACTAACGTCCCCTAGATTTATTTTCTGACTACCAGTATTTTTGTGGTGGATGCGCATGCGCCATTTGTCTAGCATGGCAAACTCTGTCTCTGTGTTACATTTGAAAACTATGTTGTGATGCTTAGTAGAGGAGCATGAGGCATTTAGAATATGTAAGTCCTCTCCTGTAGAAACAATGAGTAGATTGAGACTGTCCAGCACTAAAGTAACGAGCTATAAGACTCTATACACCGTAGTACAAGCTCACTGTACAGGATTTGATGTATGCATGAGATCTTAAGCCCCCAAATCTGCCAATGTTGATCAGTTTGTACTATAATCTAATGTGTATGGGGACCCCTGACAGATTAAGTCAGGAAAGATGAGGATAAAGCATGTCCAATTTTGCATTGCCAGGATTGTTATTCCGCTACCTGAGATATTGGGCAACAGCTCTCATAGAGGGCATAGGAGCATTCCTGTTCATAGGAGAGTCAAGCGGATAGCTGCCATCTGCTGAACCATTGCTTGGCTGACAACTGTCTACAGTTTTTGAGGGCTTTGGTATTGATATATCACTCTCTCAGGGCTGTGGAGTTGCTAAGTCAAACCTCCAACTCCTCAGTTTCCCTGAATCCGACTCAACCAAAATGGGCACCAACCCCACACTCCGACTCCACTGCCCTGGTGTGCAGTTTGTAAGCCAAACCTCCGACTACAACTCCTCAATGACCCCTGATCAGGCTCTAACGCCTTCAAAATGGACACCAACTCCATGACTCCGACACAACAGCCCTGCACTCTCTTATCTTTAAATAAGCTTTTTCACTAATATGATGCCTGAGCTGCCGTCTCTATTGGAGTTGCGTATATACCTAACAACTTGGCATTCAATGTATGTAGATAGATTTTTTTTTTTTCCTAGAAGCTGGCAAGTGTCTAGTGAGTTGCTTTATTCAGTGCAGGGGCTTGGAGATCATTTCTGCCTGTGAGGAGAACCAGCTCCCTGTCAGAAGTCAGACATAGTGTGTACTGCACACATGGCATATTGCTCCAGACTTGGCCGGCGGCCCAGCTCACCCCATCCACTCTTCCCTAACAGGCCTACTGTCTGCAAATAGCAGGATTAAGGCCCTACAAGAACCATTCCATTTGTTGAAAGGAAACACTGCGACATATGGATAATTAAGAACTGCTGAAGTTGTACTGACAAGGGGTGTTCGAGAGGGGGAAATGGGCTAACTAGATGAATCTGCTCATTAACGTTTGTTGTGTCTGTGCTGCAGAATTCCTCGTTACCATTTACAGTAGTAAAGTCATTCTGCTGGAAGCTGCTACCAATCTGCGGACCGCCGCGTATGAGCTCACTGTATTAGTTTAAGCTCTTCCAGGTAAATGTATGGCTTTAATTAGGAATGGTTTTTATTTGCATGTGTTACATCCATTGTCTGCATTTCCGACATTACATTATACTCTACTGTAGCTACCGTGCTCTGCTGATAAAGCCCTCATCTATAGTTTTATCATTTTCCATTTATTTTTAAAAAAAAAAGAAAGTACATTTAAAAAATTAAACAGCGTATATTACGGTCTATCTTGCTTGGGTATGGTGTGGTAAAGCGAGTTCTGTATGGCCCCTTTATGTTTTTTCTGAAGAATAAGATGTAATGTGGCAGTCAAAACCAAGACTAAAAAAGAAAACTAAATCTGGGACTGAAGTAAAAAATGCCATTTTCACAGTTAAAGGGACTCTGTCAACCCAGAATGACTGTCCAGGTACAGGTACTTGGTGCACCATGGCGGGGCCAAACATTTACGTGCGTCTTCCCATCTGCTCTACACCTCTATTTCAGCCCCCCTTTTTTGTTTATACTTGTAATAGATGACTACCATGCCCATCTTTGTTGTCCCTGGCACTTTGTTCAACCCTCCACAAAGTTGTAGCAATACAGAGAATTCCAGGAACTAGGGCACCAGACTTCCTCCTTTTGGTAAATGACAAAATAAAAATGACAATGTTTCGGCCACTCAGGGCCTTTATCAAGCCATAGATCTCATTTTTTCTTTGGCTTGATAAAGGCCCTGCACAGCCGAAATGTTGTCACTTTTCTTTACTAATAAAGTTACCAAAAGAAGGACATCTGGTGCCCTGGATTCCAGGGTTCCCCCTCTCCCTTCTTTGATTGACAGCTCTTGTTTTATTGAGGCTATGAAGGGCAGAGATAGATAAAAAACAAGCAGGTGTGAAGGTGCACTTAAATTTTGGCTATGCCATGGTGCACCGAGTGCCTGTACTTGGTTTGAACAGTCATTCTGTGCTGACAGAGTACATTCTTATGAATTGATTAATATCACAAGAATATGCTATCACTTTATAATCATTATCACCTATGACTGTTTTTCCTGCACACCAGTGCTCAAGACTGTCTGGTCATGTAAGGAAAATGGGGAAGAAATATGCAGGGAAAGCCTAAATTGGGACATAGTGCTAAATGAGCACTGCGGCCCCTTCATTCCCTGTAATTGTTTGAGTCTGACCTGTGCGATCCCCTACTGATCCTGATAATCAAGGGGCCATAGTGCTGCACCCATTTTATATTTTCATTGCATTAGCTCTATCCAGCTTTTCTTGCACCACTAGATAGCGTTGCTCCACAGCGGGCAAAGTGGAGAAATAAAAAGTTAAAGGGGTTTTCTGGGTTTAAAAATTATTGCTCCAAACTCTGAGAGGAAAAAAACCCATCAAGCGCTTACTCACCCTCCCGTGGTCTGTTGCAGCCTCTGGTCTCCTGGTCTTTGTTGACCATTTGGATTGGTGATGTCATATTGAAAGCTCTGCAGTCACAGTTACTGATCTCGGAAGCAGACCCGCTAAGCACAGTGATTGGTAACAAAGCTGACGTCACCACTCCAGATGGACCAGGGCAGTGACGTGAAGTTGTGCCATGTGAGAGTAAGATCTCAGCTTTGCACCCTGCACCCTTGGAGCAATAACTTTGAAATGAGACAAACCCTTTAAGGTGATGAAGTACAAGCTAGATTTGTGACCACTTCATTTTTAGGATTAGTTGGTGTCCCAGAAGTCTGACTCCACCAGTCATAAAGTAATGGCATTATCCTAGCCACTTACCATTGTTTGTTTTTTTTAAAGACTTTAATTATGCGACTCAGAAACCAAGAATGTGAAGCCTCATGTTTTTAAGTGAAAGGGGTTTTAAGAATATAATATCCATTGCCTATATCCTTTTTAGAATCGTATAATGGTGGAGTTAGAAGGGACCTCCTGGGTCATTTGGTCCAACCCTCTGCTCAAAGCAGGATTCACTAAATCATCCCAGACAGATGTCTGTCCAGCCTCTGTGTGAAGACTTCCATTGAAGGGGAACTCACCACCTCTTGTGGCCGCCTGTTCCACTCGTTGACCACCCTCATTGTCAAAAAGTGTTTTCGAATATCTAATCTGTGTCTCCTAAACCTTATTTAAACCCAATTTAAACGTATTGCTTTTAGTTTGGTGGTTACCTTGTGATGAGTGGGGATCTTTCTCCAGTATCCCAACAATTGGCATCAGATCTCGTTCATCGAGCTTTGATTGGTACCTGCTTAGATATAACACTTGACACCACCTCATGGATGTGGTTGGCACTAAGTTGGTTACTTCCATGCCAATCACTGTCTATGGAGATAACTTCGGCAGTGAATCGTCCCTTAGTCATCTGTGATAGGTGTGCTACATCTTCCAGCTGCCATTTGTTAGCGCATTGCTTTGGTTGATAGTATCCTCCCCCTATGACATCCATACGTCCTAGTAGGAGATGTGGAGAGGAGTGCCTAAAGCCATCTCTGTAGGTTTCAGATCTGATTTCATCTTCGTTGTCCAAAATACCCTACTTGGCAGGGGCGTAACTACAATAGGTGCAGGGGTTGCGATCGCACCCGGGCCCTGCAGCTTAGGGGGGCCCCAGAAGTCCCTTTGGCCTATAGAAAAAGACTGATACTATTAAAGATTTGCAATAATTGGGGGCCCCGTTGGAGCTTCCGCACGGCCCTGGGCCTGAAGATTACGCCACTCCCACTTGGATCTCAAATAGTATAAATCTAAATACAATCCTATTTCTATACTTTTACGAATTTCCCCTCCTGTCTCCTGTTCTGAGATCCATTCCCTCCCTTTTTTTTTTGCCAATGAGTGTAATGGAGAGCGAAGCTGAATTTGGGGGCTAAAGAGTTAGTTAACTCCTGGATTTCTTCAGTTGGAAGCAGACGGTGCCGTGGTATTTTTACAGATGCAGTCTGTAATTTGTAATCTGAATATATAGATTCTTGTACACAGTTTGCGGAGAAAGTTTTAGGTCTGGAATCTGTTGGTGCATTTTTATACATCCCATAAGGAGTATACATTATTTTTATAGCCAATTAAATAGGATAAATTCTTCTGTCATAGTGAAGTCCAAACTGGAAACAGGTCATAGAGTTTAGAGAGCCTTTTCATTAGATTGATCGCTCATTCATTCATATAAAGCAGAGCTTTTATTATAGCTGACTCGTGGCTTGGCACTTCTCTCGCTCCCCGTTTTGCTCATTTAAATAGCTTAAGTGCCATATGCAAAGAGCTGAAGTTGGCAAAGGGAAGCTAGACTGTAAAATAGTTTACATAAAAAGGCATGCCCGTACACAGATTCATTTCCCTGGGACTGCTGTGCTTGCTGATTGACAGTGGAAATGCGATAAGTTACTAATTATAAAGCTTCAGTACGAATAAAGGCAAAATGTTCTGATTTTCCTTCAAAACAATATAATGCACTGCATAGTCCTGTTCCAATAAATACCAATTACTGTGGATTGCTCCCCCCAGGACAAGCCCTTTATAGAGGCCAATTGGAACTCTGTGATGTCACATCTTCTTTTTTCTCAAATAAAGAGAAAAACCACAAAGGGTGCTTCTGTGTGTGAATGGGTTTTAAACAGTTTGGTTTAGAAAAGCGCAAGGCGAGTGGTTACCTACGGTGTGTTGTGCTGAACGAGGCGCAATGCTGAGACAGCCTGAAGTATTTGTCCGTCCATGATGTCATCCCTTCCGGTACTTGTAAAGGTGAAAGTCAGCCGATGATCCCGAAGACCCACATCCCGTGCTGTCCTTCGGCAATTAGTCCCACAATCTTCCGCCGCTAGTTATTCAAATCCTGGAGGTTCAGAAGATCTGCTCCTCTGACTGCCCGCTCCCAGCGCCAGAGTAGATCAGGGAAGATTGTAAAAAAGGTGCAGAGTCTGGGCACTACTAGATCATTGGACTCCACTTAAGTAAGGCTACTTACACACACAGCGTTTCTCTCAGCTTTTGCAGCAGATCCAGCAGCTTTGCCACATAACGGATCACTTGCAGCAAGACTGCGTTCGGCCTAATTCATTCCTATAGGACTTGCGGACAATGTGCGGCACTTGCGCTGTTGCTGCGATTCGGCACTTGCGGCAACGGAATAAAAAACGCTGCTAGCTGCATGTCCCATAGGGACAAAGATGCGGTAAAACTGCTGGAAATGCCGAGAAACACTGATGTGAAAGCAACCTAAAAGACAATGTGGTTTAATCCTAAAATCACTATGTGTTGAATTCACCTGAAGAAGGGAACGGAGTGACTCTGAAAAGCGTAGTGATTGTATGATTAAACACATGTTATCCTTTACTTAAGTGGAATCCAGTAATCTAGCAGAGGTATATCTGTGATGATACTGGCTCTCAATTAAGAATATTCCATAAAATCATATATGATAGGATCTTAAATGAGTTCCTCCTTCGGGTAGCGCTGTTCAGCCGATTCTGGTACAGTTTTTCTTTGCCTCAAGATCTCCCCCTCCATTCTTCCCCCCGAACATAAAGATGCAAATTTTGCCTTCAACTAACTGGGTTTACACCTCACAACCTCTCTGTGTGCCCAGTTGGTGGAACGGAACATTTTCCACACTACTAGGGCTCCTTTACATCTCTGGGATTTTTCTCATATGGAAAAAAACAGTCTGCGTTTTATCGATGTCTTTGATCAGTGTCTTCAGTGTTTGGCCACTTGCAGTTTCTACCACCAGACTGAAAAATGGAGAGCGTATAGATGGCATCTGAGTGATGTCTGATTGTTTTTCTCAGATTCATAGACTTTGAATTGGCAAGTTTTATCCGTCACTTAGATTAATATCATACAAGTCTCTGTGTTCTTGTGCGGGCTAAGGAAATAATCGTACATGTGAACCACCCCATAGACTATCATAGGTATGAATTCTATCTGTGAAGATCAAAGAGCACTCTTATAAGAAAATATCATGTCTGACTGAGTCCTAACCAGGGTCAGGGGCATAGTTTTGGAATGGAAGGGTACAGATGAAAAAGAAGAACTGTTCCAGAATCAGTATAGTAACACTAATAGAAGGAGGAGCTCACTTTAATTAAAAAAAAAATCTAGTGAAAGGTCCAATTACTATTAGATGTTACCCATTTAAATGTCAATCGTAACTTCCACATGTGACAACAGGTATACACTGAAAGGCGGTACTGACGGGTGAATGGAGGAAGATCCGTGACATTCGGAATCCAGCGAACAACCAAAGATTTTTTTTTTATTTAGAGGGCTTGTCCATTCTCAGTAAAGTGGGCACAAACTTTGTAAATACCCAAAATATATTCATCAGGTATTCACCCTACCAAGGGTCCAGTGCCAGCTCTCCTCGGCTGCGCCAGTCTCCGTATCTTCTTGGCTGTCACGTCAATGTTGCATATCATCTCTCTAGCCAATCACTGATCTTCGCATTACATGTCGGGAGCTCATTGATTTGGCTAGAGCGATGACGCACACTGTTGATGGGACAGCAAAAAAACACAGACTGGAGAAACGTCAATGAGCCGACACTGGACCTGAAGAGGACAAATATCTGCTACGTTTGTTATTTTAGGTATTTTATGGAGTGTCGAGCCCGCTTTCCTGAGTGGAGAACCTGTCAGGTTGCCTATTTATCGCCTGACGGATTGCCCCCGTTCAGCAGGTAACTGTACACATGCTGATATCTGTATTCTGACCATGTCCCCTTTCTGCATTTACTAATGTTTATATCTTTTTTAGAAATGTACTTTATTTCTAGTTTTCTGGCATATGCTGCTGAGGCAGGACTAGTCCCGCAAAGTGTCTTTTCTCAGGACTAGTCCTGCCTGGTATCCTCTAATCACACGACCGTGCATACAATCTCTGTCATGGTAGGATTGCCTGCAGGTCACGCACATGATTTCTTGGACCTGCCTGCTGAACTGCCAACCAATTGTGAATGTTATGTGACTGAACAAGATGTCACCATTAAAGATGAGTGAACCTGTTCGGGTTCCCAGTTCGGGTGCTTTACGTATCCACAGCTCTCCAGCAAACATCACTGTGCTCTGATACACTCCGTGCTTGGCCCAGACCAAGCTGCCTTCAGTGTTTGATCGGCTTGCACTGGGGGTGAAAGCAGAATTATCTTCTGAAACGTGTACGGAAACAAAATGCCAAAACCTCACCCTCCCCTGAAAGTGCTTTGTTTATGGCTGTCCGTCTGTGGGTGGAGAGCCGAACTGCCCAATCGGTGACTTCAAATGAGGTTAAGGTCAAGTTGTGGTCCAGAACAGACCTTTATAAAGAGCCCAACTGACCCCGCAGAACCCGATACGTCCACAGGTCCGCTATTCCCTAGATGCTGTCATTGATACGTTTTCTATATCTTTTACCCAGGACCTTAGCACAACGTGAGTAGCTATGGCCACTATGCCAGCACTTTCTAATTATTTCTGGCAAAGCCTCACTTATGTTATTATCCACTTTTCTTTTACTTTTTCTTATTAACTACTGGCCTAGTAAATGTGTAACAAAGTGGTTGTCTGGGAGTTGTTACCCGTTGACTATGTATAAAAGGCTGCAGTTTTTAGGCCACTTATCTCTACCAGCTACCAGCGTCTCCTATAATTGATTAGGCCAAGCTGAACTGGCGCTGCCCCGACTGCTGAGCTTTACTAATGGACCCCAACGGCAGCCAAGTCCTAACCATAGAAAGAAGGGGGGGGGACAAAGGCGCAATAGTGCCCCTATCACTAGACACTAGAACCAAAGGTGAGAAAAAAGCCACTCACCTTTTTTTGTTTTTATGTATTTATGAGTACTTTTATGTTTTGTGCGCCAAAATGCAGCACCCTCCCCGCCTTGATGACGTTTTTTACATCACATGTTTGGGAACACCCACTGTTTATGATAATTGTGTGTGGCTATAAATAAGAGCTGTTGAGTGGGGTGGATGTATCCCTGATGAAGACGCCAGGAGGGCGTTGAAACGCGTTGGATGAATAAAGGAAAAGGTCTGTTTTTGATATCGGCTCCCTTGCATGTTTTACACGCGGAAATCTTGGCAGCGCGGACTGTGATACACCTTTTTCCCTCAAGCAAGTCCTAACCATAGTCCCACTTGTTGGTCTACACGTAGGTTCTGTCTGATGATGGAGAACGACCCGCCCTCTTTATTTGGTAATAGTTAACCCCATTGTTCCCATATTAGTCTGCATCACTACATGAAGGCCGGCCAGAGCAGTACACCGGGGTGGCTGACTGGCAGAGTCTTGAAGTCGGACCGGTCATAGTACATTAAACACAATCACAGATTGTTTAGGCACAAAACTGTATCCCAGCTGAGGTTTTTGTTGGCTCGGCATCAAAGCGTTATTAGAAAGTATAGTGTTGAACTAGTACAAAGAGGGGATTGTTAGTGTGGTACACTTCATCCTGCTGCTACTTGGCATGAGTCACTGTGTTTTTAACTTTAGAAGTACTTTTTTTTTCTTCTTTTCCTCTTCTTTCTCTTTGCAAGTATTTGTCTAGTCACCTGGAAAAAAATGATGCTTAGATGACCCGTGAAAATGCACTTGGTGTGGTGGAAGCTGAGAAAGTGTAATCCACATTACTGCGGATTGTTAACACAGCGCTCAGCGTAAGATATCATTTCAAACCCACACAAAACCTTCAATTGTCAGCGAGCACATGTGGTTTTGTACAGTAGCTTAATTGCAAAAGTGTATGCTTCTGTGCTTATGTATAAATGGATATGAGAGTCAAGCGGCTTACTTAGATTGCAAGCTTCAGTGAATGTGGGATAGACGCTGTAACCTGCCTCTCTCTTTTTTTTAACACTTAATACCTTGAATTTTATATCCGTACTCTCCTTCTTTACTGTACGATATTTAGACCTGACAGTGCACTCAAATTACTGTTTTTCCAGAGTAGTAATTGCCCCTTTGTATACCCGTGTTGCTGTCCGCTAATCCTTGTTTCATGATTGCCACTGGGGAAACATCTGGCAGCTAAAGATCAAGCAATAAAAAGAGAGATGCAAGACAGAAGCCATGTAAAATAATCCTAAACCCCTGCGATTCTTATCTTGAACCGCGCACAATTTGGATTAAAGTAAAAGTACATTTTATTCTCGCACAACGTGTGATTTGTGTGTATATATACACGCTAAATTACTAAATAGCTGAGTATCAGTGACTGAGGACGGCTCCCAACGGCAACACACGTCTATGTGCATGTAGTAAATAAAGAGGTAAACTAAAATCAGTAACCTTGCATTATTGAAGAAAATAAGGCTATGTTCACACGGTGCATTTTACTGCAGCAAAACCTTGAGGTTTTGTTAGTAAATACAGATATTGTGGCAGGAGAAAACGTGCGTTTTTGCTATGAGCATGCTGCGTTTCTTGCCCATTTTTACTGCCTTTTTGCCCATCGAACACAGCAAAAACACAGAAAAATAATTGACATATTCCTTTTGTGCAGGTTTCAGTTTCTGCAGACATAAAACCAATAAAACCAATGTATCACATAGGCTTCGCTGGGAATCAAAAACGCAGGTTTAGGGTAGCATAAAACAATGGTAAAAATGCAGCAGAAATGCAGTTTGTGAACATAAGCCTAAGGGTGCCGTTACACACAGCGATGTTCCAGCGATCCCGACAATGACCAGGATCGCTGGAACATCGCTGTGTGGTCGCTGGGGCGCTGTCAAACAGGCAGATCTCCTCAGCGATCAGGGACCGTGGAGCCGACCTCCACATCGCTGGGTAAGCGGGAGAACGCTGGTAACCATGATAAACAGCGGGTATCCAGTCAGCGCGCTGCTTAGTTACCCGGTGTTTATCATGGTTAGCACAGCCTGTAAGCCGGAGGACGCTGGTAACCATGATAAACACCGGGTATCTAGGCAGCGCAGTTAACAGACCACCCACAAACGCACATGTGGGCACAGCATTTTACAAATCACATTGACTTGAATGTAAATGCTATAGGTGACCAATTCCTAACTCTTTATTATCCTTTTAGAATAAGCTTACATAGGACCCTAGTGCTCAATGCACATGGGTCCCTGACGTTCTTTTAAGAATGCTTGCAATATCTTCCTATGCATTTCTATGGGAAATCCAGAAAATCAATTTGCTGTTCATAGGAGGATTTTTTGACCGTCTTTTTTAAAGTCTTTTTTTTGTTTCTCTTAAAAGAGGTGTCGTGAAAAAAACCACATGAAGCACATCCTGATGGTATCCAGGCCGGGCTAGGCACTGCCAAATAGGATGGCCCCAAAAAGGGCAAGAGGAAAAATAACTCTTCAAAGCTGTTTCAGGAAAAGAAAACTTTTTAAAAATATTCCTCAAAATGGAGAGTTTTCTGGAATGTTTCCTCATTAAAAACTCATATGACCTATAAACGGGTAAGGAAAGGAAACCCATGAAAGGCAGAGAAATAACAAATTCATGTAATGATAGTCACTAGCAATTGATAAATACTACCTACAAATGTGACCCACATCAAATATAAACTTAAAATAGAATAAAATGGGGTGAGACCATGAGACAGAGGAAATGTAGGATACACCACTGCAAATATAACGAAATAGTACAAATATACACAAAGACATTCAATCTTTTTTTTTTAAGAGAAGGTATAGCACATACATATATAGCATAGTGCTAAATCAGACACATATTCCTGTAAAAAGAATTTCCTACTTGAGACCCATATTAGTGGATAGAAAAGATGGGAAAATAATAACACACTTTATTGCCGGTATGTAGAGCAGAAGGAATGTATGTTGCTTAATAATCGAGTGCCCAACACACGTTTCTTCTCAGCCTCTTCTATTGGCATCAATCATGAATTCCCATCTCTTCCATCCACCAATCTGGATGTCTCTGTCTATATATATATAATATATATATATATATATATATATATATATATATATATATTATATAATATATATATATATGTCTATATAATATTATTATAATCAAAATATAATTTATTATGTGTGTATGTATCTGTGGGAGGTTTTGTTTTTTTTTTTGTGATTTATATCTGATTTTTTTTTTAAGTTTATACCAGATTGGACGTTTTTGGATATATTTCTACAGTTTTGTTATGTATGCACAGGGGTATCCTATAATTTCTTTGAGCCATGGCGTCACTCCATTTTATTGTACTTTATAGTTTTATTTGTCAATAAAATGTAAAAAAGTTAAAATTAATATTTGGTGTGGGTCATAATTGTAGGTAGTACTCTTCAAAAACTCTTTAAATATAGATGGCTGTCAACTGAACAATGCTTTAGCCGAATGTCTCTTTTCCCTGCATGGCTCATCATTAGAACTGAAAAGTTTATTTGAATTTATTAACCTAGATTTAAAGTTCTCATGATACTCATGCAGGGAAAAAAGGCTTCCTGTTTCTACCTAGAGCTTAGAAGTATTCAGCCGGTCTGTTTTTAATCACGTGATATCGTAGACCTAAAGGAAAAAGAAGAATTAACTGGGTAGAAAGACAAAATGAGCAATTGTAAGTACATATATCATGACTGGAGTATATTAAGAGCATAAAATCTTTGGGAGAGCTTTGTTAAGCACTCTTTCAGGTGGGCTCCAGGCGGAATCCACCTGAAAAAAGACGTGTACATGAAGTTAAGGAGGTTTTGGAAGGGTCGACTCCAGGAAACTAACAAGAAAACAAATGCGAACAAAGCTATATACAGTAGGTAACTATGTCAATTTATCTTTATCTTGTACAAATCACACAGATAAAAAGGGGAATCTAAAGCCAAGTGAGGTGTCTAAAGATACAGTTATAACAGAATAGTTGAATACATCACAGTTCAGCATGCAGGAAAGAAATGTAGTCTTTGCAGTTGTACAGATGGTCTGTGCTGTATAGCAGTAGGTTATAGTCATTGTTTCCTTGTAACTTTTTTATGTTTTTTTTTTAAGTTTTAGTAGAGGAGAATCTACACATGGGCCTTTATTCCCTTAATTATATCCAGTCCATGTAGATGCTCTCGACTGGACAGTTCTGACTTTGAAGGCTGAATAGCATACTGCTGTCACTGGTAATTACTACAGCACCAAAATTATTTTTAATGAGGAATAAATCAGCGGTGGAGAATGTTTGAAGTTCCCGTACGTCCTTTTGATAAGCAGCCATACTGAGCTCACTGCTGGAAAAGGAATGCCGAAGGAAAGTGGCTTGTGTTAAGTGTCGGTAAAACATTGAATGTCACCATGACATCATTCTGCTAATTGGTTACACCTGCCACTTGTTAATTATCGTAATCCAGTGCTAGATTGGAGGATGTGGGATGAATCTTTATACCAAGTATAGTTGTGCACTTGTAGTCAAATTTTTTAACTTTTCAATCCAGATTTTTTTTCTTTTGACTTTGAAAGGTAAATATATAACTGCATGTAAACCTTATCAAGGTATAGCCTTATGTGAAAGTGTCAGCACTACGATGAGCGGACCCGTGGACGTTCGGGTTCTTGGGGTTCAGCAGGACTTTAGTTAAGTTTTTTTCTGGATCTGAACTTGACCAGAACTTCATTGGAAGTCACTGATTGGGCAGTTCTGCTCTCCACCCACACAGAGCCAGCCAGAAACAAAGCACTTCCGGAAGAGAGAGGATGAGGATTTGTTTTTTTGTTTTTTAGTTGTATACATTACATCTGACAACGCTGATTTTACCCCAGTACGAGCCATTCAGTCACTGCAAGCTGCTCACACTGGGCCAAGCACTTTGTGTACCCAATGCTCACTCCACTGATTTGCATATGTAAAGCACCCGAACTTGAAAATTAATTTTTTTTGTAAAGTCTGTGTTTGGCATGAGCACCAAACTTCAAAGTTCGGGTCCGCTCACCTCAACACCTCTGGTCATATTGGATCAACGATAGGGTTTAAAGGTTTTACATGCAAAAATGGTTGAAGGCAATAAAGGTATTTTAAGATATTTAAAAATATATGATTAGATTTTATAGATGCTGAAGTTGTGTTAACTTCTTTTCCATTAATTAAATGGTTTTTCTAGGATTTTACAAAACTTGGCTCCAGCCAAGTGTTCATGGGCCAGGCTACCAGAGCTGTGGAATCGGAGTCTGTGCCCATTTTTGATGGATTCGGAGTTTGATTACGGGAAATTGAGGAGTTGGAGTTGGATGTGTGGCTTACTGACTTCACAGCTATGATTATGAAATCGAGCAGTTTGAGTCGGAGTCGGGTGTATGGCTTACCGACTCCACAGCCCCGTAATGTACTCATGCTGACCTCATCGCTGAGGCCAGTGATTGGCTGCAGTGTTCATGTATTACATGTGATGTCATCACTGCAGAACTGGCAGGGGCCCCGCTAGGTCAGGGGGAGAGTTAATAGATAAGTAATGATTTTTTTTTTACCATTTTCTACTCTGTCTACTTTTAGTAAAATCCCAGAACATTTAGTCTGACGAGGTCCGCTAAGTTTTGCTATATATGTACATTGCAACCATGTTTCTATAATGCTGACAAGTAACAAAGGGAGGCTGATTAATCAAGCAATATGCTCCAGAAATCTGGTATAAAACTCTTCAAAGTTCCTAAACAATTTTAACTGAGTTATGCAAAGATTTAGCTAAAAGATAAAACAATTTGCGCCACACTGCTAGAACGATGTACAACGGGGCCGGTTGCAATTGCAATTTGCTCACCTGATTAGGTTGTGCCTAGTCGCACAACAGGCTGACAGGTAGGGAAGAGTCACTTGAGAAAGGCGCACTAAGCGCAGAAACGCGTTGTGGATAATTGGAACCCTATACTGGATTAATAAAGCTTAAAGGTAAATAGCTGCGAGCATTGTTTCGGTTGTATTCTGAGCGCTGACATCTCTTTCATTTCCATGCAAAGATTTAGCGACTTTTGGTGTTTTTACTATGGAGTGGGTGAAGATTAGCTGGAGGTGCATGGCCGAGCGTAGATGTACACATTCATCGTAGTTTACAAACAATTTACAACAATGGTGTTAATTACTGGAGTGCAATTATTACACTGGTACACTACAGCTGAGAGAACCTTCGTAATGATTTTGGCACATCAGCAAACCCTTCATTTAGACATGCATTCGAAATGGCAGTCTTGATGTATATCGGCCTCAAAGTGTCTGACATTTCATTACTTTCCCTTTACTAGCTCCTTGTTTGTCAACAGGTAGTGAATGGAATTCTAACCTACATTAGTTTACATGATACAGTATAAAAAGGGGGAGGCAAGTAACCCAAGTTCTTAAGCACCACTCCAGCAGGTTTTTTTTTTTTTTTGGTTTTTTTTTGCAGCACTGGAGTGGTATCTTTCAATGGAAGTCTCCTGCCCCTGGTGCTATACTTCACTTCTGCTCGCTTCATCCTTTTTCAACATCACTCCAGTCAGTCTGCACGAAAAGTGACCTGTTTGTAGTTCCAGTGTTTCATAGCAGGGGACACTTTTCAATAAATCTATATTAGAACCTGGTTCTCGCTCTCATAGAAATGCGTTGAGCACTTGTGAGGGAACTTCTTACTTCCAGCCAGTCAGAATTTATTGACACAAGATGGCGCTGCTGGACTGGAGTGACGCCAGTAAAAGGTGAAGCCGCTGGAAGATGAGTAGATGACCATGGCCAGAGGGCTTTAGCCTCTTAATATATTGCAATAATCATACTATATACCACTGTATACTTACAATTGCTCATTTTGCCTTTCTAGCCAGTTAATCTTTCTATTTTCCATTAGGTCTATGATATCACATGATTAAAAACAGATTAGCTCAATCCTTATATGCTCCATATAGAAGCAGATGTCTCTTTTTTTCCCTGCATTACTCATTAATAGAACTAAAAATCACTGAAAAGTTCCTGACAGGAGAAAGGACCAGAGCAGGTGGGCTTGGAGTTTAAGAGGGGGATGACTAATGCAGTGAATATTGACTTCCTTTTTCTACCTAGTTCTGTAGAAAAATTCAGCTAGTTTGTATTTAATCACGTGATGTCATAGACCTAATGGAAAAGAAAAGAATTAACTGGGTAGAAGGTTTGAAGAATTGTTAGAAGAATTGTAAGTTCATACTGCTATATAATAGGATGATTGCAATATATTAAGAGAATAAGACATTGATGGGAGTGATTCTTTAACCCCTTCATGACAGGTAATGTTTTGCTCTTAAATTGCATAAAAAATGTGCTATTACGCATATTTGCCACAGGAACTTCTCCAAACCTTGCCTTCTCCGTGCTGTGGAATCCAAAGGTCGGTGTGGATTGTCACAGACTCCAGAAATAACGGCGAGCTGGCTTTATTTACCTTTCATATATATATATATATATATATATATATATATATATATATATATATATATATAGTAGATTAGTATGTTTGTGCAGCACAGCTCCCCTTGGTGCTCAGCATTCACAGCTCCTCTCCTCCTTGCTGTATAAGTATACAAAATAAAGGACTGCAGCACTCTTCTTTGTGAAACAACCGCCTTTATTCGGCCATCAGGTGGGTGGTGACAACGTTTCGGGATCCTGTCCCTTTCTCTAGCCTAGAGAAAGGGACAGGATCCCGAAACGTTGTCACCACCCACCTGATGGCCGAATAAAGGCGGTTGTTTCACAAAGAAGAGTGCTGCAGTCTTTTATTTTGTGTATATATACATATATATATATTTATATTTATTGTGAGGCATGGCGGCGCTAAGGAACGTGGCCGACATGACTCACATGGGCCCTGAGCCGTGCACACAGGGGTTAACAGCATTTGGACCTGTGAATTAATGAGTGATTTTCTAGACCTGACCAGTATACAGTGGGTTAAACAGCTAAAAGGGGTTGATGGGACCAATGAGCGGCCTCTAAAAGAGCAGTGTGTTCTAATTGTTACAAGTCCCAGGAGTGGGTGTGTCAGGTGGGTGTGGCAGGCAAGATAATAGCTGCCCAGGCCTGTGTTTGAGAGAGAGAGACTAGACATATCCTCTGGGGAGAGGACGTGTCTCAGAGGGGTCCAGTTCACTTTGGGGGGATGAGGCAGGACGCCTGGCTCTCCCTGCCGGAGACACCAGTCCCTCTGTGCCGTATGAAGCCTTGTGGCCAGACCGAGAGGTTGGTAGAGCACCTGATTGTATGGGGGTCCTGGCTGAACTTGCAGGGGGCTCACTCTGACCATGTTGGTGAGGCTGCCATCCGGGAACTCTGGCTGTGTTGGTGGGGCTTGGAGGCAGCCGGACATCATGGGTAGGGTGAGGAGACCTTGGGGGATGCTTTGACTGCCCGGGAGCTCAGGTGGATCAGAACCTGGTCTGGTCCTGAGAAGGCTGAAGTCCATGCTGGACTGTGGATGTGTGTGAGTGGGCCCGATGATAGGTTGGAGCCCACGAAGGCCAGGCGGCCGTAACCGTCATTGGGAACAACTGTGAGAGGGTCCCGTTGACCTATGTATGAGATGCGTGATGCTGTGTAGCATGTGAGACTGAGGATGTCTTAAAGGCCTGGCGGCCGTAACCGCCATTGGGACCAACTGTCAGGTCGTGATGGTCCCGTTGACCTCGTGTGAGGTGTGTGGAGCCTGTATGTAGTGTAGGAGCCTGTATGAAACTAGGATAACCTCTGTAAGCTGTATGAGCCCTGTGAGTGGCTGGAGTCCATCTGTGTGTGCCATGTGAGAGGCTGGGGATGTCTCGAAGGCACAGTGGACTGTGAGATGTAAATGATGCCAGGCAGGCATAGCCACCATTAGAACCAGACTGGGTCTGTAAGGGTCGGTAAGGGACACCTTTAGATTCTGGGGATCATATGTAATGTAAATGATGCCAGGCGGGCATAGCCGCCATTTAGAACAGACGGTGATGTCGATATGTTCTGTTGATTATGTACAGTATAAATGTAAAGTGTAGCCAAGGTTAGGCGGCTGTAACCACCACAGCAGCTATTATCGGTGCTCCTGAGATTCTATGGAGAGGTGGTTACTGCTCCTGGTTAATGTGTGATGTTATGTTACTATGCATATAGCGTTCTACAGTATGTAAAGGCTCTAACTTATTGGCATCTTATCAAACCAGCTAAATCTGCAGGGGGTTGAATACTACTTGTAGGCACTGTATATATATTAAAATAAATTCAGACATTTGTGGTAGAAAAGACTTGTATTGTTATTTTTTAAGATTCTTACCCTGGGTTTGATTGGTGTATTTGAATGAATTGCAGTATGGCCTCCTGCAGACCCTATTGCAGGGAGCTAATAGGAGGTGGTACACTTGGGTACTGGTAATTGCACATTTAAACAGTGATTGGCTGGGGCATTTAAATGGTTAAACAGTGGCGATCAGAGCATGTTCTGGTCCAGTGGTTACATGAAGATGTCCAGTAAGTGTCACACTGCTGGAATAAGGATATCTGTCGCTATTTTATGCTTCTGTTAGATTGAGACCTGACTAGAGATGGTGCAAATTGATTTGCAGGACCCAGTCCAGCAGCTACATCAATATTCTGGTTTGTCGGGTGGGAAAACCACTTCCTACCTGACTGCATCCACGGCTCTTCTTTTGATCTGCCGGCTTGTCACAATGTGCGTCATTAAGGCCCCTTTCACATCTGCAGTAGGTGTAATTTCAGGCAGATGTCGCCACATCTGCCGGATGTGCCGCGTAACGGCCGACTTGCGGCACCAATCCGGTAAGCCCCATTCATTCTCTATGGGGCTTGTGATCGGGTGCGGCAAGTGCAGCATTGCCGAATCTGGCAGATCTGGCACTTGCGGCCATGTAAACAAAAAACGCTGCTAGCAGCGTTTTTTTGTGGTACCGCTAAGGCCGCACATGTCGGATCTGGCAAAACCACACTTGCCGCACCTGATCACAAGCCCCATAGAGAATGAATGGGGCTTACCGGATTGGTGCCGCAAGTCGGCCGTTACGTGGCACATCCGGCAGATGCAGAGACATCTGCTGGATCAGCCACGAATTACACCCTACTGCAGATGTGAAAGCACCCTAAGCAATAATGATTTGTTCAGGGCCAGCTAAATTAAAAAAGGATCTGAGGATGCCTTCACGAGGCTTCTGTCTGGCAGCCACAAATTGCCGTTGTGACTGCTGCATCGGGTCTTTCACCATCTCTGATTAAGATGCATAAAACTGGTGACATATTTCCTTTTAGATTTTACATTCATTTCTTGGTCCTAATATAATCTCATTAAAGCAATCCTTTTATACACAGACACTTGCTTGATAATCAGATGATCGTTACACACCGGCTTCTCTAGGTGATTTTGACCTGACCACCCTAATGCATAAATGGGCCGGGTCCACTCCTCCTTAGTAGCGGCCCCCTTCTGTCTCATACAGGGAGGTCCTGAGCTCACATTCAAGTTCTCTTGACATCCATGTGCCCTAATGGGGACTATATAAATATTGGGATTGAAAGGGGTAAACCCATGATGAATTCACTACAGAAATACTACTAATGTATTGTCACTACTGTCTGATTACCATTATAATTAAAAATAATCATATATATTATTTTTACTTGATCTTATAATGGTTTCTTTTATAACTGGATCCCTTCTGATATCTTTTCCATTTCCTGGAACTTTATTCATTGTGAGTTTAAGATTTCCTCAAAAGGCCAAAGTGTTGAGAGTTGACCTATGTTTTTCAATACGTATTTCCCATTAGGCCTTTGTAAAGTATACTCCAGTATTTACTGTGCTGGATGTGATGACAAGGCCAAGTAAACTATACCAACATTGTAGTAATGTTTAAAATAACATTTTTTCCTCACTTTTGCGTTAAGCACATAATTTGTTCCCTAGCTGTAGCGAGCAATTCACATGATGATAAAAAATCAGAACACAAGGTATTTTAGAAAATATTATTTACTAGTAATCAAGTTTAGCTCCAATGTGCAGACTTAAGAAAGTATTCCCAATATTAGATGTTATCTCCTATCTGAATAGTGCGGTGGACAGACATGCGCCCTATCACACCCTTGACCTGATCTTTGCCCGGCTCTGCTCTACCTCCTCCTTAGACAACTCACCTCTTCTCTCCGTCCACAACATGCTCTCCTTCTCACTTACTAACTCTTACTCACCACAACCCACCCCTACCTATCAAACATCCAGAAATCTGCAGGCCATTAACCCTCATGCACTCACAGACTCCCTCATCTCATCACTGTCCCCAATCTCCTTATTCATCTGTCCAGATCTGGCAGTAAATCACTATAATAATACTCTCAGAAGCACCCTGGACCAAGTAGCCCCCTCACCCTCAGAACCTCCAAACATAGAACAAAACAGCCCTGGCTCACATCACAAACTCGATTCCTCCAGCGATGCTCTAGGAGTGCTGAACACCTATGGAGGAAAACTCGCGCACCAGAAGACTTTATCCATTGTAAATTCATGCTAAAAACCTACAACTCCGCCCTTCACCTTGCCAAACAAACCTACTTCACCACCCTGATTTCCTCACTATCTAACAATCCAAAAATCTCTTTGACACCTTTCACTCTCTCCTCAGTCCTAAAGTGCACTCCCCCATCACCGACCTCTGTGCTAATGAGTTGGCCTCTTACTTTATGGAGAAAATAGACAACATCTGCCAGAAAATCAGCTCCCAGCCTCCAATCGCTGACACTCACATTTTTCCCCACATCTCCTCCAGCTCACTTTCCACATTTGACCAAGTTACAGAAGAAGAGGTTGCCAGTCTCCTCTCTTCTTGTCATCCCACTACATGCACCACTGACCCGATCCCCTCACACTTACTCCAGTCTCTCCGTCCGGTCGTCACCACTCACCTAACCAAAATCATCAACCCTCTCTTCTGGCATCTTCCCCTCCTCCTTCAAACACTCGATCATTACTCCATTATTAAAGAAAGCTTCTCTCAACCCATCCTGCACAAATAACCACAGATCAGTCTCCAACCTCCCCTTCATCTCTAAACTCCTGGAGCGCCTGGTCTACTCCCGCCTCACCCGTTACCTCTCCGCTCACTCTCTTCTAGATCCATTACAGTCTGGCTTCCGCCCCCTTCACTCTACAGAAACTGCCCTCATCAAAGTGACCAATGACCTACTGACAGCAAAATGTAATGGCATCCACTCTCTGCTTATTCTTCTAGATCTCTCTGAAGCTTATGACACTGTTGACCACCATCTCCTACTCTCTATGTTGCACTCCTTTGGTATAAAGGACACGCGCTCTCCTGGCTCGCTTTCTATCTTTCTGACCGCTCTTTCCGTGTATCATTTGCTGGCTCTTCCCCCCCCCCCCCCCCTCTTCCTCTCACTATTGGAGTACCTCAGGATTCAGTCCTTGGAACTCTTCTCTTCTCTCTCTACACAGCCCCGATTGGACACACCATCAGCAGATTTGGCTTCCAGTACCATCTCTATGCTGATGACACACAATTATACACTTCAGCTCCTAACCTTACCCCTGCGGTGTTAAAGAACACCAATGACTGTCTAGCTGCTGTTTCCAACATCATGTCGGCTCTCTATTTATTTAAAACTCAACCTCTCCAAAACTAAACTTCTTTTGCTCCTTACTAACCTCCCTAAATCTGATATATCTCTCTGTGTGCGGTACCACGATAACTCCTAGGCAGCAGGCTCGCTGTCTGGGTGTTATGTTTGACACCGATCTCTCCTTCACCTCCTATATACAATCTCTCGTCCGTTCTTGTCACTTACACCTGAAGAGCATCTCTAGAGTCCGCCCCTTTCTCACCATGGAAACAACTAAAACCCTCACCGTGGCCCTAATCTACTCCCGCCTTGATTATTGGAATTCTCTATTAATCGGCCCCCCCCCCTCTCTAAACTTTCCCCTCTACAGTCCATCCTTAATGCAGCAGCTAGGATCACCTACCTGGCCAATTGTTACTCAGATGCCTCCGCTCTGTGCCAGTTATTGCATTGGCTGCCTATACACTGCAGGATAAAATTCAAATTGCTTGTTCTCACCCACAAAGCTCTTCACAATGCAGCGCCCCCCTACATCTCCTCCCTCATCTCTGTCTATCACCCCACCCGTTCTCTACATTCTACAAATGACCTTTGACTAACATCTGCACTAATCCGATCCTCCCACTTCCTGCTCCAAGACTTCTCCCGAGCCGCACCAGTTCTCTGGAATGCTCTACCCCAAGAAATCAGGACCATCCACAACTTGCATGGCTTCAGACTCTCACTAAAAACACATCTTTTCAAGGCGGCCTATCATGCTCCCTAACAAAATTCCTTTGTACTGTACATAGCCCATTCACTATCTCTCTCGACATAACTCTTCTTCAAACTCCACCAAACCAAAAAGCTCTTCACAGATTGTCTGGTGACCATTCATGTAACTATTTCTATCCCCCATTTCCTCAAGATGCCTGGACCATCAGTGTTATAAGCCCCTGTACCTTTTATAACCCCATCTCGTTGTAGATTGTAAGCTCTTGAGCAGGGTCACCCTTATTTTTTGTTTCATCTATCGTATTGTATTTTTAACATTGAGTTTATGCGTATTGTATTGTTTCCTATTATTGTACTGTATTATTTTTCTACTGGAATTACTGTATTATATTGTGTATTTTCTTACTGCATTATACTGTGTATTTTCATCTATTACCCACTGTATTGTAAAGCGCTGCGGAATATGTTGGCGCTATATAAATAAAGATGTTTTATTATTATTATTATCATTCCTACACTCTCTTCAAGACTGTTGGGCATAGTTAAGATGGGTGCTCACTTCAAATGTTGGGGATACCTCTTTATCACTTATCCATGGTATAGATGCTAACCTCTTGAACGCTGGGAATAGAACCTCTTGGACACCGGCTGACCCCAAGGAGTGAGCATTGAAATACCCCATATGAATAATGCGGTGGTCAGACATGCACGCCACCAATCCTTCACTCTCTTTGAGACTGCTGGAGATAGGTGATAACTTCTAATATTCTGAATAACCTTTTAAAGAGCTTTTATCAAGGGTCAACGTTATCCTCACATACATAGCGTAGGGGATAGCTTTCCGATCAATAGAGCCCATCTGCTGGTTCCATGCCTACCCCAAGAGCCAGGGTGCTGAAGAGCCCCACATGAATTGAGTGGAGATCGATCATTTGATCAATTCATTCATAAAGGGAATGTGCAGATAGCTGAGCGCAGGGCTCAGGTGGTGCTCGGCTCCCTTATCCTTATAAGAATGAATGATTCGGCAGTGCGCATGATCAACCTCTGCACCATTTACACAGGGCTCTTCAGTGCCCTGGTTCTCAGTATCAGGGAGGTCCCACCAGTCATACCCCCAACAATTGGATAGAATCATAAAATCATAGAATGGTAGAGTTGGAAGGGATCTCCTCAGTCTTCTGGTCCAACCCCCTGCCCAAAGCAGGATTAACTAAATCATCCCAGACAGATGTCTGTCCAGCCTCTGTGTGAAGTGTTCCATTGAAGGAGAACTCACCACCACTCTCTGGCTGCCTGTTCCCCTCGTTGATCACCCTCACTGTCAAAAATATAACTTTCAAACTTGAGAATACTCATTTAAAAGGGGTTGACTGATGGACATAGATGGCTGCTTCTTCTGTGTATCATAGGACCCCTGACTCCAGTAATTGACTGCAGCCGTTAGGGGTCTAGAGTAGCGTATCATCCCATGTGTCTCTGAGGATGTACTGTTCTGATCACCTCTCCGCTGTATGCAATCACAGGGTTTAGTGGTCTTGTGACATCCAGTCAATGCTTCAGACCTCCAGAGTGGCCTGTGCTTCCTCCTCGAGGGTGGCAGACGGGAAATATGCCTCCATTTGTTATTTGAAAACACGGATGTCCAATAAAAATAGTTTTGAAAGTTGGGCCCCCCTCTTAGAGACCATGCAATGAATCAAATTAAAAGTCAATAATTTTTATTTTTTAGCAGCTAGGAGACCCTATTAATCCCAAAGGGGTGCTGCATATCATTATGTTTGTGTTTATTATGCTTATTTTTAACTTCTTGTGTCTTTACTTGTCTATTCATATTGTTTATGGTTTATTACAGAAAGTGAACACCTTGTGCATTGTCTGTGTCTTTGGCGGTGATGAATGACTTTGTGCATGGTATAATACTCGCTTTCATCCGGCTTTTCACCATTGACACCTATGGCTGGTATTAAGTGTTGGTTATTTTTCCCTTTCTCTCCGCATTGCTGGGTTTGCAGTGTTGTTTTACTTCATTGATTGCTGAAATGACATTTCCTGCCTGTTGGCAGAAGAGAAGCGCGTTCAATGGTAGCTATTGTTCTATTCTTGTTAAATCTGTTTGACTAATGGTTTGGAGAGAGTGCCAGCCGAATAGAAGTGACAATGCTGTCATCAGCTAAGAGCCAAATATAAGAGGCGGTGGAATATGATCAAGTGTAATCTCCAGCGAGGGACGGTGGTAGAAAGTCTCATTTTGTTGTATCCTTAAGACATTTCACAACTCTATTTATAACGGTTTGTGTCTGATCGTATCTAAAGCTTTTACTAAAGACCTCTGCTAACATACTGTCACTGCAAATTATACACTTACTAGCTCAGGGAATTCCATATTTGATCCATTATTTTAAAAGTAATGGTATGTAACTGAGCAAAGGAATTCAATAGCTTGTCTTAATTTGCATTAAAATGTAGAGATACTATTTAAAAGGAATTTCCTATGTAATCTGAGAGCAGCATGATGTAGGGACAGAGACCCCGATTACACAATGTGTTACTTAGTATACTGTCTGCAACAGCTTTCTCTCCTACAGATTTAACAGAGCTGAGGTGTTGAGCTGTCTATAACCCCAGTCCTCACCACTCATTGGCAGCCTTCTGTGTACAATGTATAGTGATATAGAGTTGCTAATCAGTGCTGGTGATTTGGTTGGACCAGTAGTCAAGCCCAAGTACTGATTATCTTTTACCTTTGCTTTTATCTTTTTGTTTTACGGTCAGCAAGTTTTTCATTTTTTTACTTGCTTTACCCTATCATATTTCAGGTGTTTTTTTTACCCTCCTTTTGCTGGTCATCTATGCTGGCTATATCACTATGTGGATCCAGCTAAGGAGTTACAGCCCTACTACCAAACATTTTTGCCTGTCACACAGATGCTCTCTGCTAGCTCACTTATCTAACCTACTCCTTTTTCCGGTTTAGGTTACGTTCAAATTAACGGAAATGGTATGCGAGTGCAGTCTGATAAAACATCAGGTTGCACTCGCATACCATGTTAACCTATATTGCAATGCAGATCTATAAGTTTTTCCTCTGCAAGATATGTGCAAGGAATAATTTGCAGCATTCTGCGTACCTCAGCGGATTCCGACAATGCAAGTGTATGGGTGCAATGAAAACATCGCACCCCATACGCAGAGCACTGGATGGATTTTAGCATGGGCATTTCCATGCAGTAAAAATAAGAAAAGATAGACAGACGGATGGATGGATGGATGGATGGTAGAATAAGTAGATCGGGCTTACCAGATTCCCACTGCTACTTCCGGGGCCGTCCATTAAACTACTTGCACTATTCACTGTATTGACCGGGAAGCAGCCAATCACAGACGCTCACACTCTGTCAGAGCTCTGTGATTGGGTGTTGCAGTCACACTGCATTTCCTTAATCTGGACAGTGAATGTGCCTGGTTGCCATACACATTAGATATGGCAACCCTCCAGCTCCCTCCCGCTGCCTCTAGCTCCTCTCGCTGCTTCCAACTCCTCTCTCTACACCTAGCCCTCCTGTTCTCTAGCTTCTCCCTTTTCTAGCTCCTCCCTCTTACTCTTGCTTCACCCCTCTGTCTACATCCTACATTCTCACCCAAACCGATTGCATATTGATGTCCTCTTCAAAGGACAGCTCATCAACATGTAACTCCTGTAAGGTGTCACAGTTACAACCGTCTTTCCCAAAAGTGCAGCAGAATATAGTTCACCTGATTTTAGTACATAAGTGCTATAGGTCGATGCTCATTGCTTATGCATCTTTATGTCTAACTTTCCGAAGTTTAGAACCATAATTTGTTTCAGAAGTCAACCTGTAAGGTATGAGAGTTCCAACCGTAATCAGTGTCTGGTGGCCTCTCGGTAGAAGACTATTTCGTAGCATCAGGATCATGAAAGTGCTATGATAACTTCCACATTCCTCCAGCATCGTTATCCTCATGTGACCCAAGGTTTTGCTTGGTATGTCTACACATATGGTACATAAAAAGAAATGAATTTCATAAACCCCAGAAATACTTGAGCACATTTTTATAAGCTTCAGATATTCCAGGCTGTATTGTCTTCTGTATAAAATTGTGGAATTTTGTAATTACAAAGTTACTCCTGAAAAGATAAAAGTTCCCGTAATTACAGTGATGTGCGCGGCCGTGCTTTGTATTTTACTGTTCGCATTAATAAAAATTGGTACAGACAGACCCAAATCTTCAATTTAGTAAAAGAAAAGAAATGTTCAATTATTACCTAGAAGAACACTTTGATGTAATAATTATATATTGTAACGCATCCACCCCAATACCAGAAGATATTCCCTTTCTTTTAAAATAATAGTCTGGCAGTGGTGACTGATTGAATTTTTGGGGATCGTGAAAGTAACTCGGTGCCTCGAAAATGCACACCTGCACAAATAGTCGATACTATAATAGTTATGGCCTTAGGAAGAGAGATTGATATCCAAGTTCAGACAAATATAGCAATTTTCATTCATTTTTTTCACACAATGTTATATTAAGATCTTTAGAACTTAGTACAGTGGGTACGGAAAGTATTCAGATCCCTTTACATTTTTCACTCTTTGCTTCATTGAAGCCATTTGGTAAATTCAAAAAAGTTCATATTTTTCTCATTACTGTACACTTTGCACCACATCTCGACTGAAAAAGACAGAAATGTAGACATTTTTGCAAATTTATTAAAAAAGAAAAACTGAAATATCACATGGTCATAAGTATTCAGACCCATTTGCTCAGACACTCATATTTAAGTCACATGCTGTCCATTTCCTTATGATCCTCCTTGAGATGGTTTTACTCCTTCAATGGAGTCCAGCTGGGTTTAATTAAACTGATAGGTGTGTGCCTTTCCACATCAAGTCCTATCTGTATAAGAGCTCACAGTGCATGTCAGACCAAATGAGAATCATGAGGTCAAAGGAACTGCCCAAGGAGCTCAGAGACAGAATTGTGGCAAGGCACAGATATGGCCATGGTTGCAAAAGAATTCCTGCAGTACTCAAGGTTCCTAAGAGCACAGTGGCCTCCATAATCCTTAAATGGACCACCAGAAGTCTTCCTAGACCTGTCCGTCCAGCCAAACTGAGCAATCGTAGGAGAAGAGCCTTGGTGAGAGCAGTAAAGAAGAACCCAAGATCACTGTGGCTGAGCTCCAGAGATGCAGTAGGGAGACAGGAGAAAGTTCCACAAAGTCAACTATCACTGCAGCCCTCCACCAGTCGAGCTTTTATGGCAGAGTGGGGCGACAGAAGTCTCTCCTCAGTGCAAGACATATGAAAGCCGCATAGAGTTTGCAAAAAAGCACATGAAGGACTCACAGACTATGAGAAATAAGATTCTCTGGTCTTATGAGATGAAGATAGTATTATCACTAGAAAGTTCTAAATGGTGTATGCGGAGAAAACCAGGCACTGCTCATCACCTGCCAATACAATCCCAACAGTGAAGCATGGTGGTGGCAGCATCATGCTATGGGGTGTTTTTCAGCTGCAGGGACAGGATGACTGGTTGCAATTGAAAAAAACACGAATACAGCCAAGTACAGAGATATCCTGGATGAAAACCTCCTCCAGAGTGCTCCAGACCTCAGAACTGGCCGAAGGTTTACCTTCCAACAAGACAATGACCCTAAGCACACAGCTAAAACAACAAAGGAGCGACTTCACAACAACTCTGTGACCATTCTTGACTGGCCCAGCCAGAGCCCTGACCTAAACCCAATTGGGCATCTCTGGAGAGAGCTGAAAACGGCTCCACCAACAGTTCACCATCCAACCTGACGAACTGGAGAGGATCTGCAAGGTAGAATGGCAGAAGATCCCCAAATCCAGGGGTGAAAAACTTGTTGCATCATTCCCAAGAAGACTCATGGCTGTACTAGCTCAAAAGGTGCAAATACTCAATACTGAGCAAAGGGTCTGAATACTTATGACCATGGGATATTTCAATTTTCCTATTTTAATAAATTTGCAAACATTTCTGTCTTTTTTCAGTCAAGATGGGGTGCAGAGTGTACATTAATGAGAAGAAAATGAACTTTTTTTAATTTATCAAATCTTTGCAATGAAACAAAGAGTGAAAAATTTAAAGGGGTCTAAATACTTTCCTACCCACTGTAGTTTACCAAGAGATCGGTGTTTGGAATCTAAATGATGAATACCCAAAAAAGAAGAGTCTAATGATAGGTGCATCTCAATGAATTAATTTAATCAAAAAGCTAATTGATTTCAGTAATTCAATAAAGTGAAACACATATATTATATAGAGTCATTACACACAAAGTGATCTATTTCAAGTGTTTGTTTCTGTTAATGTTGATGATTATGGCTTACAGCCATGAAAACCTAAAGGTTTCAGAAAATTAAAGTTGGGAGGATGAAAGGTTAAAAACCGCGCTGCCGTGTTCCACGAGACATCAAAGGGTGAATATAATATTGATTTATTAGTCAACGTGTTTAAGGACTCCCTGAAACAAGGCAATATGATATTGATTTGTACTGACGAATGGGCCAGGGAGCCCCAAAACGCGTTGACTAATAAATCAGTATTATATTCTCCCTTTGATGCCTCGTGGAATATGACGAGCGGTGTTTAACCCTTCATCCACCCTACTCTATATGCACCACGCTGGGGGCTGTAGCAGCCATGATATGCTCTTATAGTGGTTGTGACTCTCACAACCACACAAGGTGAAGCCTCTGATACCTATTGAGGGAATATTTTATCTCTCAGACCCTTCATCCTCCCTACTTTTATTTTCTGAGCTAATGACCTTTGGGTTTTCATTGGCTGTAAGCCATAATCATCAACATTAACAAAATTATATACTTGAAATAGATCACCCTGTTTGTAATGACTCTATAATAATATATGTGTTTCACTTTATGTATTGAATTACTGAAATAAATGAACTTTTTGATGATATTCTAATTCATTGAGATGCAGCTGTATATGTGGCCACAATACACAGAATTGTGCAGCTTTCCACATCGTAGTCCCTGGTCTATTTGATGCTGATTTTACGCGCTGATTTTTCCATACATTAACCTGCTATTGTGAAATGCTGCAGATTTAATAGATACATTTAATGTAACCCCATCCACATGTTTGCTTTTTTTGTGCATACATTGGCTTTTGGGGCATTTTCTTTAAATTTACAACTTGTCTATTTCCGTTGCTGAAGCACAGTTTGTGCAGTGGATTTTTCACGTTCATGTCAACGGGAATCTGTAATCTGCAGGTTAAACCAGTGCTTTAGTATTATTTTTGTGCATTTCCATAAAAAAAACAGATGCATGAACAAGTGTAGAAAATATGTGAGGAGTGGATCCCTTAGATGGAATAGATCACATCTGCTATTTGTTTTGGAGCCACTCGCATGACTCACCCGGAACGTCCACCCGCTCTCTGGACATTAGCGGTGCTGCTTATGTTTCTATGCAGCTCCACGCTCCTGTCCAGAGTGCCGGTGACCGTTCTCAATGAGTCATGCGAGACTCATGTGAGTATCGTGCATGCTTCTCGCTCAGTGTGGCCTTACACTGATGAACTCCTGACCAAGTGTAAATAGGCTACACTTTGCCTGTATCTCTTTCTTCTAGTTCTCCACCTGCAGTTTTTTGAAGGAAGGATAGATTCAACAAACTGTTTTTGCCACAATTTTGTCATAGTTGCACAAAAACAAAAATCTTGTAATGCTATAAAATAATGAAAGAGGTAATTCCTCTGTAATGTCCGCCAGTCCTATGCTGATGCCTCCCTGATACACCATGATCTCTACCTTCTTGAGCGATATGGTGTTGACATGTTACCTCTAGAGATGAGCGGACCCGTGGAAGTTCAGGTTCTGGGGGTTCAGTTCTGGATCTAAACTTGACCCGAACCTCATTGGAAGTCACTGATTGGGCAGTTCAGCTCTCTGCCCCAGACAGCCATCCATAAGCAAAACACTTCCAGGGGAGGGCGGGATTTTCATATTTTGTACACACTACATCCGATATCGCTGAGTTTACCCCCATTCACTTACAGCAGGCAGCTCACACTGGGGCGAGCACTGAGTGTACCCGAGCTCAGCGATGCTCGCTCCATTGATTTGCATACGTAAAGCACCCAAACTCCAAACCTAAACACTGATTTTTTTTGTGTTGTGTGTGTTCAGCATAAACACCGAACTTTAAACTTGTTTAATGGGAGCGATTTTGATGAGACTTTCTGTTACCAGAACCTAAGGGGTAGGTTTTCTGAGTGACATGTCAGGTCTGGACATGCCAGGATGAAGACTTAAAGGGACTCTGTCAGGTCATTTTTCAGTATAAATGCTAATATTACTCTTGAATAGTGCCCGGGCAGACCTTTTAAAAACATGTAAAATCATTATTATACGTTTTGTAGTTTCCTTCCTATAACCATTTTCACACCCTGCAGGCAGCTGCTGCATTAGTCCTGTCCATTATATTCACGTGTTAAAGTGTTATTTAAATATCCACCCCTACCCAAGCTGGTGTTCTGTCCATCCCCTCTGTGCTGGGAGTGGGGAGGTTTTTTGTGCTGCTCTGTGTTTTGTCTGTAAGATATTTTTATGTGTTTATATGAACGTTAGTTTACCTGTGGACATGTAATGTTGTATTGCTGAGCAAATGATCAAATGTTTTTATAATCACATAAAAATATCTCAGACTGCAACACATACACATATGTCTCAATCTTAATCAAAAGGGAGGAATCTGGGCACTAGAGTGCTGGATTTAGTTTTAGGCTGGTCTCAGCTCCCTGCAGTTAGGTGTTGCACAAGTCTGAACAGAGATTTAGTCAAATTTTTAGAAGAGTAGACAGCACTCACCATTAATAGAAGGTTTCTTTAATCCATTTCTTTGTTAGAAAGTGTAGGTTATATATGTTTAAGTGGTGGGGAGGGAAGTGCTGGGAGGACAACGGGAGCACGTTTCGCCTGATTAGGCTTCCACGGGTCCAAAGTGCCGTCTTCTCTTCTAAATATTAGACATATGTCTCATACACACAATGACATGAAGATCTCAGAGCTGCAGCCAAGCCAAGATCATCCCTCCTCCCCCTCCTATCTGTTCTGCAACAGTCACACAGCATTTAACCCAGGTGAGCAGGAGAGTGTAATGATGCATGAATATTCATTCCTTGGGGAGGGGGCAGCTGAGAACTCACTGTGATTGACAGATGGAATTTATCTTTTATTTTGAAGTTTACAGAGGATAGGAGGGAAGAATAAATAATACAATTACATGAATAGAGAGAGCTTAGAGAAAGGAATTAGAAAATGATATCATTACATATAGATTTTTGACCTGACAGATTCCCTTTAAATGCCTTGCAATGCTCCTCTGGGAAATCAAATATGCAAATTGCTTCTCGGAGAGGGAGAGGACTTGAACTCTACTCCACCCATTGGAAGTAGCAATGCTAAAAGCCAGAATCGATTTTGACTTTTCGGATTGCTACTTCCAATCGGTGGTACCAGAGTTCAAGTCTTCTTCCTCCCTGAAGAAGTATTTTGCATATTTCTGTTACCAAGCACATTTGTATGGATAGTGGTAGAACGGATTTTTCTGTTAGAACGTGTAGGTGTAGCCCTAATCTCATTGCTTTCATAGCTACATGTTTCTTTTCACCGGTAAAGCCGCCCATTGCCAAACATGCAGACATGAGGGTTACAAGCTAAGATTTAGGACAATTGGTATAGTAATATCCTCTGTTGAAGATGAGCTCTACATCTACACCCTGCAGTAGACACAAGAATCTTCATAAATCCCTTTATTGCCCAACGTTTCCAGTTTGGCTGCGGAGGGTTTGATGCCGACAATGATTTTCTCAGTTATTTTCTTGCTCTGTATCTGTGCAAGTGTGATATTACGTGTAAAAGTACATATTATTATATTATTAAAAGCTAAATTTGCATGTTTCCTTACTCAAAATAAAATATTATTGGCGCTGGCAAGATTTTTTGGAAGCACGCAGAAATCATATCAGACTATTTATGTGGAAAAAAGATTTGGTGTCTAGTAGAGAAGCGAGGATGGAATCTGAGGTGTCTGATGGTATATTTTACTGTATATTCTGCTGGAGCTACTGGTTCATGTCCATAAAAGGGATTATATAGGTATATGAATGACAGCAGCACTAAGGCATATGCATGCAACAGTGGCGGCTCACTAGGTGTCAGGGTACAGCCTGCTGTTCACTTGTGTTGGCACAACTTTACACTTGGTTTAGCATGAATGAAGGTGATCTGGAACCAAGTCCCTGGAAAGAGAAAGGTGAAAGAGAATTGCAATCACAGGAACCTATGTAATACACTTCTGTTCTATTACTTTCATACAGCTGACGTCCCAAGCAAGGAGAGCACTAAGGGTGGAAGCACACTATGCAAGATGCATGCAAGAGTTGATAGCGCATCAGCTTCATAGAAACACATGCAGCTGACACGCTCCAGTTCAGAGAGGCAGGGGTTGATCTGGGTGAGTCATGCGAGACTCATGTGAGTATCTCGCATGCATCTCGTGCGTGTGTTTCCACGCTAATTAGAGAAGTAGCTAGAAGTCACTCTGGAAGAGCTGCAGAGATCCACAGCTCAGGGGGAGAATCTGTGCATACGACAGCTTTTGGGGCTCGTCTCTCACACGGAGTATAAATCGGATTAGTACTCTATCATTTGTAATTGGACATCAGTCCGATCAGTGTTATTCAATGGGGCAGTGCTCATGCAATTGTTCATGATAGAATCATCTGTGAAAACATTGCAGCATCTTGCAGTTTGGCTCTGAAATTGTATGAGTGTGAAAAAAAAATTGGATGCCTTGTGAGGCCACAATATAACATCTGATTTTTACGGATACATTATAATTCTGTAGCATGGGAAATTGTAAATGATTAATAGCTGATTGTAAAAAAAAAAAGAACAGCAGATAACAAGTAAGAAAAAAAATCGGACCATTTTTCTTAATGAAAATCAAAACGATTTTTTATATGCTCATGTGAAACCAGATGTATACTCCCATACTGGCCTTTATGGAAAAGTGGCAGGAAGAAAGCCATTTTTAAAAGCAAGACATAAGACGTTCCATTTCTAGTTTGCAAAAAGCCATGTAGGGTATACAGCGAGCATGTGGAAGGAAGTGCTCTGGTCAGATGAGACCAAAGGAGAACTTTGAGAGCTAAATGCAAAACACTATGTGTTGGAAAACTAATGGTACACATATCCAATGAAAACAACATCCCCACTGTCAAACATGGTGGTGGCAGCATTGTGGGGAGGTTTCTTCAGTGGAGACAGGGAAGCTGGTGTCCTATGCAGGCCCATTGTGTGCATGGCAAGTTGCCTCCCACACTTTGCTGGTTGAAGGTGATTTATTAGCCTGCACTTGGGTTTGCTTCACATTTGGGCTCTGACTGCATCCTGTAAGTGCATTTGGTTTCTGTTTTTGGCATGGATGGTAAGGGTTTTTGATGCTGCTTATTTTCTAGTAGTTTTTTGAGACAGGGAAGCTGGACAGACGTGATGGAAAGATAGATTACACGAACTAAAGGCTGTAATGTTCCGAGGGGAGAGCATCCGGGAGTGGACCCACTGGGACTCAGCTTCCAGCCAATTTCGAGGGGCTTGACAATGGTTTCTGATCTAATCTTCACAAAATCTTCTAATGGTGAGGGTGTTGCCCTGTAGGTAGAAACTGGGTGCGACTAGGAAGGCTGGGGCTGCAACAGTTTGCTCCAGGGGTAAGCACTCTGACAGTCTCTGGCATCAGCAGGAGCAGCCAAATGGCTGAAATATGCAGACAGCTATACAGACACAGGAACAGGATACAGGACAAATCTATCAACAAATCTCTAGGTATTACAGATTGCTCAGGCACCTCCCAATGGGGGAAGGTGCCATAAATACATTGTGCTTCTCAGCCACAGACTTAGAAGCATTTCTGGGTTAGGGCATATTGGCCCTTAAAGAATCATGAGAGTGTGGCACTCACCACCTAACTGTGCTCCTGGGAGACATGTGCAGCCTCCTGGGAGCAGGAGGTGACACAAGGTCTAGATAGTGGCTGCAGGCCCATCAACGGGATGAGTTTGCCGTGAACACTGGTCTCCCTGCCCTGGGGATGTCGGTGCCACAGCACTGGCCACTACAAAGGATATTCCTGGAGGAAAACTGACTACACCATGCAAACAACTTACAAAAGCCCTAAACATACCGTCAGAGCTACAATGGATGGATGGTTTAGATTAAAGTATGTTTGTGTGTGTGAATGACCGAGTCACTGTCCAGACCTGAATCCCATTTGGAATCTGTGACAAAATGGGAAAATTACTTGTCACAGACATCTTCATCCAATCTCACTGAGCTACAGCTATTTTGAATAATAAACGGCAAATATTTCCGCCTCTAGATGTACAAAGCCGGTAGAGACAGACCCCAAAAGATTTGCAGCAGTAATTGCATTGAAAGGTGTTCCTCCAAAGTATTGACTCAGTGGGGAGGAGGCTGAATACAAATGCACATCACAATTTTCAGATTTATATTTTTAACTTATTTACAAAGCCATGTTACATTTCCGTTACACTTCACAAATACTTTCTTCTTATCACTATAACACATAAAATCCTAATTAAATACATTTAAGTTTATGGGTGTAACGTGAAAAAAATTGTGGAAAAGTTCACAGGCCATTATCATTATTGTTGTTATTATTATTATTATTAATAATAATAATAATTTATATAGCATCATTATTTCCATGGTGCTGGACATGAGAAGGAGTTACATACAAAATACAGATATCGTTTACAGTAAACAAATTAACAATGACAGACTGGTACATAGGGGAGAGGACCCTGCCCTCGCAGGCTTACATTCTACAGGATAATGGGGAGGAAACAGTAGGCCAGGGGTGCAGCAGACCAGGTGATGGTGAAGCAGCAGCTCTGGTGGCAGTGGGGCGTCAGCTCTGTGATGGTGGGGCGGCAGCTCGGTCATTGCAGGCTGTAAGGTTTCCTGAAGAGATGGGTATTCAGGTTCTCTCTGAAGGATCTGAGCGTGGTGGATAATCGGACGTGATGGGGCGCAGAATTCCAGAGGATGGGGGATACTTGGGAGAAATCTTGGAGGCGATTGGGTGAGGAACTAATAAGTGTGGAGGAGATGAGGAGGTCTTGGGGGGATCGAAGATTACATGAAGGAAGATATTGAGATACTAGTTTGGAGATATAGGGAGGGGACAGGTTAAGGACGGCTTTGTAGGTCAGTGTTAATAGCTTGAACTGGATTTGTTGGGGAATTGGAAGCCGGTGAAGAGATTTGCAGAGCAGAGAAACAGGGACTATGAATACTTTGTTAATGGGAGCCTGTCAACAAGTTTTTCCAATATGAACTGCGGCCACAACCAGTAAGACCTTATATACAGCATTCTAGAATACTGTATATAAATCCCCAGGCCAATGTTGAAAATACCTTTTATTATACTCAACTACGGGGTAGTCCGGTCCGATGGGTGTTGCTGATCTTAATCCAGCGCCTCCTCTCTGCTTGTGATCACCATTCTTCTTCCCTACTTTATATGGATGACACATCCTATGTCATCCGCAGTGCCCTCCATTGCACTCCCGTGCAGGTGCATTTCTCTACCCTGTCGAGGGCAGAACAAAGTGCTGTAATGCACATATGCAAGCGTTCATTGACGTTCCCCCTCACCTGCGCATTACAGAACATTGCTCTCCCTCAGCATGGCTAAGAGAATTGCGCGTGTTCAGGAGTACAATGGAGAACAGTGTGTGCCAACCACACAAAGTACAAAGTATTCACTGATCTCAGGGAGACCAGTCCAAGAAAACACTGCGGGCAGGCAGCTAAAGTGCTCAACACAGTGAATTCCTAAGCGCATTGCCCCCTGGGAATTTTGAATATGCAAATAGAGTCTGTGGAGCCTCGTTTAGGAGTCTCAACACAGGACTAGCCAGATATCCCTCCAGGGAAGAACCTAGCCATGGGGTGGCTCTTTGAGGAGACCACCATAACCTCCATATTAAGTGGCCCTTTGAGTCAATATCTAGCTCTTTACGAGTTTAATGATGTGACAAGCGAATGCCAAGGCCAGGTATCCATCTACAGACAGCTGTTTCGGGGTGTTGCCCCTCATCAGTGTAGGATTCTGGCTAGGTGGGAGCAATGCCTAGTAGACCAACAACACAAAGTATTCACTGATCTCAGGGAGACCAGTCCAAGCAAAACACTGCGGGTAGCTGGCTAAAGCGCTCAACACTGTGAATTCCTAGGCGCATTGCCCCCTGGGAATTTTGAATATGCAAATAGTCTGTGGAGCCTCATTTAGGAGTCCCTACTTTATATGGATGACACATCCTATGTCATCCGCAGTGCCCTCCATTGCGCTCCCGTGCTGGTGCACTTCTCTACCCTGTCGAGGGCAGAACAAAGTGCTGTAATACACATACGTATGTGATCGTTCATTGACCTTCCCCCTCACCTTTGCATTACAGAACATTGCTCTCCCTCAGCAGGGCTAAAAAAGTGGGCGTGTTCAGGAGTACAATGGAGAATAGTGTGTGCCAACCACACAAAGTAGGGATGGAAGATGACAATTGCAAGTAGAGAGAGTAGGCGTCGGATCACTGATGCCATTGGAAAATACCACTCTGCAGGTGAGTATAATAAAAAGTATTTTTTATGATATACAGATCAGTCTGGGGACTTATATACAGTAAACTAGAATGCTGTACATAAGGGCTTACTAGTGGTGGCCATATTTTTTTATGGGAAATACCTGGTGACAGGTTCCCTTTTATGCACTGTGCATGTGTGCCTAATGTAAATGTATGCATGTAGCTGTGCATGTGCAGGTGGAACATGACAGTGAGATGGGGGTCTACTTGGGGCCGATAAATGGCTTACTCGGGGTCTACTTGGGACTGATGGTAGTTGTCGGTCTAGCTGGGCAGATACGTGGCTGGCTTGGGTCTACTTGGGTCTGTAATAGTTGGCTTGGGTCTACCTGGGGCTGATAAGCGGCTAGCTCGTGTCTACTTGGGGCTGATAATAGTTGGCTCGGTCTACCTGTGGCTGATAAGTGGCTGGCTCATTTCTGCTTGGACTGATAAGTGGCTGGTTTTGAATCTATTTGGGGCTGATAAGTGGCTGTTCGGTCTACTTGGGGCTGATAAATACTTGGTGCGATCTATTTGGAGCCGATAAGTGGCTGTTTCGGGTCTACTTGGGGCCAATAAGTGGTTAGCTGGGGTCTACCTGGTGCTGATAAGTGGCAGGCTTTGGTCTACTTGGGGCCGATAAGTGGCTGGCTCGGGTCTACATGTGGCCAGTAAGTGGCTGTAATGGGTCTACTTGCCCTTCGACAGAATATCCTACGCTTTCAATTACAGGAAATAATGAAAAGGGTGTGCCAATGTTTACCTGCCCTTCATACATGCATTCCTAGGACACTCTCTCAGCATGTGAATATGTTAATTTGGTACTGGGAGTTTACCTGGCCACATGCCAACTGTAAAGTAAAAACCAAATATGACCTAGTATAATGCTAGTCTGCTGTGTTCTGCATACAGTGGTCTTATTTGGTGACATTACATTGAACTTATTCTGCACACCAATGTAGGAAAGACACTTCACATTGCTTCACTTCAGCAATTGAGCCTGAATGTGGCTGATTAAGCTCTGTGCAACCTGAAATAGGTCTAATCAGACTTCAATAAGCTGAAGAAATATTCTAAGTAGCAGATGGATAGTAACAAGGCTGGATTGTATCCGAGGCCTCCGATGTGGTGGGATCTGTGCCCGTATACAGCGCCTATCACCTGTGCAGTGTGACCCGGCCCCAATCGAACACATGGACATGACAGCAACAATATTATTTGGTGACCTCGTATTTGTCAAGTGTAGATAATTATGTTTACACAGTCGGTTGTATGTTACTGCTGGACTTGGGACTTTCAAGGTGATGGCACAATTTTATTTTTGTTAAAAATACTCTACAGATATATTAAAAAGGATCTGCCACTGACAGATCCGCGTGCTGCCTAGATACCCGCTGTTTATCATAGTAACCAGCGATGTGGGAGGTGGCTCCCTGGTCGCTGGGGAGATCTGCCTGTTTAGCTCCCCAGTGACCAGGTAACGACGCTCCAGCGATCCCTACAGGATCATTATCGTTGTGTGACGGGAGCCTTACTGTGCAGTAAGCTGTGATTGTAAACGCTCTTTGCACTGCTCTGATGACAGGAAGTGAGCGGCTGCAGGGCGAATATCACTACATTTTCTCCCTGTAGCTGTGCTTTGAGCAAGTCGACTATACTGTATTTAAACACTGTTTAAGGCCTCTTTCACACGTCTGTGTGTGAGGGACCATTTTTTTTCTTCACTTTTCTGTCCATGTCTCTGGCATTGTGTGTCATTCGTGTGCTGTCCGTGTGACATCCGGATAGCACACGGACAGCATGACTTTGTATACTTACCTCTCTTCAGCTCTTCTGTCCCACTTGCTTCCGGGTCCGCTGTAGCAATCAGTGCAGTGAATATTCATGAACTTAATGAACGGCCCCGAAGTGAGTGAGTGTGGCAGGAGCATTGCCGGAGACTGGTATGTATAATAATCCATTTATTTCAAATGACAAATGTTTGCTTTGGTCCCTGTACACAGATGCCACACAGACCACGTTTTGTTTGCAGGACATTTTTGGCACGGACCCATAGGCCTGAATGCGTCCGTGTTGCTGGCTAAAAACGGACATGTCTCCCGTGTGGAGCTCATGTGTGCTCCACACAGAGACACGATCTATGCGGAAACACTAATGTTGAAAATGAGCATTGAGGGACATGTGCATACGTATGTCCGTGTCTCCGAAATGTGGGTACACGTACGGCACATGTACCGGAGAGCAGCAGTAAAAGGATCCTGACTGGGGTGTAAGGCGAGCATGCTGGGAGTTATTATTCCTGTAGTGCTGTTTTTGTCCTCTTACAGCTGTTGGATGTTTTCATTTTACTTTTACAGCAGTCGTTAAACGAGTCTTTGTGTCCTCTGTGAAGTGGTGATAACAGCGCACAATTACAATATTTAGAGATTTCTCTTCCAGATCTTTTCTTCTTTTAAGATTTCTTAGAAATGAGATGGGATTCTAAAGTCTTTCTTGGAAATTCACCTATTGGATATCCTGTTATATGTTTGTATTTCTCAGTTTGCACATTCCCATAAAGAATGAAAAAACAAAGCAGAGTGAGGTCATGTGAAAGCTTCAGGTGCTTAAGATTACAATCATTGTTCTGTTCTACAGGATTGTGTCATCAGAAAATGGCCTCCTCTTCAAATCAAGATTTTCTTATTATACACAGTACATAGCAGGGACACATATATGAGATTATCTCAGCAGAGGAGATGTGGTATGATCAGACCATGTCCCTGTACGGTCAGACACGCCATTACACAGTACATAGCAGGGACACATATATAAATTATCTCCGCACAGGAGATGTGGTATGATCAGACCATGTCCCTGTACGGTCAGACACGGCCATTACACAGTACATAGCAGGGACACGTATCTAAGATTATCTCAGCACAGGGGATGTGGCATGATCAGACCATGTCCCTGTACGGTCAGACACATCTATTACACAGTACATAGCAGGGACACATATATAAGATTATCTCAGCACAGGAGATGTGGTGTGATTAGACCATGTTCCTGTATGGTCAGACACATCCATTACACAGTACATAGCAGGGACACATATATAAGATTATCTCAGCACAGGAGATGTGGTGTGATCAGACCCTGTCCCTGTACGGTCAGACACATCCATTACACAGTACATAGCAGGGACCTATAGATAAGATTATCTCAGCACAGGGACTTCTCTTTTTTAAACATCCAATTGTGGAAATTCTTATAATTCCAAGATCTTTTAATTAAAATGAACTTTCAACTGAACTTTTTTTACGGGTTAACCCCTTTAAGTTGTCTTTGTGTCCTTTTACCTTTGACTGGAATGTTTTCTGGTTTGTAGTGATGAATCTTCTCTTTCTTGGACCTTCAGCCATCTCCAGTTTGCCCACAAGCATTTTTTAACTTTTGACTGGAGTTAAGCAAAAATATTCGTCGTGGGTTCAGCCCAATCCTTTATCACAGCTGGACCAGTCTTCCCTCCTGGATCCAGCATTCAGTAAGCAACTCTGCCTCATGTGGCATTATGAGTAACTGCGTCCAATTAAACTCAGAGGTGCCCTGAATGCTGGGCCGAGGATGAGGGGTGAAGGAGTAAAGACTGTCCTGATCTGGCGCTCAAACTCCTCCTCCGAGGCGGCAGGACCATCCTAACTTAAATCTTTGCACTCAACTCTATATCTGGCAAAAATTGATCAAATGTCTTATTATAGAGACTGATAAAGAAGTGCTCCATTAGTGCTGCAGTTTGCTTTCATAGTTTTTGTTCCTATTTTTTATTAATATTTTTCTATATTTCCTGTAGTGAAGAATTGCGAAAAGAAGTACGTCAGTTAAAGCGGGAACTGAACGCAGCTAAAAGGAAGAGGGAAGATGAGGCCAAAGAATCTGAAAAGGTCAAAGAAGCAAAAGAGGGTAAACTACACACACATGTATATATATGATCTTAAATTGTTGGCCACTACTTATTTTACTTGATGGGTTATCCTTAGGATAGGCCGATCAGCTACTATCACCGGCAGTCGGAAGGTCTTGGATACCTCCAATGCACAACAGCACCGACACAACTATAGTGACCGCGCGCTTACACTGGTGATTACATTCAGAGAACAATGTGTGATCACTTCATTTTTCAGACAGAATGAAATCTACATTGATGAACATTTGGGGTTTTTTGGTGTATGGGGTGCACCATGCCACTAGAGCAGGGTTTCCCGAAATAAACCAAAGTTTTATCAACTAAAAACCTTTATTTTACACAATACTTGATGCTCATAATTAGAGAACAGCAATGAAAGTAGCACAGAGAAAGATTAAAACTAAATGTTGTGCAGGTTACAACAGTCACCAATTAGTAGGGAGTGTACAGGCCTTTGCTTTGTACAGGCCTTCGCTGTGAATGACTTCAGCACATCTACGGTCACAGGACATCACTAGTCTCTCACACTGCTCTGGGGGGATTTTGCTCCACTCTTCTTCCAGTCTCTTCCACAGTTTTGTGGCTGTTGTGGGTTTATTGGCCATAACTTTGTCACCAAGGATTGTCCAGAGGTTTTCTATTGGATTTAGATCAGGACTCTTTGCGGCCATTTCATTGTTTCAAGGAACTTTAATGGATGATTGAGTGCTGAACACAAGTAAGGAACCACGTGTTGTTGAAGGAGGTTCTGATACACACTTGTATTCACTCCGCCATGTAGCTGTATGAGAGGTGCAATCCCTGCAACAGAAAACGTTCCCCAAACCATGACACTTCATCCACCACCTTTCACTGACTTCTTTACACACTTTGACTTCAGTCTTTCCCAAGGTTGTTGATGAACATAATGTTTCCCATCAGAGACAAATAATTTAAATTTGCTTTCATCACTAAAATGAACTACAATGAACTGAAATGACCAGCCTTCTTGAGGGACTAGAGTTTGTGATGTTGTAAAGATGCAATATTCTAGAAATCACAGACTTGGAACAACCAACTTCTGTGGCTATGGCTGATAGGGTGACCCCTTTGGCCTTCATCTCGACAACCAGGCTGCCGGAGGGTTGCAGTCACTTTGGAGCGACACACTATTTTTGAAAAGTGAGTGCAAACTGAAAAGTTAGGCTGCCAGTTAAATAGGGTTTGTCAGATAATGAAGGAAATTAGCACCAGATGACAGATTAAGACCAATTATTTGCAGGTATCTGAAAGTGTTCTCTAATTTTGATCAGTGTCTTTTTCATTTATCTCATTTACATTTTTATTCCGTGCTTTAGAATATATTCAATTTATGAAATAAGTTTAAAATACCACTAATTTATTCATGTTCGTATGTTTTCACATAGAAGAACTCAAAGGCCTTAGTGATAGGAAACAAAGGGTGGTCATTAATGGAACACACTCAGAATGGGTCACAGTTAACAGTGGGGTACCACAGGGGTCAGTGTTGAGCCCGCTTCTTTTTATCATATTTATTAACCTTGTTGGGGGCATACAGAGTAGAATCTCAATATTTACAGATGACTCTAAACTCTGCAGGGTAATCAATACAAGGGAGGACAATTTTATATTACAGGAGGATTTATGTAAACTAGAAGCTTGGACTGATAAATGGCAAATGAGCTTTAATGGGGATAAATGTAAAGTCATGCACTTGGGCAGAGAAAACAAAAGGTATAATTATGTGCTTAATTGTAAAACACTGGGCAAAACTGTCACTGAAAAAGACCTGGGTGTATGGGTAGATGACAAACTCACATTTAGTGGCCAGTGTCAGGCAGCTGCTGCAAAGGCAAATAAAATAATGGGATGCAATTCATAGTGGGCATTCTTATATACGTACTCTTTGTACTTCCATGTATGTAAATAGTTAAGTTACTATTTAGCAACTCGCTATACATTAAATAATCAAATTAATTGAATATGATTGATATTATTATAAATCGTTGACCGAGCGACTAAAGCCTTGAGTAGTGTTATATATTTCTGATTCATCCTCAGTCTATGAATATATAGATTGTACATCTTTCTTCATATTGTACCACCTAGATTACTAATCTCCTTTTATTGTACTTCATTGATTTCTGTATCATTTATGCTAATCATACTGTATGTTATACCGTTCTTTTATTTGTAAACCAATAAAAATATTTGAACATAAAATACTGAGATGCATTAAAAGAGGCATAGATGTTCATGAGGAGAACATAATTTTACCTATACAAGTCACTAGTGCGACCACACTTAGAATACTGTGTACAATTCTGGTCTCCGGTGTATAAGAAAGACATAGCTGAACTAGAGCGGGTCCAGAGAAGAGCGACAAAAGTCATTAGAGGACTAAGGGGTCTGCAATACCAAGACAGGTTATTAAACTTGGGGTTATTTAGCTTGGAAAAACGAAGGCTCAGGGGTGATCTTATAATAATGTATAAATATATGAGGGGACAGTACAGAGACCTTTCTAATGATCTCTTTACTCTTAGGCCTGAGACTGGGACAAGGGGGCATCCTCTACGTCTGGAGGAAAGAAGGTTTAATCATAATCACAGACACGGATTCTTTACTGTAAGAGCAGTGAGACTATGGAACTCTCTGCCACATGATGTTGTAATGAGTGACTCACTACTAACATTTAAGAAGGGCCTGAATGACTTTCTTGAAAAATATAATATTACCAGTTATATATACTAGATTCTTTGATAGGGCGTTGATCCAGGGAATTAGTCTGATTGCCATATCTGGAGTCAGGAAGGAATTTTTTCCCCCAATGTGGAGCTTAGTGTTGCCACATGGGGTGTTTTCTCCTTCCTCTGGATCAACATGTTAGGCTATGGGTTGAACTAGATGGACTTAAAGTCTTCCTTCAACCTTAAATACTATGTTACTATGTAATATTAAGGAAATTGTGTGTTGTCCTCTAATTTTGTTCGCTGTATATAGTAGACTGGCGCACATCCTTCTGTCCCTTCATGTAATCACAGACTCGGTGATACTGAGTTCAGCCACCTGGGGGACAATATCATCACTGTCAGGACTTTACATTGAAGATAGTTCTTTTCACCTTGAAAACCAGTATTTACTAACTGATATAGGGTTAACTTGCAGGTAAATTGTGTTTAAATCCTGTGTTTGACCCTTTGATTGACAGCCTGATCTTCATAATTCTGCATAGTCACACTGCACAGCATCCTGTCCGTCAGAGTGCTGAGGAGCAGGGCGTAACTACAACAGGTGCAGGGGTTGCAATAGCAACTGGGCCCAGGAACCTTGGGGGCCCCAAAAGTCTCTTTGGCCTATAGAAAAAGACTAATGCTATTAAAGATTTACAATAATTGGGGGCCCCATTGGAGCTTTTGCATTGAGGCCCATGAGCTTCAAGTTACGCCACTGCTGAGGAGCGATTACAGCGTGCACAATGTATAGTGACTGATGACCGTACCCACTCCTTGCACCGCCCTGATGACTGCAAACTATGGCTGCAGGGACAGTAAAGCTTCAGTAAACCGCTAATCAGGGTGTAAATGTAGTTTATCATCAGATTAACCATTCATCTGCAGGTAGTGTTCCTCCAGGTGCCCTTTAATGACATTGTCTTTATGTTTGAGGTCGTTTTCCTGCTGCAGAATCAGTTTGAAGCCAATCGGACGTCTCACCGATGGCAATGCATTATAGGTGATCTCTTCTAGGTACACTTGCACATAGACCGAAACATATGTTTTAAAGCCAGTGGGCGATCGCACCAAATATTAGTTTTATGTAGATGTTTCTTCCTTTCATCCACTTTGCATTTTGTTAATATTCTATTTTATAAAGCATTTTTACTTTGTAGTCTTTTTCTTTTACACTTTTGCCTAAATACCGTATTTTTCGCTTTATAAGACGCACCTGATTATAAGACGCACCCCCAAATTTGGTGAAGGAAAAGAGAAAAAAATAATTTTATGTTAAATGGGGTCCATCTTATAATGCCAGTGTCCGTCTTACAAATCATATATATGTCAATACTGGTATATATATATATCCCCCATTGCAGGCACAGTGGCCCCCCGCTGCGGGCGCAGTGGCCCCCCGCCGCGGCCTCCACTGCTGCTGGCCCCCACTGCTGCTGGCCCCCACTGCTGCTGGCCCCCACTGCTGGCACTGTAGCCCCCACTGTAGCTGCCCCCACTGTAGCTGCCCCCACTGCTGCTGGCCCCCACTGTAGCTGCCCCCACTGCTGCTGGCCCCCACTGCTGCTAGCCCCCACTGTAGCCCCCACTGCTGCTAGCCCCCACTGTAGCCCCCACTGCTGCTGGCCCCCACTGTAGCTGGCCCCACTGTAGCCCCCACTGCTGGCACTGTAGCCCCCACTGTAGCTGGCCCCCACTGTAGCTGCCCCCACTGTGTAGCCCCCCAGATACTCACCTAGCTTCACCGCTGCCTCCTGACCGCGATATCCCCGCCATCTGTGCTCTGCCGGCATCCGGGTCCTGAGAGCGCCGCTCGGTGATGACGTCACTCGCAGCGACGCTCACAGCACCCGGATGCCGGCAGAACACCGACAGCGGGGATAGCGCGGTCAGCAGGCAGCGGTGAAGCTAGGTGAGTATCACATCCATGGTATAGTCAGTGCTTTCCACGCAATGCAAGCGTGGAAATCACTGACTATACAGACAGGCTGCAGCTGCGTACCCGGCCCCTGTAATATGGGCTGCTCCCGCTGGTGATTGACAGCGGGATGCAGTGCATATTTCAGGAGATAATGAGCGGCCCCACGTGACCAGAGCCCGCAGCTGCAGCCTGCTCCTGGCCCCATCCAGCCCCCGGACACCGCTCCTGAGCCGCCATTCCCACCCAACTAAAGCACACTTTCGCTTTGTAAGACGCATCCCCCACTTTCCCCCAAAAGTTGGGGGACTAAAAGTGCGTCTTACAAAGCAAAAAATACGGTACATTAAATCAATTTTTTTTATAAATATTCTATATATTTATCTATGGAAAAAAAATATATTCCAAAATGTTCTTTCTGGCCACTGATCATCAAGATGAACCCATATACATTATTACATACAAATATTACAATGGATCCACCATTCACAATAGGTGATGGTCACCACTCCTCCCCAGAGGAAAAAAAAATCATTCCTCTATTGACATCAATGGAGGGAATTTATCATTCATTTTACATTAGTTTTTTGGCACAAAAAAGTGCCATGATTTTTCTATTTTTGGTTAAGCTACATTCACACAAAAGCACCCCTTTATTTTTCCAAACTTTAACTTTGCGTTTCGTATGTATTTAAAAGTGGGAGGGTGACAAATGTATTATGATTCCTGCAAGAGAATTGCTACAATTAGATTGTACATCCATGGCGGCTCATAAAGTGGGACAATGCACTGCCGAGGCCAATGATGTTTGGGCAAGCTTAAAAATAATTTCACCCAACAAACAAGCATTTTGCTTGTTTGTTGGTTGGTTGCCAGCCTGTTTAGACCAGGGCTGTGGTGTCCGAGTCGGATTCAGGGAAATTGAGGAGTCGGATGTTTGGCTTAGTGACTTCACAGCTCTGATTGTGGAGTCGAAGTCGTGGAGTTGGTGTTCATTTTAGTGGAGTTGGAGTCATTGTCCATTTTGGCAGTGTCAAAGTCGTATTCAGGGAAATTAAGTTGCCTGAGGTTTGGCTTACCGACTTCACAGCCCTGGTTGTGTAGTCGGAGTCGTGGAGTAGGTGTCCATTTTGATGGACTCTTGAGTCGGATTCAGGGAAATTGAGGAGTCAGATGTTTGGCTTACTGACTTCACTACCATGGTTGTGGAGTCGGAATCGTGGAGTCGGTGTTTATTTTGGTGGAGTTGGAGTCAGATTCAAGGTAATTGAGGAGTCGGAGTCAGATATTTGGCTTACTAACTTTGTTGAGTTGGAGTTGTGGAGTCGGTGTCCATTTTGGTGGAGTTGAAGTCTGAGTCGGATGCTTGGCTTACTGATTCCACCGCTTACACAGATCGATAATTGGGAAATAAATGATCCTAGGAACGTTCACTCCTATCTGTCTCCAGTGTAAACAGGTCCTATCTCTTAACCTGCCGTGAATCAGTTGGATCTCTCTGTCTGTATATTCATAAATGGATCCAATGGCCTTAATTTTGATTTATGGCTTTATTTTGTTTCCTGCTGTATCTATCCCATCTGTATCTGACCTGTAACATTAGGTTATTTATATTTCCTTCTAATAATAACTCCCTGGAATTTCATGCTATTTTTATTTTGTCAGAAGGAAAATATTTTGAGATTGGATTTTCAGTCCCGAATACTTGGCCATCACATTATGTTTTGTAGTAGAGTAAATAGTGAGGATTATATATAACTTGCACCATAAATTCTTTAACACCTGATTTTAAAGTGAAAACAAATGCGTTACTTAACACCGTGTGCACAATTATTAGACGAGTACTTTGACCATATCATTGGATCTAATGAAGATCTCCGAATTCCAAGCTGTATAAACTAGAATGCTTATTGGATGGAGCAGATCAGGTGATGAGTACTTGGGCAATGAGGGAAGATGCGGCCTGAGGGGATGACATCCCTTTCAAGGTGTGCAGAATTATTAGCTTGTTTTAGGCAAAATGGACCAAAAAAGAGATTTAACTGATTTTTAAGTCAAAAATTGTTATGCGTATTGGATGGATGCACGATTCTTGAAATTGCTAAAGTATTAAGGCGTGATCACAGAACCATCAAATGTTTTGTTCTACAGTATATATAGTTCACACAGTCACAAAAAATCCCCACCATCATCATGGGCGACTTATCCCCATTGATAAACCCCACGCTGTTGACTCAAGACTACTCTCTCTAACCTCCTCCTTCAGCTTCTCGCAATGGTCCTCTTCAGCCACACACAATAATGGTCACACACTCGACCTCGTCTTCACCCGCCTTTGTTCCCTCACCGACCTCGCAAACTCAACCCCCCTCTTATCCGACCACAACCTGCTGACCTTCTCCGCCCTCTAGTCTTACCCTCTAAGTTGCTCTTTCCCCCTTCCCAACCTAACCATCACGGTCAACAACTGCACACTCTAACCTGTCCCCCACGCCAAGTGCCTCGGTGTAATCCTCGAATCTGCCTTCTCCTTCAAGTCCCACATCCAAGCCCTCGCCACCTCCTGCCACCTCCAGCTTAAAAACTTCTCACGGATCCGCTCCTTCCTTGACCATAACACTGCCAAAACACTTGTCCACACCCTCATTATCTCCCGCCTCGACTACTGCAACCTCCTGTTCACCGGCCTCCCCGCTTCATCCCTTGCACCCCTCCGAACCATCCTCCATTCCGCTGCCCGACTCATCCACCTGTCGCCCCGTTACTCCCCCATCTCCCCCCTCTGCCAAACCCTCCACTGGCTCCTTATTTCCCAGAGATCTAAGTTCAAAACCCTAACCCTGACATACAAGGCCATACACAACCTGTCCCCTCCATACATCTCCGACTTGGTCTCCCGATACCAGCCCTCACGCAATCTGCGCTCCTCTCAAAAACTCCTTCTTTTCTCCCCCCGAATCTCTACCTCCCACAACCACATACAAGACTTCTCTCGTGCATCCCCCATACTCTGGAACTCTCTCCCCCACCACATCAGACACTCCCTGCCCTGGGAACCTTCAAGAAAAACCTGAAGACCCACCTCTTTCTTCAAGCCTATAACCCTCACTGAGACCTAATCTGCTGCACCATCTCACCTCTCCCCCTCCTACTGCCTTTGTGGACAGGATCTCTGCCCTAATGTACCTGTATGATTTATTCGTCGTTATTTATGTACTCGTCCTTGTTCTGCCCTTACACATGTAAAGCGCCATGGAACCAATGGCGCTATATAAATAAATAATAATAATAATAATAAAAAAAGAAGTTGAGAAAAAAAACATGCACCTTCACTGCCAAAGATTTGAGAAGAATCCAAAGCGACTAGGACTCCATTATCCTCCAGTGCTGTCATATTTCACAACTGAAACCCTGAAGGTCCAGAAGTACAAGGTGTTCAGTGCTCAGAGACACGGCTGAGGCAAGGAAGGCTGAAACCAACCACTGCTAAGCAAGACACAGAAAGGAGAAAAGTCAAGACTGGGCCAAGAAATATCCAAAGACAGATTATTAAAGGTTTTATGGACTGATGAGATGAAAAGAACTCTTGATGGACCAGATGAATGGGCCTGTGTTTGGATCAGTTACCGGTGCAGACCTCTGCTTTGACTCCGGTCCCAGCATGGTGGACGTGGGTACTGTGAAGAGTTGATATTATTAAAGATCAGCTACCTGGACCTTATTGAGTTGAAAATGGACTCAAAATGAACTCCCTAACCTACTGTCAGTTTTTAGTAGACATTTTCTGCAAGCCGTGGTATAGGAAAAAGTTTGTGTCTTTCAAGAAAACCACAGGACTCACTTCCTGTTAATTAACTCATTTACCCAAAGGTGGGAAGACAGAAGCCAAGTGATTGGACGTGGGGCTCGCTTGACGTTACAATGTCATGTGATGCCCATGAATACGATTACTGACACTGCTGGAATGGTGCAAGCACGAGAGTTGAGTATAGGATTTTTAATTTTACTAGTGGGAAATAAGTGGAATCAGAAGGGGCTGTCCTAGTAGTGGACAGAAAGGGTTATCCTAGTAGTGGACAGAAGGGGTTGTCCTAGTAGTGCACAGAAAGGGTTATCCTAGTAGTGGACAGAAGGCGTTGTCCTAGTAGTGGACAGAAAGGGTTATCCTATAGTAGTGGACAGAAAGGGTTGTCCTAGTAGTGGACAGAAGGGGTTGTCCTACTAGTGGACAGAAATGGCTGTCCTAGTAGTGGACAGAAGAAGTTATCCTAGTAGTGGACAGAAGGGATTGTCTTAGTAGTGGACAGAAAGGGTTGTCCTAGTAGTGGGCAGAAGTTGTCCTAGTAGTGGACAGAAAGGGTTGTCCTAGTAGTGGACAGAAGAAGTTGTCCTAGTAGTGGACAGAGGTTGCCCTAGTAGTGGACAGAAATGGCTGTCCTAGTAGTGGACAGAAGGGATAGTCTTAGTAGTGCACAGAAGGGGTTGTCCTAGTAGTGGACAGAAAGGGTTGTCCTAGTAGTGGACAGATGGGATTGTCTTAGTAGTGGACAGAAGGGGTTGTCCTAGGAGTGGACAGAAGGGGTTGTCCTAGTAGTGGACAGAATGGCTGTCCTAGTAGTGGACAGAAGGGGTTGTCTTTAGTAGTGACAGATGGGATTGTCTTAGTACGTTGTGGGACAGAAGGGGTTGTCCTAGTAGTGGACAGAAGGGTTGTCCTTAGTAGTGGACAGAAGGGGTTGTCCTATAGTAGCTGGACAGAAGGGGCTGTCCTAGTAGTGGACAGATGGGATTGTCTTAGTAGTGGACAGAAGGGGTTGTCCTAGTAGTGGACAGAAGGGGTTGTCCTAGTAGTGGACAGAAGGGGTTGTCCTAGTAGTGGACAGAAGGGGTTGTCCTAGTAGTGGACAGAAGGGGTTGTCCTAGTAGTGGACAGAAGGGGTTGTCCTAGTAGTGGACAGAAGGGGTTGTCCTAGTAGTGGAACAGAAGGGGTTGTCCTAGTAGTGGACAGAAGGGGTTGTCTTAGTAGTGGACAGAAGGGGTTGTCCTAGTAGTGGACAGAAGGGGTTGTCCTAGTAGTGGACAGAAGGGGTTGTCCTAGTAGTGGACAGAAGGGTTGTCCTAGTAGTGGACAGAAGGGTTGTCCTAGTAGTGGACAGAAGGGGTTGTCCTTAGTAGTGGACAGAAGGGTTTGTCTTAGTAGTGGACAGAAGGTTGTCCTAGTAGTGGACAGAAGGGTTGTCTAGTAGTGGACAGAAGGAGTTGTCCTAGTAGTGGACAGAAGGAGTTGTCCTAGTAGTGGACAGAAGGAGTTGTCCTAGTAGTGGACAGAAGGGTTGTCCTAGTAGTGGACAGAAGGGTTGTCTTAGTAGTGGACAGAAGGGATTGTCTTAGTATGGACAGAAGGGACTGTCTAGTAGTGGACAGAAGGGGTCTGTCCTAGTAGTGGACAGAAGGGGTTGTCTTAGTAGTGGACAGAAGGGGTTGTCCTAGTAGTGGACAGAAGGGTTGTCCTAGTAGTGGACAGAAGGGGTTGTCCTAGTAGTGGACAGATGGGATTGTCTTAGTAGTGGACAGAAGAAGTTTTCCTAGTAGTGGACAGAAGGGTTGTCCTAGTAGTGGACAGAAGGGATTGTCTTAGTAGTGGACAGAAGGGCTGTCCTAGTAGTGGACAGAAGGGATTGTCCTAGTAGTGGACAGAAGGGATTGTCCTAGTAGTGGACAGAAGGGGTTGTCCTAGTAGTGGACAGAAGGGGTTGTCTTAGTAGTGGACAGAAGGGGTTGTCCTAGTAGTGGACAGATGGATTGTCCTAGTAGTGGACAGAAGGACTGTCCTAGTAATGGACAGAAGGGGTTGTCCTAGTAGTGACAGAAAAGATTGTCTAGAGTGGACAGAAGGGGTTGTCCTAGTAGTGGACAGAAGGGATTGTCTTAGTAGTGGACAGAAGGGGTTGTCCTAGTAGTGGACAGATGGGATTGTCCTAGTAGTGGACAGAAGGGTTGTCCTAGTAGTGGACAGAAGGATTGTCCTAGTAGTGGACAGAAGGGCTTGTCCTAGTAGTGGACAGAGGGTTGTCCTTATTAGTGGACAGAAGGGATTGTCCTAGTAGTGGACAGAAGGGTTGTCCTAGTAGTGGACAGGAGGGATTGTCCTAGTAGTGGACAGAAGGGGTTGTCCTAGTAGTGGACAGAAGGGTTGTCCTAGTAGTGGACAGAAGGGATTGTCCTAGTAGTGGACAGAAGGAGTTATCCTAGTAGTGGACAGAAGGGGTTGTCCTAGTAGTGGACAGAGGGTTGTCCTAGTAGTGGACAGAAGGGTTGTCCTAGTAGTGGACAGAAGAAGTTATCCTAGTAGTGGACAGAAGGGATTGTCCTAGTAGTGGACAGAAGAAGTTATCCTAGTAGTGGACAGAAGGGATTGTCCTAGTAGTGGACAGAAAAAGTATCCTAGTAGTGGACAGAAGGGATTGTCCTAGTAGTGGACAGAAGGGATTGTCCTAGTAGTGGACAGAAAGGGTTTCCTAGTAGTGGACAGAAGTTATCGTATAGTGGACAACCTCTTTAAGTCATGTAAATATAATTTGGTGTAAGTTGACTTCATTGCCCTGCCGGACTTAGCGATTGAGTGGAATCGAATCTAGTAATCGCGATGGTGTCTAGTAATTCCCAGCTTTGCTTCTGTTTTGCTCGGTGCTAATTTCTTGTGGAGGATTGAAGCCTGGAACGGTTTACTCTTGCTCTAAGGGGATAAAAGGTTAGATGTCTACATTGCTGATCATTTCTGGTCTCTTCATTTGAGTGGGTGGTTTCAGGTTCTGCCAAGCTGCTGTCAAGACCGTTCTTTAAATAAGTTCTTTTTGCTTTTATGCGACATTTACTGTAGTGTTGCCAGAAATGACATCAAACACATCATTCATTTAAGCACCAAATTTCCTCAACATCTTGTAGCACTTAATCAAATATTTGAAAAGATATCGTTCTCTTCACGGCTTTCCAGTGTGAACCTGTGAATGTGTTACAAGCTGGGTCACTCTAGGCGAGGCTAATCTGTTTCTTATGATTAATTGCTGCGCTTTGGAGAATTCTAGTAGCTGTGTCGAGTACGGACAGCTCTTGTACTTTTTGATTATTTTGATGCATTTTTTTGGGGGGAGCGTATTCAGATTGCAACTGGATACTTTCCGGACCACACATGTTATTTCACTGTTGTCTCTGATTAATTACAACTTGCTCAGTCGGAGTATCAAGGAACTAAAATGACAGACGAAATAAAGTTTACCAATTGGAGACAGATAACCGATATTATCCCTGGAGTATTTTTTGTGCTTTTTGCTGAGGGGTTGCACACTACCCGGACCACTTCATTTCTCTGTTTTTGTGAATCTGGAGGCACAGATGAGGCTATTGAGGTCACTCGCAGAAGGTCACAGTATTTGGCCAATCAGTCAAAATCATAAATAATGTCTCTGTCCCTTTTAGATGCATCTCTGTCCTAGTGATAGCTGGAGGTCACTAGGACCCAGCGGATCTTCTCTTCAGTTGCCTACTTATACCTCTTAGCTCCCAGGATGCAGTGCTGGTGATAGCTATTCAGGTGTTTCTGATTGCATCCTAGCTCAAAGCAGTGTTTCCTGGAGTCTGTTGGTTTGCTGCTTGGATCTGCTTAAACTAAGTCAGTGATGGGCAACCTTTTGAGCTTGGTGTGTCAAAATTCGCCAAAAAAACCGCGCATAAATCGGGAGGTGTGTCACCTTGAGAAAAAAAACCCTAATTTTACGATATTTATAGTTTAAATAACAAATATGTTTAATATTTAACTTACCTGCTTAGTGACTTCTTTGTTAATCTGTCAGTTGGTTTCTTTTGTTGGTCTTGCTGTTATTTAACTTGTGTGGGGTGCCATGAACTAAGTCAGATAAGTGAGGGCGAGGGGGAATTCTTCCAGTGATGGCGAACCTGTGGCAGTCCAGCAACAGCTGGACTGCCACAGGTTCGCCATCACTGATTTAGTGACTTTTTTGTTGCTGAATTTCTGCTTACTACCGTTTCACTACATAGAACGCAAAATGATCTGCCATTTTTTTCTATAATGCCATACATCTCAGTCCATGTCTCTTGAAAGGGTCGGCTACTACCACTTCCTTTACTTAACCTTGTTTTTTTTGGCTTCTCCATCAGAGGGGCAGTGACAGAAGATTTATAGATAGCCCTGCAGGCAATTAGGGGTTAACTGTCTTTTAGGAAAGGTCAGAAATAGGGATTAATAGGGTGCGCAACAATAATATAGTGGTGAAATGGAGTCTGTACTATGCTGCAAGATGGCGTTCCTTATGTAAATTAATGGCGGGAAACGGCACCCATAGCACAGGCTTCTTCCAGCCTCCCCCTCACTTATCTCAGTAATGGCCAATCACACATTCATGACACCCAGATTCTGCCCAGAACCTTTCACTGGAGGATGGTTGCTGTAGTAATCACTGGACCTCCAGACAGACCTCCAGACAGCGATCACAGGGCCTCAGATATGCGTCCCCCACAGCGTTCCGCTGCTCCCTGCTGCGCCAGCCAACCAGCAAGTTCCGCCTGCCCTACCGGAAGTCCCAGGACTAGACGCTCTGTGCCGGAGCTCTGCTGTTCTGGCCTACAGACCTCCAGCACAATTTTTTTTCCTCAGCTACTGCACCTGGCCTTGTAGTTAGTGATGGGCGAGTCCTAAATTACTCGGAATCGCTTGACTCTAGTCTAGCGAGTCCGAGCCCGGGACTCGCTACTCGTTGTCTAGCGAGTCCAATGTTAATGAATGGGGAAGCGAGTAATAGCAAGTAATGTGTGATTTACAAATTGCAGATGTCTCGGAAAGCGCTCGCATTGCCGTGTCGGAAGCCCCACTCGCAACAGTTTTTTGCTGCCGTGTCTGTGGTTTTTATCCAAATAGCGAGTCTAGCGAGTGAGAAAAAGTAAACTCTGACAAAACTAGGATCGCAGAGTTACCGAATCCTACTTGTAGTTTCTCCGGCGGCCGCGTGTCAGTGAAAATGGCTACGCGTGTCAGTGCTGACACGCGTGTCATAGGTTCGCCATCACTGAACTAAGTGTATCTCTTCCCTCTTTGTTTTCCTTGTGTGTTGCTTTAGTTGCTGGCCGGGCTGACTAGTGATCACCCGCTCTGATCCCTGCATAGTTGTAGTCCAGGGACAGCTAGGACAGCTATCCCGTTTGGCAACAGTTGCGGAAACTGTATAGTGACGTTAGGGGAGCCAGGTGTCAGCGCTAGTTTATCTAGAGGTCACCATCTCCTCTTTTGGCCTTCGCATCAGGGATTCCTTTCCCCCTCCCTCTCGTCGTCTTGTGCTGAGTGTCTCCCTACACCCAGCGTGACAGTTTTTCCCCTTTTAAAATAATAATACTTATACTTACCTCTGGTGCTGGCTCTGTTTCAGCAGTGTTGACCCGGTATCTCCTGGGATTGCGTAACAGTGTTATATCACATAATCACTGCGGCTAACCAGTGGCCGTTTCATTCTCCCCAACTTTCAAAAGATCGCTTACATGCAAAAGAAGAAGGCACTGCTCCTTTATCACTTCTTCTGGATGCATATGATGCATCTGAAGACCATGACGTAGCACTGTTACACAATTCCAGGATAGATAATGGCGACACTGCTGGAACAGCGCCAGCACCAGTTATGAAAAGAAGTGTTACTATTGTATAGGGGGAAACACACGGATTGTTCAAGTGGTCAGGTTTTTGTCATGTTGCAAATGTATGTAAAGCACCATTGAATTAATAGCGCTATATAAATACGCGCGCTGTCTAGATACCCAGTGTTTACCATGGTTACCAGCCTGTGAGGTCGCTGATCGTTGGTCTCTCGCTGTCACATGCAGAGATGTGTGCTGACCAGCGGAGACCAACGACCTAAAAATGACCCAGAGCACTTTGTAGCGATCAGCGACCTCACAGCAGGGGCCTGATCGCTGCAAAGTGTCACACATAGCGAGATCGTTAGCGAAATCGCTGTTACGTCACAAAAGCTGTGACGTTGCAACGATCTTGCTCACGATCTCGTTATGTGTGACGGGGGCTTTAGACCTGAGTGACTTAGTTCTACACGAATATAACTATATCCTAGTTTTATAAATGTTTTATTGGTTCTTACAAATCTTTCAATCTCCAATTTAATCTCATAACACTTTTATTGTGAGTGTTCGCTGCCCATATGACATTCCCTGTAGCTTTATATCCTCATCCGCCCTTTCGCACATACCGTACCTATCCTAAATCATGTACTTTTCAACAATAGATTGATTTCCAGTCCAGTGATTGATGGGGACAGGCAGACAAAACATAACTGATATCTGTACAAACATTTGGAAACTTCATTGACCTCAAATACCTCAAAGCAGAACGCAAACCCCGGAAACATGCATTGTGTGTGTTTCACACGCGTATCACCGCTCCCTATAGTATATATCTGAACGCTCATCAGTTACCTCTCGCGAATACTGTAGAATCTGTTTGTCTAATCCTTTGTGCAGCTCTGGACCTGCTGAGATCTATATCTACAAATTGTCTTCACTTTCAGTGTCTTATATCTTGCCCATCGCTAAGCAGTTTCACAGACTTCATTAGCTTCCCTTGTTAAGGAAATACCATAGGTCACCTCATTCTAGAGTGGAGCAAAAAGATTTACAGAGTCGTAGTCCAGTGGCTACAACAGTAGTACATTGCCACCGAACCTCATCCTACCTGCCAACAACCCCAACACTTCTTATAATTGATAGGATTGGCGCAACGTCATCACTGTAGCGTACCTTTTACACGCCGCCACTATCACTGGCAATCGGTAGCAACCGAACGTGCGCGTGCACATTTTTAACGGTTGCTAACGATCGCCGATTCCGCATGTACACGCCGCCATTGCGTTGTCAACTCAAGGTATCGTGGTTCCCCGAAAGTTCAAACAGATCCTGCAGATAACTTTCTGTTGAATCCCGTCGCCCCTTCACACGCCGCAATCAGTAGGGGAATGTGGGCGTACATGTTCTGCGGCGCTAATACAAAGGCGTGACATACTAGTGTATTCCGTGACGCTAACGCGCTGATTGGACAATGCAATAGCGTCATGATTGGCCAGCCTGTGCAGGAAGGCTGGCTAATACATGACGCCATTGCAATTGTGTAGTGTGAATGGATAGCTCTTTAAATATGGCGCCCTGTGAAGGGACAGCCAATGGTAACACGGTAGCCCTCACCAATCATCGCTGATGGGGCGCGGTATCCATGAGGCTGTGGCACGCCCCTGGGAAATCTAGACGACGCTAATTCAATCACTGTCCCCCGTTTACACGCCAATACCAGGGCAATTTTCCCTTTCTGTTGCCTTGGATTTTAGAAACAGCTACCCGAAGCAACTGCGAGAAACCTGATCACTTTCCCAAATTACACGCCGCAACTTCGTAGCAATTTCAAGGCAACAGTGACAAAAATCCCAATTGCCAGGCAGTTGCTACCACGCAGTGGCGGCGTGTAATGGTACCTTTACTTGTGGCCACTACAGGAAATCACTGGTCTTAGTGGTGACACAATGGACACCGCTGCAGTCAGTCATTGTCTAACAGAGAACTGAGCATCACTTGGAGAGGAGCAGTAATGTGAGCACTGTATTTGTTTTTCCCCCAGTATAGTATATGTGGTGATGGATATTATGCTTCAGTCTATGTAAGGAATAAAATAATACGCTGTGATAAATGATTGACTGACCTGCAGTTGTTGGCAGTCTTAAGACGACAAGATAATAGAGATAACACACTAAAGAAATACTTCTTACTGGCAGGGTGGTGTTCTTGTAATGAAGCTATGTTTCTAAACCTTTTCTTACAACATGTGATGTGATTTCCATCCTCCACAGTAACAGAATAAGTCCAGAAACTATCATACAGAAGCCTTGGAGCCAGGTAGAACATTAGAAATAAAAAAAAAGGAAAAAATCCTTCTAGTGTCCAGTCTTAAAGGGAATCTGTCAGCCCCAAAATGCAAACTGAACTACAGTAATTATTTGTGTGAGGACTTAGCCCTGTAAAAGTTTCATTAGCAGCATTTAATTAGTGTGAAAACGCTTTAGATGCCATATATGAATTAGGATCCAAAGGGTTAACAGAAAGTGCTGGGTTTCATAGATCCACCGCGCTGACCTCCAGTGAAGACAAACAGAGTGATGTATAAAACTCTGTTAATGGCAATTTGCCTACCGGTTTCGTGATTTCAGTTATCACTTCATCAGGGCACAAAAGGAAATTACTCTATGTGCGCTCCATTTCCCTTTTATTATATATGAATTAGGGGTTTGGTGCACCCTTGGCGTGGCCAAGAGCTTGGTGCACTGTTACACTTCCCTCAGTTTGAATAATGAGCAGCTTCCTGACTCCGACAGAACTCACTCTGGCCAGAGTATGCGCTGCTTGAACCCTAACTGGGGCGCTGTCCATGCACTCTCACTATGCAGGAGTCAGCGGTACAATCAGCATGTCGAGGTGGTTCCTTCTTTCATCTTTATCTCCGGTCATGGCCCTGCCATTTCTACTTCCAAAAGTGTAGTAAGCAACTTCAGAAGGAATGAGAGATCAGTTTTGTGCTCCTTCTATCTTCAGTGCAGACCTACTTTGTGACGCACTGAAGACAGGAGGAGCACGAAACTGATTAATCTCTCCTCCCATCTGAAGCTGCTCACTACACTTTTGGGTCTAGCTGTGGTGGTGCCATAACAGGAGGCAGTGATGAATGGAGTACCACCTCCATACTGTGTGCATACCGCTGGCTCATGCATAGTTAGTGTGTGCGTGTAGTGCCATGGTTAGGGTCCAAGCAGCGCTCGTTCTGCTGAAGTGAGTGCTGTCAATCAATCAGGGGACTTCTCAGTACGCAAACTGATGGAGACGCAACAGTGCACTCCAAGGGTGCACCAAAACCCCCTCACTTGCATATGGAATATAAAATGTTTTCAGACTAATTCCAACAGTGAAGTGTATACTGCTAATATGTAAGGGAAGTAGCCCCTATAAAAATCATAACTTAGTTCAATTTCTATTTTACTGATGACAGACTCCAAAAAAAACAAAAAACTGATCTGAAGCAAGAAATAGTATACATGCAGGTGGGAAGCATGTTCACACTAGCCACTAAACAAACAAACTAAGAAAAAACTGTGTGAAAAAATACCCTGTCATAAATAAATAACAAGCAACTGCATAGAAATAACAGGGTACTTATAAATACATATTTGCAAAAAGGTAAAAAGCCATCCCACCACGTCAAGGTGTACCCATACCAGGACAGTACCTATCCCTTTCTAATTTAAAAGTTTTCCAAGTTTCAGAAGTGACCTCAATATGAATAAATGAAAAGAGCATTTATACTGCTTCCTATGTCTCCATTTTGGGACCCAGGTCACTCCTTACTTGTATTCTCATTGAGGTCAGTTTTAAATTAGAAAGAGATAGGTAGTGTTCTGGTATGAGTCCACCTTGACGTGGTGGGATGGCTTCTTACCTTTTTGCAAAAATGTATTTACTAAGTACCCTGTTATTTACTAGCACTCGCTTTTTGCTTATTTATTATGGCAGGGTATTTTTGATACTTTTTTTTCTTAGGTTTTGGGTGACAGACTCCATTTATCTGGTATATCCTTTGTCAGGTGAAAGGATATTTTGGCGTGATTAAAAGATCATTATTCTGATCAGCACATCATCACATGTACATAGGATCTATGTTGCTGAGAACACTGATACCTTATACACTCTGAACAGTCTATTACTGATTATTCTGTATGCATATTAAATGCTTTCTAAACTACTGAACGACCACCATTCTGCAAATAAGTCCCTTTTGTCAGTCATCTAATGTACCCTTAGTCCCACATGGTATGCTTTGCTTGGGATTTATTATGACCTCTTTCAGTCCAGCACATTTACATGAAGACTCTTAAACCTATTGAATCTGCTTTGCCAATGCATCCTAATGGATTGGCAATACTTTAGTGAGAAAATATGAATACAATTAACCTTTTGGGTTAATTGTATTTACTAAGCAATTTTATTTTCTAAATGTGCAGACAGGTTAGTCATTCTTGCTAGATATCATAAAGGGTCTCATTTATCTAAACTGTAAAAAAAAAAAAAAAAAAAAGTGTCACAGTTGCTCAAAACAGCTTGTCTGATTAGTTTTAAGACCCCGTTACACGACATCGTTAACGATATTGCTGATACATCACGGGTTTGGAGTCATTCCAGCGACATCGTTAGGACGTCGTTGCGTGTGACTCTGCAATGTTCTAACGATAAATAGTTGGATCGGGGACCGCAGATTTGAGAACATGTTCTCAAATCACACGATCAACGATCAGCCAACCTGGTATATCATTGTGTTTGACACCACGATAACTATCATCACAAAGTATTCACTGATCTCAGGGAGACCAGTCTAAGAAAACACTGCGGGCAGCTGGCTAAAGCGCACAACACAGTGAATTCCTAGGCGCATTGCCTCCTGGGAATTATGAATATGCAAATAAGTCTGTGGAGCCTCGGTTAGGAGTCTCAAACACAGGACTAGCCAGATATCCTTCCAGGGAAGGACCCAGTCAAGGGGTGGCTCCTTGCAGAGAACACCATAACCACCATGTTAAGTGGCCCTTTTAGTCAATATCCAGCTCTTTTACAAGCTTAGAGATATGACAAGGGAATACCAAGACCAGGTATCCATCCACAGACAGCTGTTTCGGGGTGTTGCCCCTCATCAATGTGATGAGGTCATTTACGACTTCGCCCATTCACAGCAATAAGCAGAGATCGTTCGCTGGGTTGTGCGAACGATAGCTGCTCACAACATCATTGGTGCGTCGTCCATGATATCTATACGTGTGACATCTCAACAACGGTGTAAAAACAATGTCGGAAACGACCGCGCTCCCGCGAAATGATAGCCGACATTGTTTCAATGTCGTGCCGTTTAATGGTACCTTTAGATCCACAAAAAAAATTTGATCCAAGATGTGACCCCAAAAAGAACCGGCAAAAGGTCAAAGGGTTTGTCCTCTAGGTCAACCCCTTTTCATTCCCTATGTGTGATCCCATTAGAATAAAAAAAGCTTATGCTCACCCCTCCATGCCAGAGCTTGCGTTCCCATGCCGGTGTCTCTCTCCCAACCTTCAGACGTATGTGTTATCAACAGGAAGTGAGTGCCCAGCCACAGCTCTTACTGTTGACTACTTATACGTTCAAAGGCGGGGAGAGAAAACCGTCACAATCGCAATAAAAAATGAAAGCATCTCATACCGCATCAGTCGTGTTGCATCTATTCAGTTGATGATACAACCAGTGCTTATATTTGCCTGACAAAAATCCTACATCCCAGATTAGTTTATTGAATGATACCGAACATTCATCTTTTGGCGATCTGTCATAACAAAATCATTTATTTTACTGGGACAGTCGACAATTGTTTGTTATGGTCAAAGTTGTCCTGGCCAACTTCTCTGTGATATGTATTGGGGTCCTTTAGACCACTATAGTAGAGGGCATATAAATTATACACCTGGTTGGTTATCTGAAAAAAGCAGAGTGCCAGTGGTCAGTGTGGCACAGCAGTGGGACTCTCTCTGATAGGACATTGTTGGAATACGGTATTTTACATTTTGGCAATATTTTAAAAGGGTTGACCCTATTGTCTGAAGTTATCTCCTGCTTCAATGACACCTCAGGCCAGTAGTATGAAAATGCCAGAACTGTTCACGCTCCTGATGCTGCTTTATTACAGACTGTTGTATCTGCAGCCTCTGATATGCAATAGGCCTGGATAGAGGTAGTCTCTGTTCTGATTTTTTGGCGCTCTGGATTCTACTTCAGTTTAACCACAGAGTCCATATGTTTCGTAGTAATGAAGGTTAAGTATCCAATTCACAAATATGTACTTTTTTTGGAACCACAGTATTCTTTATCTCCGGAGATGCTATGTGTCACAATTCCTTCTGTGCATCTTGGACTCAATAGGTGACTGTTAGCAGCACTATAGGTGTCCTGAGCTGTCGGTATGCTGATTGACAGCTAAGTTGTCCAATCTAGTGTAGGGGCATGCTGACTTGTGGATGTCTTCAGGAACAGATCAACTGTCCAATCTGAGACTGGGTGGTTCTGGGTTTCCCAGATGTGCCCTGTTCAGCTTGATTGCCCAGCTATTTAGTTGAGCAGTAAGTCCCAGAACACTGCCAGCCTTAAGGCTCGTTACACACTACGATATCCTGAACGATATCGTTGTAACGTCACCAGTTTGGTGACGTTGCAGCGATGTCAAAACAACATCATTGTGTGTAACACGTATCAACGATCAATGATAAGCCAGGACCATAAATCTATCGTTGGTCTCCCGCTGGACGCCCAGCATCGGCATGTGTGACAGCAGGAGACCAACGATGAACGAGCTCCCAGCACCGCACAGCAAGCGCTGGGAGCTGGTAACCATGGTAAACATCGGGCAACTAAGTGCCGCACTCAGGTCCTGATCGCTGGTGAGTCTGCCTGTGTGACAGCTCACCAGTGATAAGTTCACGATGTGGCAGCGATCCACATAGTTGGTCGGATCGCTGCCACATCGCAGCGTGTAACAGAGCTTTAGTCTTCTGCTCAGATGTGCTAGTTGACCTTTTAATCTGTGCTCTGGGAATTGATCTTTTGCTGCATGACCATTGACTTTGATCATCCCTTTGCCTTGTCCCTCTGCTCTGATCTGCTACCCTTCAGTTATTCTGACTCCAGACCGTGACCTGAATACGCCTTTGCATATCCCCTTAATCTTTACATGATCTCCTGGGACCTGACCCCAGAAAGCTTGACTATCCTGCTTCTCGCCTTGCCCGTGTAGTGACTAGCATCACACTTTGCCTTATGTTCTTCCTTTTGAGTTTAAAAGAAAAGGCTCCTGGACAAATGACCCTCAAAGTCCATGTTTTACATTCTGTTCCATGATCACCTGAATACCCTGAAGAGCATTTCCTAAAACTCTTAGGCTGGCTTCACACCACGGTTTTGGAGCTGTCAGGCTGTGTCCGGTGTTTTGCTGGATGCACCGGACACAGGCTGACGGCTCCGGACAAAACAGAACCGCCGGAATCAGCACAGCACTGTCCAGGTCCCGAAATTTCAAAATTGTGGCTAGCGGGAGATAACCGCGGTTTTGAAATCTCAGCGGGGAGCTCTCCAGGTTATGAAGTTTTCGGCATCCGGGAACCAGACCGATTTTTCTGTCGGGTCCGGCGCGATCCGGGACCCATAGACTCCCATGTTATTGGGTGACGGATCCATTTTTGTTTAACTTTTTGCCCCAGACACAAAAATGCTGCAAGCTCCGATTTTGTGTACGGGCAAAAATTAAAAGCCTCATGTTGCCGTACAGGGACAAAACCGGATGGCAAATCACTGCTATCCAGCTCTATCTGGCACCATAGAGCTACATTATGTCCAAAATCGGATCCTGGGCTGTCAGGTTCACACCGGACAGCCCCGGACCCTAAAAAAATATGGTGAGAAGCCGGCCTTATATTTCCTATTTCTTCACTAAACCACCTTTCTGATTATAGTAACTTAGTCTTATAATTTAATGCAACATTTGATTATCACTGTGAAATAATATTTCTGTGACCTATGTGAATTTTATTGTATTTCTATGATAAAAAAAAGTTAACATTTCCATATGAGAGCATTAAAGCTACCTGCAAATTGTAGGAATGACTTGATGTTATCGCAAATGGTGGGCACCTGGGCTGTTGTGTAGTCCCGATCGAAACCATGGCTCTGTCCAACATTTCTTCTCTCTTTTCTAGCACAAATAAGTTATAAGTGGTAAAACATGGTCTTCATTCCATGGATTAGCCGCTGAATGCTCAATATTACTGTAAGTGCAGGACAAATACCAGCGCTCCTTGTTCCTGTCGCGGCCTTTGAACAATAATACGTTGTCCTTTAATTATTCTGCCACTGTATTCTGTAATTGGATGTTGTATCAGTATGAATAATGTGCAGGACAGTAATGATAATCCTGATAGCATGTTTTGTAACACTACAATTTAAGATTCCAGTCCTATTTAAGCCCTTGGCTGCACATAATTCTCTTTGAAGTTTCATAGTAGGGGAAAATGTCTGCATTTCTTGTAGATTCACTTTTCCCACTGATGTATTCAGATCATTGATTTTTAGAACCATGATGGGACAGGAAAGGGCCCAGGTATGAGTAAAGTATCAAGGCCCTATACTCTTAAGATACCAATTTGTTAGGTTAAAGTAGCCATGATAGAGCAGGATTTCCCCACCTGTAGCGCTGAGCCTCATGTGGCTCACAATCCCGTGATGTGTGGCTCATGACTGTCCGCCAGGTTGGTGTATGTTATGTGGCAAGCGGGAGATAGGATGATCTTGCCAGTTTTAAGGGTTCTATAAAACTGGATGCAATAGCATAATGGAAGACTTGGTGCAAGAGTGTAAATGTTGTTAAGGTGGGAACTCCTGGATCTCGGTACAATGCTTCAGTGTATTTTCTGTTGGAACGTTTTGGTCATTCTAGTAATGGGAGCTTTGGATGGCAGATTGGAGCCATGCTAGCTATCTACAACCAAATGTAAAGAAAACTTTGGTGGTGAACTATAGCAGGAGAAAGATGGAAGGTTTACCAGTTACTATCGCTGGTCAGGAGGTGGAGCAGGGGGAGTGTTACAAGTATTTGGGGGTCCATCTGGACAGCAAACTGGTCTGGATGGTGCCATACGGAGCGGGTCTACCAGAAGGGGATGAGCAAACTGTACTTCCTACAGAAACTAAGGTCATTTAATGTGTGTGGCAAAATATTAGAAATGTTCTACCAGTCTGTAGTGGCAAGTGCTATCTTTTTTGCAATCATATGTTGGCAAAGTAGTGTGTGGGTGTCTGATGCTAATAAGCTTATCAAGAAGGCAAGCTCAGCTGTTGGACTCAATCTTGACACTTTTGAGGAGGTAGTGGAGGAAAGAACCCTGAAGAAATGTTTGGCGATAATGACTATTAATGTGCATCCATTATGTGAGCTGTTCATGAGACAGAGGTTGCACCTTCAGTAACGTCTAATCCTACTAAGGCATAAGGGTACCATCACACTTGGCGACGCACTAAGCGATCCCGACAACGATACGACCTGGTAGGGATCGCTGGTGCGTCGCTATGTGGTCGCTGGTGAGATGTCAAACAGTCAGATCTCACCAGCGATGCAGCAATGATCCGGAATGATACGGCGGTCGTTGGGACCCTGTTTCTCAGACCTATAGTATTGAGGTCGTTGGTCGTTGTCCCTGTCAAACACACCGATGCATGCTGCCCAGCGGGACCCCAACGATCAAAAAATTGTCCAGGCGACTCTGACACGACCAGCGATCTCACAGCAGGGGCCTGGTCGCTGCTAAGTGTCACACATAGCGAGATCGCTTGTGAGGTCGCTGTTGCGCCACCAAACTTGTGACTCAGCAGCAATCTCGCTTAGTGTGATCGGGGGTTTAAGAAGGGAAGATACAGGAAATTGTTTGTGCCGTCTGCTATTGGAATGTACAACAACTACCTATGTGTTAAACTCGCCACGTGACTGGTGTATTATTGATGTCCTTTTGGTATATTGTACTCACCTGTGCATGAATAGGAATGTATAGGACTCTACTGTCAATTGATTACTGTTGTGTTGAAATTCAGGTTATGTTCTGCTGCTGTGATACTGTAATTCCCTTGGAATCAATAAGCGTATCTTATCAGCGGTTTTCCACAAATCGGACACTCATGACTTATGCAAAGTGTCGTGCTTCTACCTCCCCTGTGGGCCTTGCTCAGCTCTATGTGAAGCTCCATAGTCATCCCATAACAACATTTGACTGTTTGGAAAATTTTGAGACAAATTGGCAAAGATCATTCCTGTCTACAAATTAGCTTTCAATAGTGGGCCACAGCGGCGGGATATTGATGGCATATGCTTGCGATGTACAATCAGAGTTTCCCCTGAGACAAGCTGTCAGTGTAATACTGTTGATTATGAATACGTTTTGTCATTCCCCGGGGGGTGGTACAGTCAGTACCACAAATAATAAGAAAGTTCACAGTTCAAAGCTGAAGACAAATTGGGTCAATATTTCACCTAGTACAGGCGATCTGCTGAGCAGATGTTTACCATGATGAATACAGATTACAGGTTTCCAGGTAACTGTGCCACATCTGAATCTTCCCACATCTGTCATGTGTTAAGACGTGCATGCCTTTTGTGCCGGACACAGATGATAATCACTCACTGTTGCTTTTCCCCATGGGGTACACAATCACATTTGCTTATCTCAGACACACAAGGCAAATTTCATTGGAAGCCAGTAGCCCTAAGGCTGCTGTCACATCACGATTTTTGTTCATCTGTGGCTTTTTGTTGTAAAACTAATAGTCACGGATCCGATTTAGCCCCCCATGTATCCCTATGGGTACGGATTGGTGCTTAAAGGGAACCAGACACCTCCATAAAGCCCCCCAGGCTATCACCACCTGTCCCTGCATCTTCCTATTACTACTCTAACTGTCCCTTTCTGTTCTAAATGTGCCCTGTGACTGTGTAGTCATGGGGGGCTTTATGGAGGTGACAGGCTCACTTTAATAGCCATCCGTGTGTGCAGGGATCCGATTGTGTCCACTGTTTTCCCATTCCCAAAATCTGAGACTGCTCTAATTTTGGACACAGCAGACAGAATCGTACAGCATCAGATCCGACGCTGTCCGATTCAAATAACATGGGGGCCTATGGAGCTCGGATCCGGGACAAAAAAAGGATCGTTTCCCAGATCCGGTGTTGGTGTACTGGGCATGCGCTGTACACTAAAACTGCTCTGCACAGTGTAATTCCACTTTAGCAGTGTATCTACATACACTATCTACATACACTGCTAAAATGAAATTAAACAAAGGAATGTTAAAAATAAATAAATACTTACCTCTCCGACAGCTGTTTGGTACCCGAGAAAACGTCCGAATACTGCCAGGACCTTGACCTAAAATGTGATTGGCCGGTAGCGATCAGGTGTTATGTGACGTCACATATCACATGATCGCTACTGGCCAATCACAGATCTTTAAGGTCCTGGCAGCATTCCAGCGTTTCCTCGGGTCACAGACAGCCGCCAGAGAGGTAAGTATTTTTTTTATTTGTAATACATGTTTTCTGTTTTATTTTGCTTTCCCAGTGTATGTAGATAGTGTATGTAGATACACTGGGAAAGCAAAACTTTAGCCCCGACATGTCAAACGGGGGGGAGAAACACAGGATTCTTCCTCCCCACGTGACATCACAGCCCTGACACATCAGAATTACAAATCCGGACACAGAAATTGCATTGGAATTGCCAATCCCCAGGCCTGTCTGTTCTTGTCCCTCTCTCTCTCTGTGCTGCTGTGATGTACAGTTGAAGGCAGGACTAATGATTTGCATTCTGTGAGTGATAGAGAGGGGGGAGGGCAATGCCTGCACAAGCAAAGCACACAGACAGAGACGGTGGATCCTGGAGCCTGCAAAACAACACGCCCTAAGGGCTAAAGAATATAGCCCCTGCTAATTATAATCACTAATGAGTAAGTATTAAAACGTTTTTATGCACTTTCACAGGATGCTTTTAGGAGACAAAAGGAGTGTGAGATTAGTGATAGGATGCTGCAGGGACATGTTTAGCTAGCTTAGGTGGCGTTTTGGAGGTGACAGGATCCCTTTAAAGGCAACCTGTCACCCCAAATAACCCTTATAACCTATTAATACCTGTCCCTGCAGCCTTACAATACATTCTAACACTGACTCACCTTTTGTAGTAATCTACAAGTACAATAATGTAGTTTGCAAACTTATGAAAATCTTGTCAGAGGGGCGTTCCTCCAAGGCATTTTGACCGGTAGGCGGGTCCCCTGTGCCGCGCTACCTCTGCCTCGCCGCTCTAATACGCCCTAATGGGTGTCATTGTACAAATGCAGAGTGCGGGCACGATTTAAATATCGCACCCGCAACGTCACCGCTGTGACACGGTCATGGTTCCCTTTAAGGAGAGTGACTACGAGAAGCCCCTCCTTAGACTGGGCCATTAACAAATCGGCACACTGTGATGACGAACGGAAATCATTGTGCAAGAAAACATACACGTCATCCCACCAAAAACACAGACAGAACAGCTCAGTACAATCAATAGCTTTGGGGTTTATCTACCTTTTGGGATGGGGGGGTGCTGTATCATGGGTGTCATAGATCATTGTTTTTTCTTGATTGTTGGTCTCTAAATAAAGTCAGATCTAATATGACTAAATATTTCAGGAGTCTCTCAATAAAATGCTTTAATTTTCAAGCAGATATTGATATACCCTTACTTCTGGAAACAAATGTAAGCCAAAAATCATGAAAATATTTTTCTTGCATTTGTGATTAATGTTATAGGAACATACTTGTGTTTTTGTTATTTCTAAAGTTATACTTCCTTAAAGAAGTCAAAAGGGGCCAGTCTTTCCACTTATTTTATTCCCGCTGACCCTTAAGCATTCAGTGTTTTTTCGGCGTTCAGTTCGAGATATGGCCCCTTTTTATTTAGTGCAAATTTCTATAGACTTAACCCCTTCCAGACCCTTGGCCCACCCCCTGGGCCATGGAATGATCGGGCTCCTGCAGGTCGAGTGAGGGTGTCACTGACCTGTCACTCGGCCTGCAGGTACATGGGGAGTTGTACAACACCCCAGGGGGGGTCGATTTGCCCCCACCCCCACCCCCCCCGGCTACAGGCGCGGTGATTGGCACTCAAAAGTGAAAGTGAAAATCACCGCGCCTGTAATGCTTCCCTGCCTGCCGCTACTATCCCTACCCTCCAATCTTCTCCCCTGTCATCCTCTAACTGCCCCCCTGCCCCCACCTCTTTCCTGCCCCCTCTTCATCTTTCTTACCCCCCCACTTCCTTTTCCTCCCGCCTGCTTCCTGTCCCTGCCGCCCGCTTCCTCTCTTCCTGCCGCCCGCCTCCTCCTGCCTGCCCCCACTTCCTCCTGCCTGCCCCCGCTTCCTCCTAAGTGCCCCCCTACTTCTCCTGTCACCCCCCCTCTTCCCCCTTCCTGCCCCCCCGATCACCGGAGTGGCAATCGCCTCTCCCACTCACCCCTCCGGCGGCCGCTCTGTCTTCACTGCGTCCCGCTCCTCCTCCTCCTCTTCACCGCCTCCGGATCTGACAGCTCTGTGCTGGAGCTGCCAGATCACTTTCTACAGCTAGATCCTGAGGATCCCGATCTCCCTGCATGGGCATCGAGCTGCAGAAAGCAATCTGACAGCCCGGACGCAGTGATGCACATAGTGGGTCAATGCGCCTGTGCTGCCAGATCGCTTTCCGCAGCTCGATCCCCATGCATGGGGATCGAGCTGCGGAAAGCGATCTGGCAGCCCAGGTGCAGTGATGCACATAGTGGGTCACTGCGCCCGGGGTGTCAGATCACTTTCTGCAGCTCGATCACCATGCTGGCGGGTTGGGCTCCAGAGTAGCGATCTGAAAGCAAAGGCGATCGAGCGGCGTGGGACCTTCGTTGTGGACTACGTCGGAGCGATCGGGCGTCGTGGGACCTTCGTTGTGGACTACGTCGGATCTTTTTATAATAAAGATGGAGTCCGAATTGTGTCTGTGTTTTTTTTTCAAATAAAAAGATTTTTCTCTGTGTGTATTTATTGACTATTTACCGTACTAGAGATTCCTAATGGCGGGTCTAATATTGGCCCTATATTATGAATCTCGGGCTTAGTGCCAGCTGCCAATAAAAAGCTGGCATTAACCCCTTTATTACCCAGTTAGCCACCGGTACCAGGGCAACTGGAAGAGCGTGGGTACAGCGCCAGAAAATGGTGCTTCAATGAATGCGCCATTTTCTGGGGCGGCTGCGGGCTGCAATTCGCAGCATGGGGGGCCCAGAACGCTTGGGCCTCTCTATGCTGAGGATTCCAGCCCCCAGCTGCCTAGTTGTACCTGGCTGTATTTTTGGTTCCAGCCAGGTATGACGAGGCAGCTGGTGGCTGGTGGCAGTCCGTAGCTGCCAAGTTGTACCTGGCTGAACCAAAAATATGGCGGAGCCCTATGTCATTTTTTTTCTAGAAATAATTCTAGAAATAAAAAAAAAATAGGCTTCGCTGTATTTTTGGTTCCAGCCAGGTACAATGAGGCAGCTGGGGGCTGGTGGCAGTCGGTAGCTGCCAAGTTGTACCTGGCTGGACCAAAAATATGGCAGAGCCCCATGTCATTTTTTTTTTTTAAATTCTACAAATAAAATGACATGGAGCTTTGCCGTATTTTTGGTTGCCAGCCAGATACAACATGGCAGCTAGGGGGCTGGAATCCTCAGCATGGAGAGACCCAAATGTATTGGGTCCCCTATGCTGCGAATTTTAACTACTAGACTAGTATGTTTTTTCACAAAAAGTTTCTTTATTCATTTATACGTCTCAATTTGTGAAGCACATGGGGGTTCAAAGTGCTCACTGTGCATCTAGATTTGTTCCCTGGGGGGTCTAGTTTCCAAAATGGGGTCACTTGTGGGGAGCTCAAATGTTTAGGCACACAGGGGCTCTCCATACGCGACCTGGTGTCCGCTAACCATTCCAATTGTTGGCAAACACCAGGTTGCGTATGGAGAGCCCCTGTGTGCCTAAACATTGGAGCTCCCCCACAAGTGACCCCATTTTGGAAACTAGACCCCTCAAGGAACCTATCTAGATGCATAGTGAGCACATTGAATCCCCAGGTGCTTCACAAACTGATACGTAATAAGGTAAAAATACTTTTTTTTCACACAAATTTTTTTTTTTAATTTGTACGGATCAATTTGTGAAGCACCTGGGGGTTCAAAGTGCTCACTATGCATCTAGATATGTTCCCTGGGGTGTATAGTTTCCAAAATGGGGTCACTTGTGGGGGAGCTCAAATGTTTAGGCACACAGGAGCTCTCCAAATGCGACATGGTGTCCGCTAACAATTTGAGCTGATTTTCCATTCAAATTGTTAGCGGACACCATGTCGCGTTTGGTGAGCCCCTGTGTGCCTAAACTTTGGAGCTCCCCCACAAGTGACCCCATTTTGGAAACTAGACCCCCCAGGGAACATATCTAGATGGGTGGTGAGCATATTGAACCCCCAGGTTCTTCACAAATTAATTCATGAAAATGAAAAAAAAATACTTTTTGTGGAAAAAAAGTACTTTTTAATTTTTACGGATCAATTTGTGAAGCACCTGCGGGTTCAAAGTGCTCACAATGCATCTAGATATGTTCCCTGGGGGTCTAGTTTATAAAATGGGGTCACTTGTGGTGGAGCCCCAATGTTTAGGCACACAGGGGCTCTCCAAATGCGATATGGTGTCCGCTAACAATTTGAGGTGATTTTCCATTCAAATTGTTAGCGGACACCATGTCGCGTTTGGAGAGCCCCTGTGTGCCTAAACTTTGGAGCTCCCCCACAAGTGACCCCATTTTGGAAACTAGACCCCCCAGGGAACTTATCTAGATGAGTGGTGAGCATATTGAACCCCCACATGCTTTACAAATTGATCTGTGAATATGGAAAAAGTACTTTTTTTTCACAAAAATGTTCTTTTAGCCTCAATTCTTTCATTTTCACATGGGTTTCAGGATAAAATTCCTAAAATTTGTTGGGCAATTTCTCCTGAGTACACCGATACCGCATATGTGGTCATAAACCAATGTTTTGACGCGCGGCTGGGCTCAGAAGTGAAGGAGCGCCATTTCACTTTTTGAATGGAAAATTAGCTCCAAAAGTCAAATTGCGCTCTTTCCCTTCAGAGCCCTGCCGTGCGCCCAAACCGTGGTTTATGATCACATATGTGGTATCGATATACTCAGGAGAAATTGCCCAACAAATTTTAGGATCCATTTTATCTTGTTGCCCATGTGAAAATGAAAAAATTGAGGATAAAAGAACATTTTTGTTAGAAAAATTAAAATATCCATTTTTTTGTTTCCAATTTGCTTAGTTCCTGTGAAGCACCTGAAGGGTTAATAATCTTCTTGAATGTAGTTTTGAGTAGCTTGAGGGGTGCAGTTTTTGGAATGGTGTCACTTTTGGGTGTTTTCTGTCATGTAAACCCCTCAAAGGGACTTCAAATGGGATGTGGTCACTAAAAAAAATGGTTTTGTAAATTTTGGTGGAAAAATTAAAAATTGCTCATGAACTTTGAACCCTTATAACTTCCTAAAAAAATTTTTTTTTTTTCCAAAATTGTGCTGATGTAAAGTAGACATGTGGGAAATATTATTTCATAACTATTTTGTGTCACATACCTCTCTGGTTTACCAGAAGAAAAATTCAAAATTTGAAAATTGCAAAATTTTCAAAATTTTTGCCATATTTTTGATTTTTTCACAAATAAACGCAAAAATTATCGACCTAAATTTAATACTAACATGAAGCCCAATATGTCACGAAAAAACAATCTCAGAATCGCTAGGATCCGTTGAAGCGTTCCCGAGTTATAACCTCATAAAGGGACACTGGTCAGAATTGCAAAAAATGGCAAGGTCATGAAGGGGTTAAACAAGTCAGCATGGCAAACAGGGCTGTAGAGTCAGTCATGGCGTCGGTGACCATTTTGGTGGAGTCTGTATAAAATGGACCGACTCAGGCTTCTAAAATATATAATAAATTGAGTACAGTGGTTCAATACAGAATGTATTGAATATTATATTTATGAACTTATATTATGTTCTATCTAAATATCTTGATTATTGTATCATAACAATGATTAAATCAGCTAAATCAGCTTTCCTGGACTCTGACTGTCTGTGTACTGTGCATGTAATATCTATATATGTTTATATTTTCTCACCTATCATGTCTTTGCTTTTTCTCATTCCTTATGATCACTCTTCCATGACTTGGAGTGGCTACTCCAACCCCTCCCTACTTTTTATTACCTTTGTTTAACTCTGAGTATGTGGTCAGTTCATACCCACCCAGCCCCTCATCCACACCTGATTCATCTTAGCTGCAGATATATTCAGAACCACAAGTCTGATCCAGACTTGTCTGATCCATGTGTCTTTCAGATATATTCAGAACCACAAGTCTGATCCAGACTTGTCTGATCCATGTGTCTTTCAAACTACATCTTTCAAAGTACTGGAAAAGACTGGCAGGTAAAGGAATATAAAGCCACCACAATGTTTCTCTTCTGTTCACTACCACCCCTTACTACTTCATTTCATATTAACTCCTTAAATCCCTCCACCAAGTAAGGAACTAGTCATCTCTCCACCCATCCTCCCGAGCCATCTTACCTCCTCCTGAATACTACTCCTCCACATACTAGCTGCATCACCTCGTCCTTGGCTCCACCATCTTGTCCCGGACTGCTAGATCTCGTCCCCAGCCACATCTCCCCTGGACTGTAGCTCATCCCTTGGTGGCATCCCACCCCGGACTGCTCTTCACCACTGACCACTCATCCACCACTACAGCTCTCTTTCCCCCTACACCTGACCCCTGCTGCGTCCGACCCCTGTAACCCCTGCCCCCACCCACCATCCACAATGTTTCCGCTCCTTTGCACTCTCACTCCCATCCTCCTTCACTTCCTGCTACCCCCGCTCATCCCATCACCCAGCAACAAAGTACTTCTCTCTCTCACCTATTTCTCCAAATTATTCCTTCACTTTCAATCCTCCATCTCCAAACAGGCACGCCCACCACGTAAACTCTCCTGCTCTCACCTGCTATCCCTCTCCCTGCTCCTCCTACTCGCTGGCGACATTTCCCCTAATCCTGCCCCCCCCCCAACACATTCCCACAGTCACCTACACCCCACCCCCACAACCCACCACCAACCCTCGTAACCTCACCATCACCCTCCCTCGCAACTTCAATAACCTTAGACCCATCCTCCCAGCCCCTGCTCCCCCAATGTCCCTGCGAGGCACACTCTGGAATGCCCGCTCAGTCTGTAATAAACTCACACACATCCACAAACTCTTTGTTTCTAATAAACTCTCATTCCTTGGCATCAGAGAGACCTGGCTCACCCCCTCTGACACAGCCTCCCTGCTGCCCTATCCTACGGCGGTTTCAGTCCTTCCCACACACCCCAACCCTCTAACAAACATGGCGGAGGTGTCGGCATACTCCTGTCCGACACCTGCTCCTTAGCCCCTATTCCACTACCCCCCTCTGTTACTCTTCCCTCTTTCGAAGCCCACTCTGTCCGCATCTTCTCCCCTGTAACCTCCAGCTGGCGGTCATCTACCGCCCCCCTGGATCCATCCCCACCTTCCTTGACCACTTCACCACCTGGCTACTTTAATTCCTCTCTGCTGATATCCCCACCATAATTATGGGTGACTTCAATATCCCCATCGACACCACCCACCCATCCGCCTCTCAACGTCTTTCCCTGACCTCCTCCTTCGGGCTCTCTCAATGGTCCTCCTCCACCACCAACGAAGGTGGCCACACATTGGACCTCATCTTTACCCGTCTTTGCTCCCTTACTAACCTCACAAACTCATCCCTCCCCATCTCTGACCACAATCTACTGACCTTCTCCCTCTCCTCCCCTACTACGCCACCTTCTCTCCGCAAACTCGATCATCCCCGCAGAAGCCTAAAACACATTGATCTACACTCACTCTCTGAATCCCTCCTCCCTCTCACCAACATAACATCCATACGTGACACAGACACTGCCACCACCCTCTACAACACCACGCTAACCAAGGCCCTCGACATAGTCGCACCCCTCGCACACCACGCTCCACGCACTAACAGGCAACCCTGGCACACCACCCTCATTAAAGACCTGATACAAGCATCCAGGGTGGCCGAGAGGCGATGGAAAAAATCACATACCGCTGAGCACTTTGCACTGTTCAAACAGTCCCTCATCGCCTTCAAGAATGCTCTTGCTACCGCCAAACAAACCTTCTTCTCATCCCTAATAACCTCCCTGGCCCACAATCCCAAACAACTTTTCAAAACCTTCAATTCCCTGCTCCGCCCGCCTGCTCCCCCTCCATCTCCCCTTATCTCTGCTGAAGACTTTGCCTCCTACTTCAAAGAAAAGATTGACAGAATCAGAGGCAGCTTTGATCCACTGTCCCCACAGCCTCCCCTCTCGCCTATACTGCCCTCTCCTTCCATCAACTGCTTCCCCCCCATAACTGAAGACCAGCTCTCCTCCCTCCTGTCAAAATCACACCTCACCACCAGCGCCCATGACCCGCTCCCATCCCACCTCATTCCCAACCTCTCCTCCATTATCATCCCAGCCCTGACTCATCTTTTCAACCTATAACTCACCACCGGCACCTTCCCCTCAGCCTTCAAACATGCCTTGATCACACCCATCCTCAAAAAACCCTCCCTTGACTCCACAGCTGTCTCAAACTACCGCCCTATATCTCTCCTCCCCTTCGCCTCTAAACTACTTGAACAGCACGTCCACTCTGAGCTGTCCTCTCACCTCTCCTCCTGCTCCCTCATCACCCACCTGCATTCCGGCTTCAGACCACTCCACTCCACGGAAACAGCGCTTAACCAAAGTCACCAGTGACATACTGACTGCCAAAAGCAAGCGCCACTACTCTGTCCTCCTCCTCCTTGATCTGTCCGCCGCCTTCGACACTGTTGACCACTCCCTTCTACTTCAGATCCTGGAATCTCTTGACATCACGTACCTTGCCCTCTCCTGGATCTCCTCATACTTACCGGACCTTCAGCATCACCCACTCCCACACATCCTCCTCGGCCTACCCCCTATCTGTCGGGGCCCCCAGGGCTCAGTGCTAGGACCATTACTCTTCTCAACCTACACTCTCGGCCTAGGGAAACTCATTGAGTCCCATGGCCTCCAGTACCACCTCTACGCCGACGACACCCAAATCTACCTATCTGGACCTGACATCACCTTCCTACTATCCAAAATTCCGCAGTGCCTGTCCGCCATCTCCTACTTCTCTGCTCGCTTCCTTAAGCTGAACATGGACAAAACCGAATTCATCGTCTTCCCCCCAAGCCGCTCACCCTCACTACCTGACCTATCCATTGTCGTCAACAACTGCTCTCTCTCCCCAGTCTCCCACGCCAAGTGCCTCAGGGTTATCCTTGATTCTTTCCTCTTCTTCAAGCCCCACATCCAAGCCCTCCTACTCTCCTGCCAACTCCAGCTCAAAAACATCTCTCGGATCCGCACTTTCCTTGACCACGACACCGCTAAAACCCTTATTCACGCTCTCATCATCTCCCGCCTTGACTACTGCAACCTCCTGCTCACCGGCCTCCCCACTACCTCCGTTTCACCTATCCAATCTATCCTGAACTCCGCTGCCGCTCCCGCTACTCCCTGTCTCCCCCCTCTGCCAAGCCCTTCACTGGCTCCCTGCTTCCCAGAGATCCCATTTTAAAACACTAACCATGACATACAAAGCCATCCACAACCTGTCTCCCCCATACATCTCTGACATGGTCTCCCGATACCTACCCTCATGCTACCTGCGATCCTCCCAAGAACTCCTCCTCTACTCCCCCTTAATCTCCTCTTCGCACAACCGCATACAGGACTTCTCCCGTGCATCACCCATACTCTGGAATTCGCTGCCCCACCACATCAGGAATTCCCCTACCCTGGGAACCTTCAAAAGAGGCCTGAAAACTCACCTCTTCCGCCAAGCCTACAACCTGCAATGAGACCGAGTCCACCGCACCGCCTCACGACCGACACCTCCCCCTCCTACTGTATCCCCACACGCCCCTCATAGACTGTGAGCCCTCGCGGACAGGATCTTCTCCCCTATTGTATCTGTACGTTAGAATTGTCCACAGCCATTGTTACTTGTATTGTTACTATGTTACTTGTCCTAGTCTGCCCCCTTAACATGTAAAGCGCCATGGAATATTATGGCACTATATAAATTAATAATAATCTTGATGTTCAAGTTGTACTACATAACTTTATCACTTAAACATGAACCATGTGTGAAGTAGTTGGTGTTGTAGTTAGAGTCAGGAAAGTTGAGGAGTCAGAGGTTTGGCTTACAGACTCCACAGCCTCGATGGGAAAATCCTTCTGGTAAAGTGTCTTATGGACAGATAAGACCAAGATAGAGCTTTTTGGTAAAGGGCATCATGCTACTGTTTATTGAAAATGATGTGAGACCTACAAAGAAAAGAACACAGGACCTACAGTCAAATATGGTGGAGGCTCAAAGATGTTTTAGGGTTGTTTTGCTGCCTCTGGCACAAGGGCTGTGGTGTTTGAGTCGTGGAGTCGGAGTCGGTCCCCACTTTGGTAGGATCAGAGTTAGAGTTGGAGATGGTATAAAATGGACCGACTCAGACTCCTAAATATATAATAAAGTACAGTAGTTCAATGCAGTATGTACTGAATATTATTATGAATTATTTTTTAAATCCTGATGTTCACATTCTACTCCAAATAATTTACTACTTAAACATGAGCGAAGTATGGAGCCTGAGTCGTAGAGTTGGAGTCAGGGAAATGGAAGAGTCAGAGGTTTGGCTTACTGACTGCACGGCCCTGTCTGGCACTGGAGGCCTTGACTGTGTGAAAGCTATCATGAAATCTGAAGATTACCAAAGGATTTTGGGTGGCAATGTATTGCCCAGCGTCAGAAAGCTGGGTTTACATCCTAGATCATGAGTCTTCAGAGCCCCCAGAGAGTTCAGAAGTGGGAGCAATGGGCCCGGATCTAAATTCCATTGACATCTGAGGACAGATCTTAAAATTGTTGTTGGAAGAAGGTGCCTTCAAGTACGAGAGACCTGGAGATGTTTGCAAAAGAAGAGTCCAAAATTCCTGTTGAGAGATCAGAAGGTTATTGATGGTTATGGGAAACAATTGCAGTTATTTATTAGTGGAGGATGTCTGGAACATTTTGGGGCTTTGTTTGAAGTTACGTTCAATTTGCCTTCTCTTTTCCTTAGTTTTTTTTTTGTGATATTCCAATGCACAGAAAGGAAATTACTGTGTGTGTTACAAAACATGTAATTGTAATAAGTTTCTGGGAGAAATACTTAAAGCGTAACTGCCGTTTTAACTTTTATTTAATAATAATAATAATGTAGAGCAAGTGATTTTAATAAACTTTCTAATATACTGCATTAGAAAATTCTGGTTGCAAACCATTCCTAAGCCATCTTCAAAGTGTCCTAACTGCTCTGTGTGTGAAGCAGACACATGTTGATTATCAGTCACATCCATCTTCAGTGAATACGGACATGTAGCATTGTATCAGATTAGACTCAGCTCAGAGCAGAGTTGCTAAGCAACATCAGAGTTCAGAATCAGGTCAAACTAGTTTGTGCCAGAAAGATCTGTCACAATGTCTGTTAACCCCTTGTCTGCCAGCAGTGCAATGTACTGAGCTGTGTGGCTCAGGATCTCTGTTAACCCTTTCTCTGTTATCACATCACATCGCACTAATTCCTATGAGCTGGTGGCCATGCCCACAGAGCTATAAAATGCTGTTTTTTTAAAATTGCACAGAAAATTATGAGAAAATAAGTTAAATGGCAGAAAAAAAGCATTATCGTATCTGCTATGTGACCCATCATTAACAACCAGTGTTCTTTTTTTTTTTTTTTTTATTATTATTTTCAATGAAATGACATTTACTCTAACTTTTAACTTTCTGGAGCAATTTTAAGGGTGCCAACACTTTGGGCCATGATTGCAGATCAGTGTAAGCCGGATTGTGGATACATGTAATCACCATGTCCCAGGAGAGGCTGCTGACTGTGCCCTGTGCAGCAGCATGTACCATATGTCACAGGCATTGAGCAAACTCCAGCTGAAGCAGCCGGGGGATAACTTCAGCAGTTGGGTATATTTGCAGCTTTCCGTGGAAAGTCTAGTATCATTTTCACTAACACCTTATTTATTCTTCAGGGACCTACGGGCGACATTAATGGCAATGTGATAACATTTCAGAATTCACAAAAGATTATATGATGCCCCGGTCAGATACAAACACGGGAGCCGCTTAATCCAGAGAGCCGCCCCACGGTATCACTCCGAAAACACCACATTCTCTGCGTCTGTCTAATATAGAAAAATGGAATGATTGACTATGGCAGATTCTGTATCTATATGTGTATGTTATCAATCAAATTATTATGAGGTGCTTTAACTTCTAAAGGAAATCCCCTTTGGAAGTATGAGTTGGCATTTCTAGCTTGAGATGAATGCCAGTTTACTGCTTGAATTTTCTTTCTTTACATATTGGCAGAATGTTTACTTGTGTTGGCACAATGCCTCAATAACTTTGGCATGGTGCTTGCTAATCATTTAAGCCGAGTCCTTCCTGCTTCTGTTTTTTCAGCTTCTGCTTCGATATGGCTCCAGTATTAGGTGCCATACCAATGTATATAACACCCTGCCTTGTCTGTTCAGTATATATCGCAAAATAATGTTTTCCATAATTGTTATTATTTTTTATTTCCATGGGATTATGTTTAATTTTAATTTAGTTTATGTTTAATTTACCATAGTCTCTTAAGTAGAAAAACAAATGGCAAACACTCTTCCAATCCTTCTGCATCTCTCTGCAGCATTTGACAGCTCCTCCTCAGTATGCTGCAGTCTATCGGTCTATAGGATGCTGCACATTTGACTTTCAGGACTGTCTCTACACTGATGACAATCAATTATATACACAAAACACCAGTCATTGACCGTCTGCTATTTCTAACATCATGTCCTCTCTCTATGTGAAATGTAATCTTTCCAAATCTGAATTTCTGGTGCTTCTTCCCTTAACTAACTTTCTTAAACCTGCTATTCCCATTTCCTTAGTACCACAAATCCAAGGCAGTATGTCCCTGTCTTGTAGTAATATCTCTGATCTTTCCTTCGCTCTCTTTATCCAATCACTGACTCACTGATGTCACCTACACCTTAAAAAACATAAACAAAATCTGCCTTTATTTTACCTTTGAAACTGGAAAATCTCTCAATGTTGTGTGAGACAGTGACCGGGGTGATCTATGACGGCCGGTATGTGTCTCCCAGGTTGTGCTCCCTCCACGTATAGGAAGCACTCCACTTCGGGTTCTTGGAGCATTCCCCAGAGGTAGGCACGGGGTTAAAAGCTAGGCTGGAATACAGGGTGTGGGTCTTCTGTGGAGGCTCTTTCTGAGTGAACGCTCATGAAGCTGGTGAGCGGCTGGTAAAGAGAGAAAAGAGGCCGTGTGCTGAGATAACACGGCCTAGCCAAGGGAGAACCCATGAGAAGGGACGGTCTGTCTATATCGGCTATATTTGGACTGTATGAAGTGTACCCAGGAGGTCTGTGAATAACCTGAACTGTGTTATTAAACGGTGTGCTTTGTGAACTGTACCTGGGTCCCTGCCTTCTGTTGTGCCAACCAACGTCGCTACCTCACAGTTGCTATACATATTAGACCGTATCTGCCGATACCCGTTATCTCCGTTTCCCCAAAAATATAATGTCGGAGAGGTAAGGATCCGACAAGTCCGATTTCGCACTGCTAATCCTTTTGTTCTTGCCACAGTAAACTGCCACCAGAGCAGTCTGGGATTGGCTCTTACTGAAAACACAGGAGCGTTTGGCAGAATGTTTGGAGTCAGGAGAGATAGTCCAGCGAACAGCTAGTACTTGTGTACGTGGCCTTTTACTATCATTCTGATTTATTCTCACCTTGACAACTGCAATTCACTACTAGTTTTCCCCTCTCTGAATTCTCTCCTCTCTAATCTATCCTGAATGCATTAGCCAAGATGTTATTTGTGACCAGCAGCTACACCGATGCCTCCACACTGTGCCAGTCATTGCACTGGTTACCCATCTGTTATAAAGCGCAACATAAACTTCTCATTCCTACCCACAAAGCTCTTCATGGCTCTGCACCACCCTACATGTCTTCTTTCATCTCTGTTTACCACCCATTCCGCTAGTGATCTAAGAATAACATTATCCATAATCGGAACCTCCCACTGATGTCTCCAAGACTTTTTTAGTCTTCAAATGTTTTATTGTTTTGAACCATACAGGGAAAATAAACATAAGACAAGTACAATGCCAAAACAAATTGTTGGCCTATAGGGGAATTCCCTTCGGCCAAAAATCACAAACAATATTTATAGCAGAGAGGAGTAAACCTTGGCATTACATCTCTGCCAAGTGTTGTTGTAGAGGGGATGGAAGGGGTATGAAGAGAGGGGGTAGTGCAAGGGATTCAGGGAAATTATTCCGGGTGATCCTCCAGGACAAAACGTGTAGCAGCAGGATCCGTAAAAGTTCAAGGGAGTTTGTATTTATCTAAGACTTCGTCCTGTTATCTTGTAGTTGTGTAGAATTGTCGTTTATACAAGGGCAAAGTTGAGAGTGTTCTACTCATATTCCTTGTCATCAAAGTTAAATGCCATGGATCGTCCGAGTCCTGCGATACCTGTCCGACCTGAAATTTTCCCTTGGTGGGCAAGGTGATGAGGGGAGAGGGTAGGTAAAGTATGAGAGGGTCATGACATAAGGGGAAATGTGAGACAGGGGAGAGGAGGATTAGCGGTGAGAGGCTAGGAGGAAAGTATCCGCAGGGGTGTGGATAGAGAGGTCCCGAGTAAGTGAGGTTAATGAGAGGGAGAAGAGGGGAGATTGAGAACAAGGAGCAAGAGGTGGGAGAAAGGAGAGAGAATAGAAAGTAGAAAGAGATACCTCCTGATGCTAGTTTAAGGAGGGGGTTTATTTGCGAGAGGGTGATTTGCCCAAAGGTCCCAGGCCTCAGCCACATACCGTCTCGTGGGGGCATCCAGTGCTAGGTGGAATTCATGTGCAAATATGTCATTTAGCCGTTTCGTGAGATCAGACATCGTGGGAGGGGCCGGGGACTTCCAGAAAGTAGCGATGCATAGTCTGGCCGCAATTAAAATGTATGAGATCATGTGGCGGGGATTGGTGGGAGGACCTCTGCCCCAATGTGTAGAACCGCAAGCTGCGGGAGAAGGGGAAACTTCATCCCGTGGTCACCTCAATCAGGCCGGCTACCAAAGTCCAAAATTGGGCTATTTGAGGGCACAACCACCACATATGTGCGAGATCTCCTTTTTGTCCACAGAGTCTCCAGCAAAGTGGGGAGTTTCCGTTTCCAAATCTCGCCAAACTCGTGGGAGGGGTGTACCATCGGAGGTGAACTTTTTTGAGGGATTCCAGGTGATTGATACATCTAGTAGCTCGCGATACGCAGCAGACCGCTCCCTCCCAATCCTCCTCCTCTGCCTCGAAGGACAGGTCTCTCTCCCACGCGGTAACGTAAGACGGGCGTCCGGGAGAGGACAACTCCAGAAGGCCCTCGTAGATAACCGAGAGGCCCTTTGGTTTCGGGTTCTCCGAGAAAAGGAAGCGCTGGAAGGGCGAGGGGGCGACGGGTTTTAAATCGTGCCAGCAGTCCGAGGACTCTAAAAAATGGCGGACCTGAGAGTACTGCATGAACATATCTCTTCGTTCCGGGTTATTACAGGTAAATTCCGCGAAGGGGATTAGCTCTGTGCCTTTCATCATATCTGCCAGACAAGTAATTCCCGATTTCTGCAACGACGCAATATTTAATGTGGGAATATGAGCCTGTAAAGCCGCCAAGGGGATCTTTTCCGGTGGGAACTTGGACCATGCCCTAGGGACCTTACTCCATTCTGACAGTAGGTTTCGGACAGTGCCCAATGGGTGGGATTTCTTCATTAGCCCCAGTGACGTTCCTCAAATAGTCTTACCAGGTGAAATTCCCGGTGCGAAGTCCAGCTCTAATTGGATCCATCCCGATGGGGATGACGTTTTGCATAAGTCTCTGACCGCCTCCAAAGAGGCTGCTTTGCAGTAAGATAGAACGTCTGGGATCCCCATTCCACCCCCCTTTAGCTTCCTTTGCAGCGTTTTTCAGGTTAACTCTCGGACGTCCCGCTGCCCACACAAATCTGTCAAGGAGGTTTTGAAGTTGAGTAAGAAGGGATCTCGGGTATGCCACCGGGATACAGCGGAACAGGTACAGAAGCCTTGGAAACCAAAGCATCCTGACCGCCTGTATCCTGGCCATCCATGATAGCAGGGGCTGTGTGCTGGAGTTCATTGAACCCCGCAGAGATGCGATCAGGGCTGAGAGATTTGCCTGTGCTAAGTTCTGCGATGGGCACAGTATGATACCCAGGTACTGGATACCCTCTGGGGCCCATTGAAATGCGTAACGACCGGAGAGATCTTCAAACTCCAGCTGTGTGAGATTGAGGGGCAGAGCCGTAGACTTACTCAAATTCAATTTATAATACGAGACCTCCGTGAAGGCCTCCAATGCCCTGATAATGATTGGGAGCGACGCCCCAGGGTCCGTGCAGGCGATGATCACGTCATCAGCGTACAGGCCAATGACATGTCTCCTCGCTCCCACCTGTATGCCCGAGATCCCACTCTCGGCCCTGACGGCAGCGGCAAACGGCTCCATGACTAGAGCAAAGATCAGGGGAGACAGGGACATCCCTGTCTGGTCCCATTTGATATGCTAAATTGGCGGGAGAGAAACCCAGACGTAGAGACACGAGCCCTCGGATTCGAGTAAAGGCTCAGAATAGCCCTCAGTATCGGGCCCGAGAAGCCGAACCTCACAAGAACTTCCCGAAGGTAAACCCAGTGCACCCTGTCGAACGCCTTTTCCGCATAAACGACAGGAATACACTGGGGTCCCCCGAATCTCAGCTATTTCTATGAGGTCTATCATACGTCGGGTTCCATCTCTCGCCTGGCGACCCCCCACAAATCCCACCTGATCCGAGTCCACCAGGAATGAGACACTCTCCGATAGTCGTGCCGCTAGTAATCTAGCATAGATTTTTACGTCTGTATTCAAGAGGGAGATCGGCCGATAACTCCCCGGAGAATCAGATGGTTTTCCTGGTTTTAAAATCGTTGTGATCGTGGCCTCTAGGGCCTCCGGAGGGAGGACCCCTTCAGCTTGCCAGGTATTAAAGAGTCGGAGCAGGTAGGGCGCCAAGTGATGGGAAAAGGTTTTTATAATATTCATTTGCCAAGCCATCAGGGCCTGGGGCCGAGTTTTAACTTCAGAGACCCAATCACCGCCTGCACTTCTGTTAAAGAGAATGGGGTGTTCAGTTCCAGCAGCCTATCCTGAGGGAGAGCAGGGAGAACTATACGGTCCAGGTAATCTCGGATACGTTCTAAGGTCGGTTGTGGTGTCTTGGTATCGTCTTTTAAGTTGTATAGGGCTGAGTAAAAGTCTGCCATTGCATCTGCTATCTTATTTGGGTCTCTGACGGTCCTCCCGTCTGTCGTTTTCATAGAGGTTACCATTGACTGTACCACCCGTTTTTTAAGTCGTCTGGCCAATAGTCTTCCCGCTCTATCCCCAGCAGCATAAAATCGTGTTTTGAGTTTTCTAAGGCCAAGTTCGTGTTGGTATAGTAGGAGGGATCTGAGATCACCTCGCAAAGCTAGGATTTGCGATGTGATCCGCTGGTCTGAGCAGCTTTGTTGATTTTTTCTAATTCAGTTATCTGCTCAATGAGCTCTCTCCAGCGTTTATCTCTCGTTCGCTTTTGTTGAGCTGCTTTCTGTATGAGGAGGCCCCTGAGGACCGCTTTATGGGCAGCCCACAGCGTACCATCAGAGACCCCCCCGTTGTCGTTCAGTTGGAAATAGTCTACCAAACTATGGTCCAAGTGGTCGACAATGTCTTGACTGGATAACAGGCCCACATTCATCCTCCAGCGACGGGGCGACACCTCCTTATGACCCAAGCTGATACCCAGCGAAATGGGGGCGTGATCCGACCATGAGATCTGGCCTATAGAAGCCGACTCACAGCGGAGCAACAATGCTTCCCCTATCAGAAACATGTCAATCCTAGAATAGGACCTGTGACTGTTGGAAAAAAATGTAAAGTCTCTTTCTTCGGCATGGAGGTATCGCCACACGTCGTGGAGGCCAAATTCACGGCACAATTGAGACAATTCTCTCCCCCGCCGAGCGGATGGGGAGGATGTGTCCAGTCTGTTTTCCATTATAGCATTAAAATCCCCGCAGATTATCAGGAGCCCTCTACCGAGGTCCTCAGTTTTTTAAATAGGGAGTTCAGGAATTTATACTGTCCCACATTGGGCGCATACAACGCGACAATTGTGTACAGTTCCTCAGCGATGAGGCTTTCAGAATAAGGAACCTCCCCAGTGGGTCCGATTCGGTCGATTTAAGTTGAAATTGTAATTTATTACTTACAATAACGCAGATCCCTGCTTTTTTTTACAGTGTTGTTGGCAAAAAAAAGATGTGGGAAAGATGGGTGTCGGATCCTGTGATTGTCTGAGGCCAGAAGGTGCGTTTCTTGAACGCATAGCACGTCAGCACGCAGTCTACGAGCCTCCCTCCATAGGAAGGATCGCTTCACCGCAGAATTTAACCCTTTCACATTAAGGGAGGCAATCTGGATCGCTGATGTTGATCCCGCCATAAGTTAATAAGACCTAGAGCAGTAAATTGGGGGATGTGAGAGATAGCTGAGGCCCGGGACTCAGAGACACTAGTTGACCTTAAGAAGGAGGTAGGAAGAGCTCAGAGGAAAGAGAAAGGAGAGAATAGAAGGAAAGATCAGAGGGAGCGATGGGAATGACCGGAGAGGGGGTGGACGAGGGTAGGGAGAAAGGGATTGGGAGGGAAAAACGTCAAACAAGCAGTTGTAACACACAAATGTAAACCTTAACTGTTTGAGAACCTCCCGGGCCAGGACCGACGAGCTGGAGTAGGGAGAGCAAGGAGAATATCAAGCTCACCTCCCGCCCGCCGGTGCCCACACCCAGTGGTCTCCTGGGGGGAGGGAAATCCTCGGTCACCAGTGACCCGAGTAAGGGTCAGTCTGGGGACAATGCGAGGATCTCCTCAGAAAACAGATATACATGCCTGAGGCACGACCGCACAGGCTTCATCGCGTTGATTCCGGGCTTCGGCTGGAACTTTTGTCTACCCTCCGTTGAGGTCCGTGTCGGGGACCATCATGGTTAGTCGGTGAAGAACCTCCCGGGACAGAGAGACTCCAGGCTCGCAGGGCTTTGCGTAGCTGTGATGGGGACTGGAAGAACTGTCTCGTTCCCTTGTAGCGGAAGGTTAGGGATACCGGGGATCCCCAGATGTATTGAATCCCCTTCTCTTGTAGAACCCTGCAACTTGGTGCAAACTCCCTGCGCCTGGCAAGAGTCCCCGGTGAAAGATCCGGGAAGACCGCGCTGTGCCAAACGGGTCTGGCAGGGTAGGATGGGAGCGCATGGCACGCAGGAGAGTTTCTCTCGCATCAGGCCGTGTGAGACAGTGACCGGGGGATATCTATCTCCTGGATGTGTCTCCCTTGTGCTCTCCGGTATAGGAAGCATCCCTTGGTTACTGGCATTCACAGCAGGTGGCACGGGTTAAACGCTAGGTGGAAACATTGTCTTAATAGCTCTTCTGAGTAACCTCATGAAGCTTCTGTAAACGAGTTAAACATTGCTTTCTAGAAACACGGCCTCCAAGGGGGAAAGAAGGGACAGTGTGTCTATTTCGGCTATGTTGCGATGTATGAATTACCCTAGTGTTGTGACATTAACCAATGTCCTTACAACGTGTGTTCTTGTGAACGTTACCTGGTCCCTGCCATTCTGTGTCCCACCACATCCTACCTCACATTGCTACATTTCTACTCCCATGTAGTCTCTTAAAAATAAATGTCAGGGAAGGGAAATCGTTTCGCACTGGGTAATCTACTGTCTTCCAGTAACTCCACCATTGAGAGTCTGGGATGGGCTGACGAAACCAGGAGCGTTGCCAAATGTTGGGTAGGAGAGATAGCTCCAGGCGCTGATTGCTGGCCTTTTACTATCTTCTGATATCGTGCTTGAAACGCATTCGCTCTATTTTCCTTCTGTTTCCCCTATCTACCGAAAGCAGTAGCCAAGATGTATTTGTGCAGCGTACCGATGTTAACTTGCAGTATTCATGGTTACCCACTGTATAAAGCGCATGTAAACTCTAAATTCACAAACTTTGCAGCCCTACATGCTCTTCACTCTGACACCCATTCCCGTGTCAAGATACATTACATAATCAGGACCTCCCCTTTTCTCCAAGACTTTTTTGATGCTGCAAAAGTTGTCTAGAATGCACTTCCCCAGGCAATCTGGTTAATTCTCACTGTCCATAGTTTTAGTTTAAGCATGCCCTAAAAACAAGTGTTAGGCAGGTCTGCTATATCACCTCACTAATCTCGCTTCCTAGATTTTTTATTTAGCAGAATCTGGTACCTTGTATCGGCAGTTAAACTCGCACTCAATAACATTTTGTAGATGGATATTACACAATTACTGGCTGATGCTTTTTAATGTATACTCTTATTTTAAGAAAAGATAGCTGGAAGACACAATACAAGAACTTTTATCCTTTGTGTCACCCATTTCTTTTGACTTGTCTTGTTTGAGTTGTTGAACAATACGTTACTGAGGAATATGTTTGTGCTATATACTGTAAATACAAATTATATAAATTAATATTTATCATTATAAATATTCCTACTTAAGGGCCCTTTCACATCAGCGTTTTTTTCAAATCGCGGCAGATGCGGTGAAAAAAACGCATCTGCCGCAATTACCGCATACCGGCTGCACTTGCGGCACGGTTGCGGCGCGTTGCGGTAAACGCCATACAAGGTATAGGCGACTTGCGGCAAGTGCGGTTTTGGCACTTGTGGCAGGTGCGGCCGCGAAAAAAAACTGCGGCTGACAGCATTTTTTTTTCGCGCCGCACCTGCCGCAAGTGCGATTTGGAAGAAACGCTGATGTGAAAGGGCCCTAACATGACTTTTCGAAGTCCACTTCTAGACTAGTCTAGTCTGTATTAACTCCTGAATGTCCTTGGGTAGGTGAACAGGGCTGCCCCACAACTTTTACTTTTCTGTTAAATAGATACAAAAAAGTTTTTAAAAAATTCAATTAAAACCCTATGAAAATGCTACTGTAAAAATATTACTGTGTTTTTTGTGCACCCTGGTGTTGTTCTTATTGCGTTTCACAGCTTGTTGATCAGGATAGCGCCTTATACATGCCCACTATCTAGGTCCTTACATGCGGTTCAATCCGGTCTGTACATGGAAGCGACGGTGATTTCTTGCGTTAGGCCAGGCTCAGGTGCGAAAAACTAATTAGTGCGACACTGCGCAATGGATATGGATGTTCTGAAGAGGATTAAAAAGAACCATAGGGGGTCGCTCAATAAAATTTATGTGACTGTACGCGATCATCTTACACGACCCGGGGGTGTGGGGGGGGGGTTGCACAATCACAATTTTTTAAAGAAATTAATTAAAGATTGTAAGAAAAAAAAAAAAGTTTTTTTGTGATGTTAGGCTTTGACTTTTACTGCTTGCTTTTTTTTTTTTAGCTGAACAAACAATAGCCAATAGTGCCCTGGAAGAATACTTGAACGAGAAAGAAAAATATGACAACTGCAGGAAGAAAAATACAAAGAAAGGATCATCTCGAGAAGAACAGGTGGTGTACCAAGACGTTTAGTTAATTTTTTTTTTTTTATTTCTTGTTGTTTGCGAGCAAACTTCCGACACTTTATTGAAAATTTGACTATTTCCTTGCCTGCTGTCATTTGTCAGATCCTGAGTATGCAGGGATGTGTCTCGGCATTTCTGCTTTAAAGCTTTTTGCTGTCGGGTCCGTGCTGATAGCAACAACTGGTGACCCTAACAAGAAGACAGAAGCCGTTTTTTACCACTTCTGTCTTCTCTCTTTTCATCTGCTTAAATGCTTAATGAGCACTATGTAGTGAATAGGAGCATTGACAATGCTTGATTGTAGCCAGTGTTCACATGATCACCGGGTGTCCACTCAACATGGCAGAGCTGCGACAGGACTAAGGGCCCTTTCACATCAGCGTTTTTCGTAATTCGCGGCAGATGCGGTGAAAAAACCGCATCTGCCGCGTTTGCCGCATAACCGTTCCACTTGCGGCGCGGTTGCGGTTTTTCCCATAGGAAGTATAGGGGGACTTGCGGCAGATGCGGCAAGTGCGGTTTTGCACTTGCGGCAGGTGCGGCAGCGAAAAAAACCGCGGTCAGCCGCGGTTTTTTTCGCTGCCGCATCTGCCGCAAGTGCAAAACCGCACTTGCCGCATCTGCCGCAAGTCCCCCTATACTTCCTATGGGAAAAACCGCAACCGCGCCGCAAGTGGAACGGTTATGCGGCAAACGCGGCAGATGCGTTTTTTTCACCGCATCTGCCGCGAATTACGAAAAACGCTGATGTGAAAGGGCCCTAAATCATGTGTGTTTACTTATTATTCTATTATTCTTCCTGGAAATGCAGGAATATATTCACACCTGTAATTACTTTTGTCAAAGACGACGTGGGGACCCCCCTATACTGTAACCTTGTCCAGTTACTGTCGACGGGGTTCTATTGACAAGGGGAATGAATAGTAATGACATATTCACACATTTTTAGGAGTAATACCATGAGCAAAAAAGATGCTCCAGAAACGTCATATCATAAAAAATTTAAGTATTCACTAAAACAGACCTGAAGGGTCCTATTAAAAGTCCTGTTCAAGTGAATGGGGCAGAGATACACTAAACACAACCCATTGTCAAGAGTGGCGGTGTGCCTGGGAAAAATGAAGACCCCTTTTTTCCCATTTTTTAGACAGCCTAAGTCATGACATAAAGATGTGTATCTATAATTATTACAAATAACTTTAATGACCCCTTATACTTTCCAAGCCCTTGTAGTTAAGGTTTGGGTTGAATTACAATCAGTATATGACAGTCATATGAAGAGTGATGTTTCCCATCTTTGCGCGCGCGCCAGTCCTTACATCATCACAAGTGGCTTTGATATAGATGAAGGAAGAGAGATTCCCCGAAATAAATGTCATTGGGTCACATCAGATGCAGATGGGCTGAGAACTCACATTACCCCCTATATAACATATGATGCCATTGATTTACTGACATAACTTATTACTCAGATTTGATGGATTCAATCAGATTTTCTTTCTCTCTCGTTTTAGACATTGTCACTTTTGAACAGTTTTAAATCGAAACTAAGTCAGGCGATAATTGACGCCCCAGAAGAAGAGGCAGTGTCCGAAATAGAAGAAGACGATGATAAAGGATGGTAAGGGATTAGGATGTCATTGTGTAGAGGTGATCGTATAGTATATATTATAGCTATAGAGTACATACTACCCACATGACCTGAAAGAGCCCTCAGCATTTACTCTATAGCATTCACAGTAAATCTATATAACCTATATTTCTTGCCGGGACCTCTAATATCCTTCTTAAAGCTGTAACCTGGCATGTTTAAAGAATAACTAAACTATTTTTAATCTAGTGATCCTCTAGACATTGCAATATTATAAATTTTTGTAATATACCATATTTTTCAGACTATAAGACTCACCTTTCTATAAACACACCCCAGTTGTTGACAGCAAAGATATAGGAAAAGCATATTTCCTACTGAAAAAAACTTCCCTGGTGATGTAAAGATGTGCAAGGTTAAATACCATTACAATAGGGATTTCTCTGCAACATGTGTACTGTACATATATAGCTTTACAGCACCCAAATTATGTACACTCTCTGCAGCAAACACATCCACTGTACAATAGTGTTCAAAATAATAGCAGTCCAATATGACTCACCAGATTAGTCACTGTTTTTGGTATAAATTACATTAACACATTATCAAACAATTTACCAGTTGGTGCAGTTGATTCTTAGAAAACCAACAGACTCAGCATTCATGATCTGCATGTTTTTGAGTCTGTGTATTTGAATAATTAATTGAAAGGGGGTGTGATCAAAATAATAGCAGTGTGGAGTTCAGTTAGTGAGGTCAATCATTCTGTGAAGAAACAGGTGTGAATCAGGTGGGTGAAGCCAGCACATGTTGTACCTGCATTTCCCCTTGAAAGCCTGAGAAATATGGATCTTTCAAGACATTGTTAAGAAGAACAGCGTACTTTGATTAAACAGTTGATTGTAGAGGGTAAAACTTATAAAGAAGCGCAGACAATGATAGGCTGTGAAGCTCCAATGCTTTAAAAGGGAAAGCAAAACCAGAGAGACATGGAAGAAAACAGAAGACTGCCATTCAAATGGATCCAAGAATAGCCAGAATGGCAAAGACTTCAGGATGATCAAAGATGTCTCAAGTTACCGGTGAGGACTGTGACAGTTAGAAGACATGTGTGAAGCTAATCTATTAGCAAGAAGTTCCTGCAAAGTGCCACTGTTAAAAAATAGACATGTACTGAAGCAGATCAAATTTGCCAAAGAACAATCAGCTGGCCTAAAGAGAAATGGAGAAACATTTTGTGGACTGATGAAAGTAAAATTGTTCTTTTTGGGTCCAAGGGCCACAGACCGTTCATCAGATGACCCCCAAATTCTGAATTCAAGCCACAGTACACTCTGAAAGCAGGGAAGCATGGTCGTGCAAGTATCATTATATGGGCATGTTTCTCTTACCGTGGTGCTGGGCCTATTTACTGCATACCAGGGATCATAGACATAGTTTGCATATATCAAAATACTTGAAGAGATCATGATGCCTTTGCTGAAGATGAAATTCCCTTAAATTGAGTGTTTATACAAGACAACGACCCTAAACACACTAGTAAAATAGCAAAATCTAGGTTCCAGCCCAACAAAATTGAAATTATGGAGTGATCTGCCCAATCCCTGGACCTTAATTCAATAGAACACTTGTGGGTTGACATAAAAAATGCCGTTTCGGAGGCAAAGTAAACAAATGCAAATAAATTGTGGGATATAGTCAAAGCATCCTGGGCTGTAATAACAGTTGACAGGTGCCAGAAGTTGGTTGACTTTATGCAACATAGATGCGTAGCAGTTCTAAAAAACTGTGGTCACACAACTATATATTATCTTAATGAATTACAGGAATGCTAAATACTAAAAAGAGTACATATTTTGAGTTTGTAAAAACAATTACAGACACTGCTTGTTCTGCCTTTTTTCACGTGTAGTGCTATGGATATCCAGCATACAGCTTGAACCTTGTTCACATTCACAGTAACCAGACTGTAGGCAGACTGTAGGGGTTCATTAGTTTTGATTTATTGAGTGATATGAACTTGATTGGTATGGTAAAAACTATAATACAAGGTATAGAATAATCACAGTCAATACTGGGTACATTAAAGAAACTAGCACTGCATTAATATACCACAGAGTGCAGTCAATATGAGTAACTCAGGCAAAGGTCACTGCAGCAGGCTCTACTCTATACAGAAATGCATCTGTCTGCATACAGTGCAAGGGGCATTATGGCTAAGATAGATTCTACACAGTGGCTGTATAATAACCTGCATACACAGATTCTACACAAAAGCCCATCTAACTGCATATTACTCTCACTGGAATCATCTAACAAGAGAGGAGGAAAGTTGTAGAAGAAGGGACAGGAGCCTGGGATGTGTGTCTTATCTTCTCAGGAGTTCAGGAACATGTCTGCCGTCTCCTTCATCCAGAAAAGCAGGGGGAAGTCCCTTCTAAATGACTTATTCTGAAAGGAGACATTCTTATTTGTGCAGAAACAACATAAATGGGTATTTGGTGACCTCTAAGGGTTATAACTGGCATTAACAATGAACATATCCTTACTGCACATGAATGGGCAGAACACTGCTATTTTTTTAAACAGCCCAATGTTCATTTTGTGTCTTTTCTGCAAAATAGTTAAAAATTATACAATTCTCTTCATGTTTTGATTTAGAATGCAATGTTACCAATGAATGGAAATAAAAGCTGTCATACAAATTTTGGGCTTAACTCATATTTTTGACACATTGCTATTATTTTGAACACATGCACACACAGTCCTGCTATATCAACACACACATCTTATGAACATTATCAAAACACACACAGATCAGCTACTACACAATCAATACCTTCCTCTAGAGCAGAGGTTCCCAACTCCAGTCCTCAAGACACACCAACAGTGCAGGTTTTCAGGATTTCCCTAGAAATTGGAATCATCCCCAGTGCAGGTGATTCAATTATCACCTGTGCAATACTAAGGAAACCCTGAAAACCTGCACTGTTGGTGTGCCTTGAGGACTGGAGTTGGGAACCTCTGCTCTAGAGGAAGGGAGATTGTTCCCGAAACGTCGCATTTACACCTGATGGCCCAATAAAGGCGGATTCTAAAAAGGAATAAGGAGTGCTACAGTCCGTTCTTGGTATTGTATTCAAGGTGGAGGGAAGAGGATCCGGGACTGATATTGCACACTAATAGTAGCTGTGCTGCTCTCTTTATTGACTACTACACAATCAGATACATCATCTAAACACACTCACAGCTCACCTATAACACGTCTAGCTCAGATAGATCGTCACAACAAAAGCTCTGCTCAGCTGCAACAATCTCAGCTCAACTTCATCATCAGAACACATAGCTCAACTATTACACACATAAATAAAAACACACACTGTATATATGTATGTTTTGTTATATGTATATATAGATATACGCTGCGTTTTGCAGTTCCAGCACAGCATGTCAATTTTTCCTTCTGAAGACGCGGGTGTCCGGAGTGTGAGAACACAGCGTCATCCGCTGCACCCAGAATCCTGATCATGGACACTGACAGCTCGTTCTCCCGCACAGAACACTCGCATCTCTGTAGAGACGGACACAAAGCCTTAGGCTATGTTTACATCCAGCACTTTGGCTGCATATTGTGAGGATCCATTTTTGGTGCAGCTTTTGCACAAAAAATGAATCCTCTTTTTGCAAAAAAGCATCACAAACGCATCATCTGTTTGTCTGTGTCCCCCGAAAATGAAGCAAAAAAGCAGCACAGACAGACAGACAGACACATCAGAGACACAAACAGAGACACATATACACTTTCTCCCCTCCCCGCGATCCCACGATGACCTCAGATGATTTCTTCATCCCAGGAGGCTGCAGGACCTGTGAATTATGCGTTTGGTGCTTCTAGGACCTGGCACTGCACCATGTGACTTAGTGACATCACTCAGTCACATGGGTAGGTCCTACAAGCACCGAACAGACAACCCACAGGTCCTGCAGCCTCCTTGGATGAAGACCTTGCTTGGAGATCACCGTGGGATCGCGGGGAGGGTAAGTAATTAGCGCCGCAGATAACGCCACATGAGCCCAAAAGCCGATCCTCACAAAATTTGGGTCAAATTTCTGATCATTTTTAAATCTCTGATTAACATATGACATGTCAAACTAACTATCATTGTCATAAAATATAGCTTCTCACAAAAAATAAAACAATCTCAATCACCGGGACATGTTGAAACATTTCAGTTATTGCTATGTAAAGTGACGTCAGATTTGGCCTGATGTCTCTTCAGGAAGGAAGAGGACCTGAATTCTATTGCCATCTATTGGAAGTAGCCAAACCAAGGAGCAATGCCCCAAAGTACCTTTGAAGATTGCTTCTTCCAATAGGTGGCGTTAGAGTTCAAGTCCACTTCCTCTCTGAAGAGACAGTTTGCATGTTTCCCAGAGGAGCATTGTGGTGTTTACCCTCCCGTACATCCGGATCAGATCTCATACTTTGCACTGACGAGGGGCAGTACCCCAAAACACCAAGTCTGTAAATTGAGATTCTGGTTTGGCTTTTTATCCTAAGTCCTATAAAAAGGCTCGTTAAAGGGTCACTTTTGACTTTTAGATTTGCTGCTTCCAATAGGTGGCGTTAGAGTTCATGTCCTCCTCTCTGAAGAGGCAGTTTGCACAATTCTCTGAGGAGCATTGTGGCATTTAAAGGGAACCAACCACCTCAGATCACCCTAATACACAGTTAGTACATGTCCCTGCACCCTAAGGATACCTTTCCAGCACTGTTTTTGTGTAAAATCTTGCATTAGTATAACTCATATAAAGCGTTTATAAAGTTACTAGCCTGGTGACTTCTGGGCGTATCCCTCCTTCTGTTATACTTCAGGGCTGTGCATTGCATGTCTGTGCTCCCCCTCCCTCCGTGCCTGCTGCCCTGCCCTGATGGGTGTGATCGTTATCTCCTCTGCACAGAGGGAGGGGGAGTGCAGGCATGCAATGCACAGCCCTGAAGTATAACAGAAGGAGGGATACGCCCAGAAGTCACCAGGCTAGTAAGTTTATAAACTCTTTATGAGTTATACTAATGCAAGATTTTACACAAAAACAGTGCTGGAAAGGTATCCTTAGGGTGCAGGGACATGTACTAACTGTGTATTAGGGTGATCTGAGGTGGTTGGTTCCCTTTAAGTCTCCTCATACTGGCATATCAATCTGCACAAGAAGAAACATTACCCCTTAGATCCCAGATATGGCCTGGTCACTAAGGGGTCAATATATTTATAGCGGGATGTATGCAATAGCCCTATCTATTGCATGAGAGGCTTTGAAGGTGCCAGTAAGCCTTAGATTGAGCACTTAGCCGACAGGGATCTTTCCCAACTTCCCAATGAACAGTCGGCTCGGTGAGCGTCTATATGGGAATAGCGGAGCAGACGTCTGCTATACTTACCTATTGGAGCAGGAAAGGATTGGGAGATTACATTTCAGAGGCTATAAAGCCCCCTTCCTCAATAGATTAATTGGGGTTCGGATGACTACAATAAGACGTCTTTGCTGGGGATTAAGGCCCAGTCACACATAACGACACACCAGCGATCCTGATAACGATGTGCAGAGATCGCTGGTTTTTCACATCGCTGGTAAGAGGTCAAACAGGCATCTCACCAGCGATGTGAAAAACGACGCACTAGCGATCCAGAATTATACCGAGGTCGTTGGGAATTGTCACTCCACACTGTAGCATTGAGATTGTTGGTTATTGTCCTTGTCAAACACAACGATGTAGTGCTCCTGGCGAGAGCGCAACGGCGTAGAAATGACCCAGAGCAGTGTGTAACGATCAACGATCTCACAGCAGGGGCCACATCGTTGGTGCGTGTCTCACAGAACGACATCGCTAACAGGATCGCTGTTGCGTCACAAAATTTGTGACGCACCAGCGATCTCGTTAGCGATTTCGTTCTGTGTGACAGGGCCTTAAGTGTTCCAGGTTGCCCTCCTACCCCTGCAGTGTAAACCTTTCCTTTGTCTTCCGATGACGCCACGGTTGGACTTTAGGTGAATTAGCATTTTCCTCTTTGCCCCATTCATCCCAGCGTCTGTTTCCTCTGTTACCATTCATTTATTTTACCCTGGCACACTTTCTTCCAGCTCCTTCCTTCGTTTCTGTGCCACATTCCTCGAGCCCCATCACATCCTCCTGTATTCTTTTTCCTGGCATGTCGTCTCGTTCAGCCGGTGTCAGTCATAGACTGAGTGCAGGAGGAAGCGCACCGTGACACACAGAATAAACATTTCCTATTAATATATTAGAGCACAGTTAGCATGCTGTATATATTCTGCTCCACTACCTCTATTGACCTTGGATGTCTGCTCCCGCTAGCAGCTTGATTATTTATTTGGACCCTCCGTGGTTACTTTGCTATGGTACATTGCTGCATATTAGATAGAAAAACATATTATAGGAAGTGTGCCTAGCTGCTGAATATTTATTTTCCCTGGTGTCATGAAGGAATGTGTTATGTTGCACGCAGCCTTGGGGAAGAGCGTATTTCAGCACACTTTATTGGCGATAATTAAAGGTATAGTTAATTGATTAAGCATGCCGTAACCGGAGCCGCTCCGGGATCCTGACCTCTACTTGGACCTTGCTGCGGCACAGACCACGCTCTTGTTATTCTGGACGCCATCAGGCCACTTCTGAACTGTATATTCTTTATTTCAATAGAATTTCCTCTAATTGTCGGTTCAGAATTAGCATTATAATGTTGCCAAACGCAAGGGTCCGAAATGACCTTTCAGCTATTGGCAGCAAATGCTTGAAATGTCACAAAGTGTTTCAGAAGCCAGACAAAAAGCAAGGCAAGACGGAGAGGTGGTTTTGTGATGCCTAGCAATATTGTAGAGGTACATTATGTTCTCCAAGAATAATGGCTAGCCTGCAATGCCGACCATAGTAGCTGTACTCGGCAGAGCGACCTCGCTTGTCCAAAGCTCTCAGACCATGAAGCACTTTTGTACAATTATACCACAGCTTCAAGAATTTGGATCATCTATACAGAGGCATTGAAAGTTATTATAAACTCGCAGGCTGGTTTTAAAGTGGACGCGACCACTCGTCTGATGTGGGTGTTTTAGGAAATAGTTGTGATTTCCCTCTTTTGTTCCATCTGGAAATATTCAAATAAATTGATCACTGGCGCGGCCGGTAGAGGTACCGTTACACGCTTCAATGGTGAAACTATATCGCTAACGATCTCATGGGCGCGCGGTCGTTAGGACATCGTTTTGACATCGTTGGTGAGATGTCACAGGTATAGATATCGTGGACGACTCACCAACGATCCAGTGAGCAGCTATCGTTTGCACAACCCAACGAACGATACTTGTTCACTGTTGTCAGTAGGGGAAGTCGTGAACGACATCGTTATCGCGGTGTCACACGCAACGATGCAGCAGGTTGGCTGATCGAGGATCGTCTGATTTCAGAACATGTTCTCAAGTCTGCGATCAACGATCCAACGATTTATCGTAGTCGTATCTCGGTGTCACACGCAATGAAGTCCTAGCGATGTCGTTTCAACGACTCCAAACCCGTGACATTTGAGCGATATCATTCACGATATTGTACCGTGTAACGGGGCTTTAAGGTTTGATACTGCCAACATTGAGTGGTCATTGACAAGTGAAAGAGCAACATCAAGCTGTCCATTCATTTATACATTTCCAAGAGGAACAATGAAGGATATACTATGAAAATGTTCTCCAGCATTTTTTTTTTTAATAGGGAAGGTAAGTATTTAAGGCCACGTCACACCTGTCGACATCGCCGCCGATTACATAGGCAACGTAGGGGTGTGGCCTATCCACGGCAACATCGCCCCTGCATCGCCTAATGTAAAGGGGCGATATCGGCGCCTCTCTGTGCTCGCCTGGTTTCACATCAGTGATGTGAAACCAGGCAGCCAATCTGGGGCGATGTGTCCACATCGCCCCATGTAAATGACCGCTGGCGACCTGACAGGCGATGGGTGCCATAGGCTCCCATTGTCCTGTATTGCAGCTAGGGATTTTTGAGAGACCCCGGCGGCGATGCCGCCTGTCAGATCGCTGGCGCGTCGCTGGAGGTGTCGCCCCATGTAAATGGGGGACGGCGACGCTGGCGGGGCGCCAAAAATGTGCGCGCTCCCGCCAGTCGCCGCCGACATCTCCAGCGCCGTCGACAGGTGTGACGGTACCCTTACACAAACCCAGACATGTTGGGAGAGCTATAAGGTCCTCTTTCTCCAATGACACATTCAGATATCCATTTGCTTTCATAGAAATCTGATGATAACAAAACCTGCACCCCTGATTAATGATGAATTAGGATCCGTAGAAGCGCTCTCAGTGAAAAATAGTTGCTTTTGTGAAAGGTTTTTGCTCCTCCTCCTCCCTGCACGCTATGTAACCCTGTCTGCACATTAAAGGAAACTCTTAATTCAGTAGTTGGTGCGTTTGCAGCTTTTTTTTTCTTTTATTTCTGGGTGCTTAATTATGAATATCTTTAGGACCTCACAGAGATCAACAGAAAACCATAAAAATGACTGAGAAGGCACCGACGTCGGCTGAACCCGCCAATATTAGCAGGTTCGGCCGACATTGTAATGTGTATGTGGGCCAGCAGATGTGATTATGGACCAGTGATCCTCTGGATGATAGTTACTGCCACCAGTGATGTCTGGCGCTCTCACAGAGAGCACAGGAGCGCTCGACAGATATTGGAGAGGCGGCCGAGATCGCTGCTGGGTGAACGACTGACTGACAGCCGATAGCTCTCTAAAGTGAATGAGATTTTAGGAATCAATTAAAGGAACCTTAACATCGTCAGACATATCAGAGGAAAGTCAGCCGAAACAGCCATTTTCAGACATAACTAACAATCTTATGCCTAGAATAAATGAACATTCCTTATTGTTTGCTGTCAGACAATTATGACCTTTAGCTGTGTCATAAGCCATAAAATGTTATGTGATTGATGTGGTCTGAAATGCTTTTTGTTTTTTTCTCATTTTTACTGCCACTGTATAATTGTACGTCAGCTCACCTTTGTCTTATGTGCATGGGAGCCCTATCACTTACACTTATGGTCATCTGGGCATCTCTGCGCCATCCTAAAGGCTTTGTATGAAATCGGGCTTTCAGTGTTCGGACTCTTGACGTCTCCGGAGTGCTGGAGCGGACAGCGCTGTGCTCCGTCGTACTTGCTTCCCGGCCCAGTGCGAGCCGCACGCATTAGTTGATCGGCACACACTGGGGCTAAAATTCTAGTTTTCGGCAGTAATGTGATGGGCAAAATAAAAATAGAGAAATCCCACCTTCTCTCCCCTGGAAATGTTTCACTAATGTGGTGGGCGAGCCATACAGCCAATCCGTATCTTCCAGTTACATTCGGGTCAAGGTTCGGGAGCTGAACCGCCCCATGTTCGTTCATCTCTACTCTCTAGTCTTGCAGACTTCCACGTACAGACGTCAAAGTCAACAGGCAATACCAAATCTGCTCGACATGCAATGGGATAGAAAGTGAGAACCCACCGGTCACCAGCCCAATTTTCCCACCTATTCTAACTCATCAACTTTCACCGGAATATACCTGCCATTCACAGCCACACTGTGTCTGTCAGCACAAAATGACTGTTCAAACCAAGCACATGTGCTGTCGAACATTTCAGCGTTACTCTTCACCAGGTTGTTGTTCACCGATCTCCACCCTTCACTGGTTCTTGGAAAGACAGGGCTGTTAATCAAGGAAGAGTAAGACAGAGAAAGATAGAAAACAAGTTGGGACCTGTACTTCCATGTCATCGGTGCACTGATGTGTTTGAACAGTCATTCTCTGCTGACAGACTCACTGTAAAGTAAAAGTCTGTAGTAAGACAAAAAAAATGTTTGGCAAATAGAAAAAGATTAATTTCTTTTTCAAAACAATATATATATATTTTTTTTTACTCAAAAATACAACATACGGTATTTGGCATTGCAATATAATGGTAGTTATGACCTGCGCATAAAAGTTGTTACATGCAATATGATGTAATTATAAAACTTTGACTTAGCATACTTCATCTTTTTTTTGTATTTCACACCCTTAAAAATGAATTATGCATTTATGTATTTCAAAGTGGTTACCCTAGAAAGTGCATCTTGTTCCTCCAACACCTTGCACACCAATGTTTATACTATAGTATGGCTGAACCATTAAGGAGTTGCCCGGCCTTTGAGTACTGCAGATTTGTCAATCCTCGCAGCGTGCAGTGACGCCCTCTGTTAGGAATCTCCTGCTCTGGGAGTGGGCAGGCGCGTGACTGCAAGTATGAGATTTCCTTACATGCAGTCACCTACCAACTAGACGTGTATGGCTTCACTCAATACGAGTGAATTGAGCGAAGCTGGATATGTCTAGTGAGAGTGTGGCTGGAAGTTTGCAAATCACGTGTTGTGAGGATTCCTAAGTCTGTAGGCACATAGAATGACTGCAGTCTTGTACTTGAAGGCCGGACAACCCCTTAAATATCCTTGAAAGAATAAAGGGAACCTGTCAATATGTTTTTAATACTAAAATAAGTATTATTGCTATATAGGTCTAACTACAATAATATGAAAATACTGATCCATTTTCTGTAGTTATCTGATGTGCTGAGAAATCAAGTGATATATCATTTATTGGGCTGCTTGCTGTAGTTTTGATAAAAATGTATGTTTTATCAGCAGGAGATTATCCTTTCAAAATTACTATGCTTGATGCCATGCAGTTCATGAACTGTATAACTACGTCCCCACCACTGATTGGCAACTTTCTGCCTATGCACAGTGTACACAGAATGCTGTGGGTTGGGCAGGGTTATACAGAGCTCAGCATTGAGAATGCTGCCTAGTAAAGCTACTTTCACATCTGCGTTTGTAACAGGGATAAGAGGCTGGAAGGGAACAAGAGATGCACAATAGTGTTTATCTGTGTGAGAAGGGTGATCTCAGTAAAAGAAACAGGCTCACCTGGGTTAGTCGTGTAGCACATTTGATATCCGTGATATCCAGGATCAACGGTATGCAGCAGTCTCCCCAAGCATTGCAGATCCACAAACTTGTACCAAAGGAAAAGGGTTTTGGACCGCGCTTCCATTATAGTGATGCCATCGAGAAACGTCATTGTTTTTTAGAAACTCATCAGGTGGTTTATTCTACGCGTTTCAGGGTTCAACAACCCCTTCATCAGGACAACCACAAGATAATAAACCACCTAATGAGTTATTAAAAAAACTTTGACGCTTCTCATTAGTAGCATTATAACGGGAGCGCGGTCCAAAACCCATTTCTCTTGGTACAAGTTCGTACATTTGCGTTTTTGTCAAATCTGGTTTTTCACTGCTCAAACTGCTCATTACAAGTGCGGGATGCTGGACAAACAATGCAGCTACATGCAGTTTAGAAAATGCCTGAAGTGGCGGATATGGCAGAAAAAGGGTGCAACCGGAAGACAACGCACATTACCGAAAGTCCATAGGAAATGTATCGGTCACTAACACAATGTTGTAGGATCCGGAAATTTAAAAAAAAAAAGGTGGAATTCTGCCTGATATGTTCTTAGTAATACATCACTGGATTCAGGGTCTCTGCTCCTACATCATCATGCTGTCAGATGGGGCTGCAAAAACATGGTGACACATTCCCGTTAACGTTGTTTTAAGGAGCGCTATGCCGCTAGTTTCAGTATTGATAGGCTTCTCTTAAGCGACAGCCTTTCTCAGTGAATTGAGCGGTATGGAGACGGTTGTGGTTCTTTGTGTATTCATACGGGCTGGATTTTTGTCTCCTATTGTGTCTGGTATGTCCTGAGCTCATTCCTCTTTGTCTGGGCTGTGATTGTCCATGGACAGATAACATTCTCGTCGTCAGTCTATAGACAGTCGGGCACATTCTCTCTGGTTGACCAGCCCGTGGTGTTTACATTTTTGGTCGAGCCTTTCCATTGGCATGGCTCACATCAGGCATTTTGATCCTTTTTAACAGTTCTCAACTGTTTCTTTATGCAAAACATTTAGAAACCCGATTCTTCTGTAAACATTGTGTGTAGTGTCTGATAATCGGTACCAGATTGTGCCGGCTAACATGGCATTTAAGGAAGTGTTATTAGCAGATCTGAGCAGGAGATACCAAACAAAAGTGTTCTCCATTGAAATGTCTGAGGAATCCATACGAGGCTGCCAGATATTGTGGAATTTTGTGGCAGTCTGGCAGGGTGATAACATGTACCTGTCTGCAGCTCGGCAGCCACAGTTAGCTGTCAGCCACAGACATCCTGTCTCGTTCTAGAACATGGAGCATTCCATAGACTTTAGTCTTGCTGGCGTGTTTGGGTCAAATCATATAGAATCATGAACCTAAACTGTGCGCAAGTATGATCACAGCACGTATGGAATTTGCTGTCCACGAAACATATAGCAATATTGAAGAGGACGTAACAATTGCCATAATTATATCATTTGTTAATTTTTTTTATTTGGTGTTCTCCTGAATTTGGCTTTGTTGTTTTTGTTCCTGCTTGTCTCCATTCTTGAGATATGACCCTCTCCTCCCTGTATATAAAGATAGCCGTTTAGCAAAGTGGGCATGGTTCTGAGCTTTTCTCTATGGGAGTCTCCTTAAAACCACACCCAGTTGGCTAAAAAAACTAGATTTATATATAGGGAATAAGGGGCCATTTTTCAAGAATGGAAAGGAGCAGAAACAAAACATTCTATAATACCACCAACTTCTACCCCTCTCCCACCACACACAGAAACCCCACCAACCTCATAAACATTACCTGCACACCTTCATCGCCCTCTTTAAATTGTGCTCTCTGGAATCCACTGTCTGCATGTAACAAACTTACACTCATTCATAACTACTTTCTCACTAACTCCCTTAATCTGCTGGCCCTCACAGAAACCTGGATCCAGGATTCAGACACAGTGTCCCCGGCCGCTATTTCTTATGGCTGCTTGCATTTCTCTCATTCCCCAAGACCTGGCAACAGACATGGTGGTGGAGTAGGTTTACTTCTGTCCCACAATGTACTTTTCAGGTCATCCCCCCAGCTCCATCACTCTCATTCCCCTCTTTTGAGGTCCACACAATTAGGCTCTTCCATCCCCTCCCCCTTAGAGTAGCGGTGGTATACCGCCCGCCAGGGTCACCCACCCAATTCCTCGACCATTTCTCCGCATGGCTGCCGCATTTCATGTCCTCAGAATTACCAACCATTATTCTGGGAGACTTCAACATCCCCACAAACAGCCCCATCTCCTCATCTGCATTTCAGCTCCTATCTCTAACTTCATCTCTTGGCCTCTCACAGCTCTCAACCTCGATGACACACAAGGATGGTACACCCTTGACCTGATCTTTGTCCGGCTCTGCTCAACCTCCTCCTTAGATAATTCAGAACTTCCCCTCTCTGACCACAATATTCTCATCCTTCCACTCACTAACCTCGCTCCACCCCAGCACATTCCTACATATCACACATTCAGAAATCTACAGGCCATAAAACCCTCACACATTCTCAGACTCTCTACACTCATCACTGTCCCCAATCCCTCATTTTCCTGCCCCGATCTGCAGTCAATTACTTAAATGACTTCTCGAAAGGACCTGGACCAAGTAGCGCCCTCACCCTCAAAACCTCCAAAACACAGAGCAAAACAGCCCTGTCTCACATGACAAACTCGATTCCTCCAGCGATGCTCTAGGAAGTCTGAACGTACTATTGGAGGAAAAGTCGCACTCCAGAAAACTTCATTCACTACAAATTTATGCTGAGAACTTCATTCTGCCTTCAACCTGCCAAACAGACCTACTTTCACCACTTTGATCTCCTCAACTATCCAACAACCCAAAAAAACTCTTTAACACCTTCACTCTCTCCTCATCTAAAGTGCAGCCACCCATCACTGACTCTGTGCTGATGACTGCTTCCCACTTCACAGAGAAAATAGAAACATCCGTCAGGAATCAAATCCCAACCTCAAACTGCTGTTACCCACGCCTTCCCCACATTTCCTCCGGCTCACTGTCCACTTTTGACCCGGTTTACAGAAGATGAAGTCTCCAGGCTCCTCTCTTCCTCTCGTCCACACCACATGCACTGCTGACCATCCCTCACACCTACCCCAGTCCTCTCTCCGGTGTTGCCACTCAATTAACCAAAATCTTCAATCTCTCCTCATTCTGGCGTCATCCCCTCCTCTTTAAACACTCTATCATCACTCCTTTATTAAAGAAATCTCTCTCGAACCCTTCCTGCACCAAACAATACAGACCAGTTTCCAATCTCCCCTTCATCTCTAAACTCTGAGTGCTGTCTACTTCCGCCTCACTCAATTACCTCTCAAACTCACTCGCTTCTAGACCCATTACATGTCTGGTTTCGCGCCCTACATTCTACAGAAACTGCTCTCACCAAGGTGACCAATGACCTTGACGGCAAAACGTTATGGTCACCACTCTCTGCTTATCCTTCTTGATCTCTCTGCAGCCTTTGACACTGTTTGACCATCATTCTACTCGCTATGCTGCACTCCATCGACATCAAGACACAGCTCTCTCCTGGTTCTCTTCCTATCATCTCTACGCTCTTTCTGTGTATCAGTTGACCGGCTCCACTGCTCCCTCTTCCTCTTCACTATTGGAGTCCCTCAGGGTTCAGTCCTTGGACCTCTTCTCTTCTCACTCTACACAGCCCCGATTGGACAGCCTTCACTATATTGGTTCCAGACCATGCTTTATGCTGATAGACATCACAATTTCAGGCTTCACCGACCTTACTCCAGCTCTAATAAAGAACCACCTAATGACTGTCTAAACCGCAGTTTCCAATATCATGTCCGCCTCACCTGAAAGTGTAATCTTTCCAATACTGACTACTTTTCCTGTCCACGCCTCATCACTATAACCTGCCCTAAATCATGACATCTCTCTTCGTGTGCAGCACACAATGAGTGCCGAGACACAGGCACTCGTGTCTGGTTTAATGTTCGACTCTGATCTTCCTTCACTCCGTATATACAAGCTCTCCCGCCTTCCGCTTGACCTTGAAAACATCTGCAGAATTCGCCCACATTCTCAACTGGAAATACAAAAACATCACCGTGGCCCTGATTCGACTCCGCGCTTGATATTGTAACTCTCTCTTAGGACCCTTCTCAGTAGACTTGGCGCTATAACAGTGATCCTTATGCACAGCATGGATTTACCTATTTAGCTAATCGCTACTCGATCGCTTGCTGGCTGTATGCCACTACATTGCCTAGCTGCTATAAACTACAGGATCCATTCTAAACTCTTGTTGACCACAATAGCTCTTACATTTGGTCAGCCCCATTACATCTCACTCGCCTCATTTGTCTATCATCTCAACGTTTCTTCGCTGAAGTGACTTTAGACCCACTTCTGCATTAATGTCTGAACTACCATCCGGCTAAAGATTTACACGAGCTGCACCAATCTTTGGAAGTACCAAAAAATTAGTGTATCCCAATTAAATAGTCTAGGGCGTCCCTAATACAATCTCTTTGGAGGGCTATCATGACTCCTAGTTCAGTCACTTAGGACACAGCCTATCCGCTCCGCTCAAGTGGATTCATATTAGTCACTGGGTTTGCGGCACTATAGTTCTGTCCTAATCTGTGCACACGATACTCCTCAGTTGACTATAATTGTACATTAGCAAATTGAGAACCTATAACCTTGTCATAATATTCATTGTTAAATTGTAGTCTTATGGCAGGGTTGCCATTTTGCTCCAATTACTGATATATGTTATGCTTTGTAATTGTATATGTTTTTGGCATTGCATTGTAGTTTTCTAATTGTTTTTCATGGATTCTTTAAATGCTAGCCAGTTTGTATAATGATGAGATGTGATAGCCTGGGAATATGTTGGCAATTATAAGAATAAAAAAAACTATTAATTATTATAGAATACGGGAGGACAGTGTGCAAATGGTCCGCGCTGCTGTGGGTGAATAAAGACCACAGAGGAACTGCAGGCACGATGCTTTAATTCAATGAGTTTTGGAGCAAACTTTGCTCCTTCATCAGGAACATGCAACGGACAAAGTTTGCTCCGAACGCATTAATTAAGACATCGTTGCCTGTAGATCCTCTGTGGTCTTTATTCACACACAGCAGGTGGACCATTTGACACTGTCCTCCTGTATTATATATCTTCACCACCCATGCTCGGAAGTGGAGGTCCAACAGCAGTTGTTTGAAGTGTTTTAAACTGTTTGTCAGTCCAAATCCAACAGTGGGCAGTTAAAATGACTACCACTTACTTTCTTTTTTCTAAAAGATAAGACTCTATGCGCTTTGTGTTTCCCCTTGTGATATACTAACATCCAGAGAATAGCTCCATTAACACCAGGTAAAAAATACATATTTTATTATTCTTTTATTGTTTTACTGACTTATTTAGCGCCATTAATTCCACAGTACTTTACGACATCATGACTGCCACATTGCTGCTCACAATCTAAACTCCCTATGATGCAAACACGAGGAGAACATACAAACTCCTTGCAGAAGTTGTCCTTGGTGGGATTTGAATGTGCTCAAAATGTAAAGGCCTAAGTTATGAGCCACCATTCTGCCCTTATGACACATGACAGCCCTGCTTATAGAGTTGTGCACAAACAATTGTTACCATTGTAATTAATAGATCTTGGAATAAAAATAAGTTCCGCAATTGGATGTGTTTGACAATAAAAAAATGTTCCTCTCGCAATATATTCTTATTATGTGCCCCTGTGTGATGTATGTGTGCGACCATTGCAGGAACAACGTCAGATATACTACAGTACAACTCCTGGGCAGGGAGGAGGTAAGCAAGTAAACAGACATTACAGCCAGAGATAACAGAATATAAGAGTACTGCTGTGAGCCCGATGCAAATGCATCGGGTGTCTAGAACTCTGCCGCACCTGCAAAACCGCACTTGCCGCACCTGCCGCAAGTCCCCCTATACTTTCTATGGGGATTACCACAACCGCGCCGCAAGTGTAGCGACTCGCAATGGCCTCGCGGCCATTGCTCGCGCTACACAGCGACTCGCAATAGATCCCATTGAAAGTATAGGGGGAGTTGCGGCAGATGCGGCAGCTGAGGTAGCGACTCGCAATGGTCTCGGGGCCCATTGCTCGCCTACCTCAGCGGTAAATCGCTAACTTTGTGGCCGAGCCTCTGGTTCTATTTTCGGCCAGCGACTCGCAATGGCCGCTTCGCGGCCATTGCTCGCGCGTGGTGACGTCACAGCGTGACATAGCCACGGCGTTTTCGGGGTCCGACACGAAAATGCCTACGCAATTTATAGTAGATACAGACATTACAGCAGGATCACAGAATAGAAGAGTATATTATGAAGTGTGATTGCAGAGATGTCTTGGAACATTATTATCGGTGACCCTTCGTATTGGATGTCTCGTGCCTCCCTGGCTCATTTCAATAGTAGTTCTTTAACTCTATAGTCTAGGAATCTACATAGTACACACACGGGTGGATCTCCTTGGATGGGTTTGGGTCGTAGAGCTATGTATACGCGGATCATCTCAATTTCTTGGGGATCGTGATCTAGGAGTAGAAAGCAGAAAAACTCAGTAGTAGCTTTCCCCAAGGCTTCAAAGGCCGCAAACTCGGGCAAGCTCTTAATTCTTATGTTATGGCGCTTCCGATTCTCATGATCTTCCAAGGTGGTATAGATGGAATGGATTTGTTCTTCTTGAGTCTTAAGACAAGATAATAGGGCATTAGATTGTTGGATGAGCACCGGTTGTGAGTTTTCCAACGTTTCGAGTCTGTGACCTTGTTAAGAAAGGTCCTTTTTTATTTCAGAAAGTTCCCTCCCGATAGGGTCCAGGGCTTGGTCGAGGATGCGTTTAATGAAAGAGCGCATGACTGGCTGGTCTCTAGATGTTGAGCCCATGTCGGAATCAAACATGCCTTGATCTCACCCATCCTCAAAAAACCCTCCCTCGACCCATCATCTGTCTCTAACTACTGCCCCATATCTCTTCTCCCTTTTGCATCCAAACTGCTTGAACAACACGACCATTCCGAACTGTCCTCCCACCTATCTTCCTGCTCCCTCTTTGACCGCCTACAATCCAGTTTCCGACCTCATCACTCCACCGAAACAGCCCTAACTAAAGTCACCAACGACCTACTGACCGCGAAGAGTAAACGTCACTACCCCGTCCTCTCCTCCTCCTTGACCTTTGTGCCACCTTAGACACTGTCGACCACTCTATCCTACTTCAAATCCTAGAATCCCTTGGTATCATTGACCTCGCCCTCTCTTGGATCTCCTCATACCTTACGGACTGCACTTTCAGCGTCACCCTCTCCCACACCTCTTCCTCGTCCTACCCCCTTACTGTCGGCGTCCCCCAGGGATCGGTTCTGGGACCACTATTCTTCTCCATCTACACCCTCAGCCTAGGTCAACTCATTGAGCCCCATGGCCTCCAGTACCATCTCTACGCCAACGACACCCAGATCTACCTCTCTGAGCCTAATATCACCTCCCTTCTTTCTAAAATCCCCCAATGCCTGTCCGCCATCTCATCTTTCTTCTCTGCTCGCTTCCTCAAGCTGAACATGGACAAAACAGAGTTCATCGTCTTCCCCCCCTACCGGACCTGTCCATCCTAGTCAATGACTGCTCTGGCTCCCCAGTCCCCCACGCCAAGTGCCTTGGGGTTACTCTCGACTCCTCCCTCTCCTTCAAGCCCATATCCAAGCCCTCGCCACCTCCTGTCGACTCCAGCTCAGGAACATTTCCCGGATCCGCTCCTTCCTTAATCACGACACTGCCAAAACTCTTGTTCACGCCCTCACCATCTCCCACCTTGACTACTGCAACCTACTGCTCACGTCTTCCTGCTTCCTCCCTTGCACCCCTCCGCTCTATCCTAAACTCCGCTCCCCGTCTAATCCACCTGCCTCCTCGCTATTCCCCTATCTCCCCCCTCCGCCAAGCCCTTCACTGGCTCCCCACCCCCCAGAGATCTCGATTTAAAGTCCTATCCCTGACATGCAAAGCCATGTCCCCCCCTTACATCTCCGACATGTTCTCCCGATACCTACCCGCACGCACTTACGCACCTCCCAAGAGCTCCTCCTCTCCTCCCACGCCTCCACCATACTCTGGAACTCTCTCCCCCAGCACATCAGACACTCACCTACCCTTGGGAGTTTCAAAAAGATCCTGAAAACTCATCTATTCCAACAACCCTACAACTTATGATGAGACCCAGTGCCCACCACCACACGCTTGGCGCTTCCCCTCCTATTGTCTCCACTCCCACCCCTGTAGACTGTGAGCCCTCATGGACAGGGTCCTCTCCAATCATGTATCAAACAAGCCTTGATTGTTCATATGTACTGTATTTGTCCTTGTTCCCCCCACTTCTTATGTAAAGCGCCATGAAACCAATGGCGCTGTATAAATAAGTAATAATAATAATCACTGTCCATACCTGAGTCCGAAGGGGCTTCTTGGGCCAGGTTGGTTACAAAAGGCATTTAGTGGCCCTAGGGGTGGTTGATGGTTTTTTCCAGAAATTTTTTGAGAACAGCCTGAGAAGCTGTATTGGAGGGCTTAATCGAGCTTCTAATGGCTTTGGTGCCAGTTTTGACCATTCTAAAGAAGGTATAGAAGATAGAGATTAGCAAGTGTTAGTTATTGTAAAGATTCTTGAATCTCCCTGGGCTAGCAGGCAGGGAAGTTAGGGAGTCATAAATGAAGGGTTAGGGGGAGGTAGATGGCAACAAAATAAGAATCTTGTTATAGCTTTCTTAAGGCTGCTTTTTGGCAGTTCTGTATGATAGATGGCACACTGCTTATTGCAAATGCAGTGGGGTTTAGGCAACCAGAGCTTATGTAGGAAGGAGCAGTCTATGGCACTAGCAACAGAGCAGCAGGGGATTGATGTAACAGGAGGACTGAGAAAATGGGAAAGGCTACGGTGTTGTATGAGTCCAGCACCTTCAGATAGGAGTGGATGTGGGTAGACACAGTAGAAATCCCCTTTATACAGTCTCCTACCTGCTAGGATGTGTGCCAGGTATTTAGGTGTTGTAATCGCTTTTGGTATAGGAGCTCTCACACACGTCTGTGAGGGACCGAGGCCATCTTGGATTGCCCTCAAATTGATATGCTACAGTTGCTGTAAGAATAGAATTAGGCAGTAGTGATTTCAGGTTAAACCACTACAAGGTATGAGCGGTGGGAGTGACACTTTCAGAGCTGGCAGTATGAGATTCCCATTCACTCAGGGCTTTGAAATGGATGTTATAATGGCCAATTGGCAACAGCTTTAAGGAAGCTGTTTAGCAGATACTAGCAAGATACTCTAAACAAAAGTTTTCTTCCATTAAATTGTTGAGAATCACTCGACTTGCAATATTAGGGAATTTTGTGAGTCTGGCAAGGTATAACATGTACTTTCCTGGCACCACTAGTTAGGCTGTCCACAACATCCTTCTCGTTAACCATTCCATGACTTTAGTCTTGTGATGTTTGGGTCAAAAATCAATAGATCATGACCTAAACTTGACAAGGATTTAAAGACGTATGGAATTGCTTAAAAAAAACAAATTGCAGCGAAATGCATATTATTCATTTGTATTGTTTTTTTGGTGTTTCCTAAAGGCTTTAATTGTTTTCTTTGTCCATTCTATATGACCTACCCCCTACATATAAAGATAGCTAGCCATAAGTATGTTTCAGCATCTCTATGGGATCTCCTTAAAACCACACATTGGCAAAGAGTAGTTATAAAAAAAGGGGCAGTTTAAGAATGGAAAGGGGACAAAGTAAAATCAGACAGGTCAATGGCTGCACTCGTGGTGCATTAAAAGACCGCCAGGCAGACACAATGGTTGGTAGCAGTCCTCCTTCACAGGACTGCAACGCAAAGTTCTAGGAAGCAAGAAGCATGTTGCCTGCAGATGTGGTCATTTGTACACACGAGCAGGCGTGGACATTGACACGTTCTGATAATATCTTCCCAACATGTCGGAGTTGGGTCAAAGATTTTATGAAAGGTTTTATTTCAGTGAATAAGGGAGCATAAATCTATAGCCACCTCTCAGAATCAATCCTTAGTGCGCAGAAGGTGGCTATTTTATCTTTATATGCCTGGGGGGTGACAGGTTTCGCTTTAAATAAGTTAGTCATGATGCTTTAGTTGGGAAATTCAGTCTTTAAATAAGCTCAAGTCCCATCACTGTAGGTGATCACTGGAGCTGAGAAGTGTGTCTACTCCATTCAGGGGGCGTACCAGTGTCCGTAATGTCTGTTTACTGTTATATTGTGTGATCCCTGGCTGTAATGTCTGTATAGTCTTACTGCCTCCCCTGCCCAGGAGCTGTGGTATATCGACCTATTCCTGCTGTTAAACACATACATTACACAGGGGCACATTTATATAAATATCTCGGCACAGGAACATTATTTTTTTAACACATCCAATTATGAAAATTATTTTTATTCTAAGAACTATTAATTAAAATGTAGCATTGTTTGAAGCACCACCCCTTTAAACTGTATTGGCTATCTTTTGGCAATATAGATGGAGGATGCATTACAATTTGAATGAGGAAGCAATTAGGTTCATATGTTAAGAGTTCCCAAAGAGTTATGGATTTGGAGATGTGGGGAATTATACTTGGGTATTGAAGTAGAATACAAAGTTAAAGTGCTAACAGACAATATGGTTGTTATAATAAAAGATGGAGAGTTCGATAAAAGAGGAAATGAAAAAAAAATATAATCACATGTAAATATCTAAGGTAAATCCAATCACATAGTATCTGCTAATTAGTGTGCCGCTGGTTTTTCTGTTGAGCGCATCTTCCCCCTTCGGGGACGTTACGTCACAAATCAGGGGACGTTGCCTGTTCTTGGCTTCTGGTGAACATACTTTTTATTGGTTGGACAACCACCTTATTTTTGGTGCCAGCTTGATGCAAATATGATTTTCTTTGATTTTAAGAACTCGTGGGGAAGTTGTGACCAATCACTGACATTTACAGGATTTAATTTAGTGTAATTAAAGTATTAACAAGGACGAGATGTTATCAAAGGATAAGTGAATTCTACACAAAGAAATGAACCGAGGAGACCTGGTAGGGCTGTGGAGTACAGGAAGCCAAACCTCTAACTCTGGCTCCTCAATTTCCCCATCTCCTTCATATATGGCTCATGTTTAAGTGCTAAATTTACTGTAGTACAATGTGAACATCAGGCTTTAATCATTATTATGATGCAATAATCAAGATATTTAGTTAGAACATAATAATTCATAATAATAATATTCATCACGTTCTACATTGAACTACTGTACCCAATGTATGATATACTTTAGGAGTCAGTCCATTTTATATCAACTTTAACTCCACCGAAATGGACTCAGGCCCTTCCTGGTACCAGATTTTCCCTTTGTAAACCATTTTTAGACCTCTTTAATAGCATTCCTTCTTCCCCTTTGCTATGAACCCAAGCGGTCCAGTGGACATCACAGATTTGATGATGACTCCTTTGTGTCAGCAATTGCACCTCCCCAGCTCTTGTTTGACATGCCTGCATAGGGCTTGTTTTTTTTGCACAGGCGCGAGAGTTGAACAGGCTGTATACATGATGCACAAAACGTCACACACGTTAATTAACGCCAGGAGAGGTGGGGATTACAAGACGAAGGAGGCATTGAATACATTCCGGAAATGCCCACTGGACCACTTCAGATCATATCAAGGGGATGGAGGAATGTTATGACAGAGGGGATTAAATGGTGCTTTATACAGGGAAAATGTGGTAGCAGTGCTCCTTTAAGGTTGCTTGCCCATTAACATGGTTTTGGACACATCATGTTTTAACTGTGTCCAATATGCTGCATTATACAGTCTAAGCACAGTGGATGGACTTCTAGAAATCCCATGCCCACTGTGCTTTTTTTCACAGCATAATCTGACATACGGCGCTTCTTCCCGAAACACAGCATGTCAACTTATGATTGCGGAGATGTGAGTGTTGTCGGGGGAAAACACTTGCATCTCTGCAAGAAAGGACACGCTGCATCCAGAACGCAGTGTGTCCTGATTGTGGGCACATAGGATAAAAGAATATTACTATAGATTGCAAATGGCATTAGTCAACTATTAAAGGGTATCAACTAGCGGGATTTAGGGCTATAAAGTGGTGAAGCCAGTGCCTTACAGCCACAGAGATGCTGAATGCAATCATGCCTTTGCTTGAATGATTCCATGTTTGATTGCAGAGAAAAGTCATATAATACCTGTAAAACAGGGCAGCAGAGGATTGATGTGTTCAGCACTGCATCACTATTGTTTGGGGGGGTTGTTTTTTTTCCTCCTCTGTGGGTATGTCTTTTGGCTATACCAAGCTCTGCCCCTTCCTTATCTCTACTTTCAGTTTTGTCATGCACCCTGTGGCTGGAGTATAGTGAAAGTGTGCAGGATCCAGAAACTGAAAGTAGAGATAACAGGGAGGAAGAAGGGTCTGGTATACAGCCGAAAGGCATGCCCACAGGGAAGAAAAAAGAATAGTGACACAGTGCTGCACAATCAGTCGTCTGCTGCCCTGTTTTCCAAGAGTTTTATGACAGTTTTCACTGCAATTAAACATGGAATCATTCAAGTAAAGGTATGATCACATTCAGCATCCCAGAGCCTGTAAGGAACTGGCTTCACTTTATTGCCCTAAATCCTGCTGGTTCCCTTTAAAGGATTTTTCGTAAGTATATGAGGGATATGAGTTCATATAAATGGTTTCAGGAAGGTTAAAAGGTGGTGGACATGGTTCATACAGGATTTCCTTTATTTCTATTTTTTTGTGCTTAATTAAAATAAAGCATTTCAGGAAATAAATATGGGTTTATGTAGATACAGCAGCTTTTATGTGAGTAGAAACATTGAAAGTTATATCAAGGTTGATCCTGAAATATGTAAAATATGTATTCAGGCTTTGAGGTTGTTTCAGGTAAAACACTTAAGAAAAATTCTGACAGCTTCTGGCAAAGACACATGGCATTGCAATGGTATCAACAAATTTTGTGGAGGGGCCACCTGTGGAGCCCAGCTTGATGTTCTAGTAATATGGTACTTTATTTATCATTAGATAGGGTTCTTTGGGATATAACAATAGGGCTAATTTGTTTCAGAATGGAGAGAGGTGAGAGTGTGTAACACCAATTCCAAGATCCTGGAATAGACACCAGTCTGGAGGTGGGGATGTGTGTGATTATAGCTCTATAGTTCTGCTGAATATCACAAGTTAACTATTCTTTCCATATATCTGCTGTTCTGAAGATCTCTATCCAAGGACCGCCATAACATGGAAAGTGCAGTGTACACTGTCAGCCCTCTCTGTGCTAACGACATGCAAACTCTTGAACCAACAATTAATTATTACATCAGCTATATACAAAACCAATATTCTGGAACCGAATTGTATGTAGAGTAAATTGATGATCATCAAGGATTCCAAATCCACATACTACACTCAGTTTTTCAGCAAAAACTGCAGAAATATTTTTGTATATTTTTGTATTCTATACACTTAAAATGCATTAGTATATTGCAGTTAATGACTAATTTACTTTAATTATTGCATCCATATACTACACCTTGTCATGCCCCTCCAAATGACACAATGGCCTCCAAATAGTACTCCAAATTTTATGATGGCCCCCACCCAGCCTCAATAATATAATGGCCCCACGTTGCCCTCCAGATATTTTAATGGCCCCCATAAAGTGTTCAATGGTTAAATAAAAATTAATGAATAAAATACTACTTCTCGCCATTCCCCTGCTATTTTGTTCCCTTTCAGTATGTAGGCTGTAGCTCTGCACAGGGGGTGTGATGTAGTGACGTCATCGGGCACGCTGCACTCAGATAGATGCACAGGGAGAACGATGGAGAAGGGATCTGACAGGTCCCTCCATCAATACTTTTAGGTGTATCAGCACCCAGTATGCCAATACAGTTAAAGTACGTGGGGGGCAGTGCCGTGATTGGAACCGGACCACCCTGAATCACAGACCCAAAAGCGGACACAGGATCTGCCATTATTAGCAGTATGCGACCTAGGGCTTAGGTATTGTGCCAAAGCGAGCTGTATTTGAAGGAAAGCAAAGTGGATAATCGAAGGTCCTTTTCAATTAAGCCGTATATCACAGAAATGTTTTCTCGACATACAGTATATGTGCCGCCACCTGAAATCACAAAGTATGTACCGCAGTTGTGAAGCAGAAGATGTAAAAAAACAATGTTGTACTTGCTTCCTACTGTATATACCTTACATCAGTTCCACAAGTAATAGCCGGCTTTTTTCTGGATAGTGGTGTGGCTCTGTTCCTTGCTGCTAAAATGGTGGGACCCAGTTGCTGCATTATCTGTCAACATGTGGTCATGTGGGAACCTATAAATGAGACTTGGTCACATGCACACACCCAGAGACCCCTCTCACGAATGCCTGGGGACCCAGTAGAACACCTTCGACCCTTGTGGCCCTTAAACAATAGGACCTTGTTCACACAACACACCAGTATTTTGGTCAGTACTTCATTAGTAATTGTGAGCTAAATCCAACAGTGGATCCGACAGAGAAAATCTGTAATGAAAAATTGTTCTGTGTGTCAGAGCCGCTGCTAGTTTGGTTTATAATACTACTGATGAAACGCTGACCAAAAATATTGACGTGTAGGTAAGGGGACGTTTTTGGGGTGCAGATGACATAATCGAGTAAGTAATTGAGTAAAGGTAGTGAAGAAAAGATCTTCGTCTTTTCCAACTCCAAGACAGCCGGCATGCTGCCTGAGAGTTATGGTACGACCACACATGGAAATATCGGGTTTAGGGTTCGTAGAAACACAAGACGTTTAGGGTTTTCACTGTTAGTTTCAGATTGAGAGAAAGTATAATGAGGGAGACAGCAGACAATCACGTGTGTTTTTTGTATTAGTGAAAGGATGATGGCATAAGAAAAGTGCACACAGTCTATCGTCTGTAAACGTTTTAGGATTTCTTTTATAAAATATCCTAAGTAATTAGCAATGAAATGCTTTTTGATCAACTAGACAAGATCTGCAATGGTCATAGCTACTTGATAGATCTCCAGGACAAAAACAACCTAGAATAGGCTATACAATTTGTAAAGATAAACTAATAACCCTGCATATAGGTGTGCAGGTAATGAGCATAACTCTATGCAAAACCATGTCTGGGATAGATACACCTTCTATGAGGTATAGGCTGAGGCTTCATGAAGCTGTAACTCACTATTCCCCGCCGCCATCGGGATCTGGAAGATAGGTACTGTTGTACACAAATTTTGATGGAACTCAGTAGGGAGGTTGTCTCAAATATCTTGAAGAACTACCTATAAATCTTATGTATATCAAATATATTACACTTATATAGAAACTCCTTAACCTTATAAATGCAGTAACAAGGAGAAATCATGGAATTATGTAAATCACAGGATCAATCTACATGTTGATAGTGACTTGTCAGTAGGATCAACTCTCCTAAGCCATTTGTATGGCATAGGAAGTTGAACTAAATGATGCATTTCTTTTCGTGATCTGATGTTTTACTCTAGAGAAATTGCCATTTTACTTAAAATGTGAATATGCTGTTAAGATCTATGTACCGGACATAGATCTCCCTGAAAATCTTCCTCCAGAGCTTATTTTACTTAAGACATGTAGGGCAGGAGAGTAGACCATCATTCATCACATGTCTCACAGTGGAAATGCCCCCTTTTATTTAAAACTTTCTGTGACCTGCATTCCAGAGCTGGGAAGTTGGTAAGCCAAACAACCAACTCCGACCCATCAAGTTCCCTGAATCCAACTCCACCAAAATGTACCACGACTCCACAACCATTGCTGTGAAGTTGGTAAGCCAAACAACCAACTCCGACCCATCAAGTTCCCTGAATCCAACTCCACCAAAATGTACCACGACGCCACAACCATTGCTGTGAAGTCGGTAAGCCAAACATCCAACTCCGACATCTCAGTTTCCCTGAATCCCCAACTCTGTCTCCACCAAAATGGACAACGACTCTACAGACCAGCTGCATTCCCTTTTTAACAACTTGGGAGGGTTGAGGTTAACCCCTCACAACTGATGATGTATATTTCCGTCATCGGCTGTGTTCTTGCCTCTTTGGGCTCACGCTCTGCAGGCTCATACAGGCACGTCATTCCACTCATCCATCGGGGTTTCTATTACAGTTGAGGGTCTGCTAGTGTTTTGCTGACATTCATAAGAGATCATGATTTTTGGTATACAGAGTGGTGCTGATGCAGTGCTGTATAGTGCAAGCGATCGGATGATCGCACCTTCAAGTCCCCTGAGAGGACCACTAAAAACAATAAAAAGTTTAAAAAATTGTTTTTAAAAATATGAAAAAAGTAAAACAAAAAATCTCGAGTTCAAATCATCCTTTTGCCCCATTAAAAATAAAATAATTAAAAAATACATGTACAGTATTTAGTACATTCATAAAAGTTTGATCAATCAAAATTATAAAATGATTCTGTAAACCGTATAACGAGAAAAAGTTCAAAATGCCATCATTACAATTTTTGGCCATTGCAATAACGGGCGATCAACACATTGCATCTACCCCAAAACAGTATCATTAAAAATGTCAGCTTTTGGGCGCAAAAAATAAGCCTCAGAATATGATAACACAAGTAAATATTTTTTTTTTACAAAAATTTCCAAAATTAATTTTCACCACTTGAATAAAAAAACAAACTGCAGAATTGGGATCTATGTAATCGTACTGATCTGGAGAATCATACTGCTAGGTCAGTGTTACCGTATGGTGAACATGGTAAATAAAGAAAAATTATGAAATTGCAGTTTTTTTGCCATTTCAATGCTCTTGGAGCCTTTTCCTGCTTTCAAGTGCATCATATGATAAAATAAGCCCTCAAAAAATAAGCCCTCATAAGGCGATATTGACAGCAACATTTTTAAAAAAGTTAAGGCTCTTGGAAGAAGGTGAGGAAAAAACTAAAACAAAAAATTGAAAATTGCCCAGGAGCGAAGGGGTTAACACATCTATCCATTCTATGATTTTTCATAATTCCACAATTTGTCCTTCATAGTTTTGTAATTTCAAAGTTGGGGAGTGTAATTATAGTAGCAATTGTAATCACTGCACATATCATGCTATTTATCTTTGCATGCCCTTAGGCTGGCTTCACATTTGCGTATGGGAAGGCAGCGTATTGCTGCGTTGCCATACGCAGTCAAACGCATGCGCACTGCGTTCCTATGTTTAACATAGGAACGCATGGTGCCTGCGTTTGCTGCGTTCGGGTGCGGATGCGGACGATATCTGCTGCTTCCGGTGTCCAGCATCCGCACCCGGGACGCAGCATGTTGGGTTTTTTTGTGCGTTTGGGGACCTTGGAAAATCAGCAAGCGTCCCCAAGCGCACAAAAAATGCATTGCCTTCAATGGCTCCGCAGTGTTCTGCGCTTGACAGCGCAGGAGAACGCTGCGGACCCATTGAAAAATCTCCCGGTGGCCGGCGGTGATGTCACAGGAGCTCACCAACGGCCACCGGGAGATCAGCTGGAGCCTCTGCTGTCCTCCGCCTCCCGGCCGCTGGTAATGTGCTAGCGATGTCGGCGGGGAGAACAGCTGATGTGACAGCTGTTTGAGTCTTCCCGCGCCGACATCTCCTCTCGGTGTCGGCGCGGGAAGATTCAAACAGCTGTCACATCAGCTGTTCTCCCCGCCGACACGTCCCGGAGATCTCCGGCGCTGATCTCCGCCCCCTGACACCGCTGATTGGCTGCCGGGCTGCACAGTGATGTGTCCGCAGGCGGACATTCTCCGCTGCGGACACATCTTTTGGACCCTGCTTTGCACTGCGTATGTGTCTGCATGCGATCAGCATGCAGACCCAACTGCTAATGTGAAGGCAGCCTTACACATGCCCAGATTTAGGGTGCATTTACACTGGCTAGGGATGAGCGAGAATACTCATTACTATTCGCTACTCGCAGAATATTACGGTATTCGGGCTACTCGTTACTCGGCGAGTTTACTTGTTATTACTCATTACGAGTAGCAAGTACAATGCAAGTCAATGGGAAATGCGAGAACTATGCTGCTGGACCCTACAAAGCGGTCTGGGGCCTGAGGAAAAGGCTAAAATGGATGTATGATTGTTTAAAAGCCGGCGGGGAGCACGGCGAAGGACACCAGGAGCATGCATCAGCTGATTGTTTAAAAAAGCTCGCTGCTTTTTACCTCCAACTTTTAAACAATCATGCACCCATTTCAGCCTTTTCCTCAGGCCCCAGACCGATTTGTAGGGTCCAGCAGAAAATTACTTGCATTTCCCATTGACCTACATTGGACTTGCTACGCGTAAGAAATTTGCGAGCATTAGAGCCTACTCGTTACGAGTATAGCGAATCCGAATATTTCACTACTCGCTCATCCCTAACACTGGCCAATTATCACTATGAATGTTCCTAGGAATACTCATTTCCAGATAATTGTGTTGTGTAAACCAGCTGACAATCATTCAGTAAACGAGCAACACACTTTTTTACTGGGTAAAATGATTTTTAACTTTGCTTAGAAATCATTGTCCTTGGCAACACATTGGCCGGCAGAGACAGGACTTATGCTGTCCAGAACAATATTTGTATTATTTTTTTTCGAGTTCCATCAATTCCATGGTGCTGTACATGAGGAGGAGTTACATACAAGATATGTATATAACTTACAATGAACAAAGTAACAATGACAATTTGGTCAGTTTAGGATAGGGCCCTGCCCTTGAGTATTTATAGCCTATAGGATTATGGGAATGGAGACAGTAGGTCGGGGGGTTGCAGCAGCTCCAGTGTTGGTGAGGGGACAGCAGGGTCATTGCAAGCTGTAAAATTTCTTGAATAAATGGGCTTTCAAGTTCCTTCTAAAGGTACTGAATGTTGAAGACAGTTGGACCTGTTGAAGAGTAGAACATCTTGGGAGGACTGGAGACTATAGTCTTGGAAGGACCGGATAATACGTGGAGCAGAGTAGATGGTCTTGGGAGGACCAGAGAATATATGGGGAAGAGTAGATGTTCTTGGGAGAACCAAAGATTATGTGGAGAAAAGTAGATGATCTTGGGAGGACTAGATAATATGTGGAGAAGAGTAGATGTTCTTTGGAGGACCAGAAATTACATAGAGAAGAGTAGGTGGTCTTGGGAGGATGGAGATTACATCGAGAATAGTAGATGGTGTTGGGAAGACCGGAGATTACATGAAGAGTAGATTGTTTTGGGAGGACTGGAGATTACATGAGGAAGAGTAGATGGTTTTAGGAAGATCAGGGATTACATGTTGGAAGATATCGAGAGATTTGTTTGAAGATGTATAGAGGAGACAGGTAATGGGACTGCTTTGTCCATTAGTGGTAGTACTTTCAACTCTATCCTTTGGGAAATTTAGAGTTAAATAAAGGATTTGCAGAGCATAGAAGTGGTGAAGTAGCGAGGGGAGAGGTGGATGACAGCCTATTCTCTCCATTGACTATTGTCCTGTGTGCATCAGACGCGGGGTAGACATAAACATCCGCCAGTCAGCTTCTATATAGATGACTGGCAGGTTGGCCAATGTAAGCGAGCCTTTAGAGTTGGGCATCTAAATAGAACCCTAATTAGGCAAGTGTCCATAGGACCAGGTAACCGGAAGGGGTATACCAAAAAAAGTCTCGTGTGACTACTGTGCTGTAAATTGAATCTATATAATAGGACTTGTTCCTTAAGATCTTTATTTAACTATAGACTTATTATTATTAAGTTTTCAGCTGTATTTTTTTAGGTGATCACATGTGTATTTCTAGCTGAGTTTGCTTTATATCATAATCTCTTATGTTTTATATACTTGTATGCTTTTGACTTCTTTCATTTTCTTTTTCCTCCAAGAGGGATGAGACTACTAAACAGATTAGCAGGATGCCATTTTTCTTTGTAAGTGAATTCCAGTATGTGAGGGAGTCATTGATCCTATAACACAAAGGGAAGTTATGACAGTCTACTAGAAAAGCATCTGTTACTGAGGTCTGTCTGCAGGAACAGGAACTCGCATTGCCACAAAGCTGTTTTAATAATTGGATGGGTTCTTAATCTTGTCTTAGAAAATTGTACCGTTGAGCTTTCATAGCGCTACCAGTACAGTTAGTATATCCTCTGTGGTCATCTGCCATCGCTAACTTAATGGTTTCCCCTTTAAGAAGGCTATTTATAACATATACTGTTTTAAGCATTTTAAGTCTCGGAATAGAATTGTCTGTGTAGCCGCACAAGTCCTAAACATGGACCTGGAATTGAATACATGGACCTCTAATAAATTGGCCATGACATATCCGAGGGAGGGTAGCTCAGGTCCATCCTTACTAGTAGGAGCTGACAATCACATGCACTAACAGACGAGTCCCAACAGTGACCCAACCAATCAGACTCAGACTGGTCCACAGGGGAACAGGTTAGTCATGCGGTGGCCCCTTTGCCGCAGTGAGCTTCCCAAACCCTGCACCTGTGATGAACACGTAACTAATGTAATTGCCCTAATGTAATGCAGCCACGTTGTGACAGCTGCTGCAACTGTTAAATGCAATGTAGGGAAATAATTCATGACTTATTGTTAATCTTCGTTGTGGTAAAGGCCACTAAAGGGTTATTCTGGCTCCACTCACTTCCATATTAGCAGGTGAACAGACCCGATGACATCATGTGTCCTGGCAAGTGCTGGAAGATATGACATCACTAGCCCCTCTCACCTCCTGGTAGGGAAGGGAATGAAGCCAGAATAACACTTTACAATAAGTCATTTCCCTGTATCAGTTTGATAGCTCGGCCATGCACTCCCCTCTACATGTGACCCTATCCTCATTGAGGGAGGAGATGAGCAGATACATAGCCAGGAAGCAGTGCTTTGGTGGACTGGCCAGAATTTGGACACGAGAGGTGATGGACTTGCAGTAACAACATTGTCAGAATTTTTCACTATTGAAGACTGTTTAGAAAATTGCTTAATTTTGCATTTAGGAAACAAACAAAAGAAAATGCAATGTTTTACAAAGCCCTTCATAGAGGTGTGCAAGCCACTGTACAGACATTCATATACTTTACTGGAATAGTGAGTGGGCATTTTGTAGCCACTGTTACAACATTGTGGAATTATTTTAGAATAAACCAATATAATTTTTTTCAACCTTTGTAACATGAGCATTTAAATGTGATGCCATGGATATCCTTTTATAACTAATTGTAGCGACTCTCTGCTCTGGTTAAAGGATTATGGTCTATGTTCAACAACCTCTTCCTAAATGGTAGTTCTCCTGGTAAACAAAAAAGCAAAAATACCTCTTGGACCTTTGCCATTCCAGCGATGTCGGCGTTGTGTCTCCCGGAGATTTGATGTAAGTCTGAAATACTACAGACTTTAAGCGGCTTCTGACTGTCTGCAGTGCTCACATGACATAACAATATTGCATGATTGCCTGGAGACCCAGTGTTGACATTGCTGCAATATTGCTGGTTTGGCAGGGGAGTATGTGTTTCTTTAATTCTACCTTGAAAGAGAAGACATACAGGGCCGCAATGTGTGAACCTGACTACTCACATTTATTGTTATCGTGCTTGATAGCGCTCACCTCCTAAAGCCCCGTCACACTAAGCGAGATCACTAGCGAGATCGCTGCTGAGTCACAAGTTTGGTGACGCAACAGCAACCTCGCCAGCGATCTCGCTATGTGTGACACTTAGCAGCAACCAGGCCCCTGCTGTGAGATCGCTGGTCGTGTCAGAGTTACCTGGACCATTTTTTGATCGTTGGGGTCCCGCTGTACAGCATGCATCGGTGTGTTTGACAGCGACAATGACCAACGACCTCAATACTACAGGTCTGAGAAACGGAGTCCCAACGACCTCTGTATCATTTCAGATCGTTGCTGAGTCACTGGTGAGATCTGACTGTTTGACATCTCACCTGCGACCACATAGCGACGTACCAGTGATCCCTACCAGGTCATATCGTTGTCGGGATCGCTGGTGCATTGCCAAGTGTGACGGTGCCCTAAGGTTGTGCAGACCTTGCACAACCCAGGTTTATGCGGTAGTTCACCTGAGGAAGATGGTTTGTGACCGTCGAAACGTGTTGTGGTGATTGGAGGAAGAAAAAAGGTCTGTTTATATAATAATACTCATTGTCCTGTAATCCCTAGCACACCTATAGACCACTGGTACAATTGAATAATGTTTAATTCTATTTTGGGTACTACAGCTGTCAACAAGGATTTGCAGACAGCATCTATAATGGCCCCTTTACACGCCGCTACGGAAAGGTAGAAACCGGCAGGTATCAGAGACAATTGTACCTGATACCTTGTAAACACCGCGCAGTAGCGGCGTGTAATTCAGGTTGAAAGACAGGTATCCAAAGAGACAGGGAGGAACAACCTGAATTACATGCCGCTACTGCGCGGTGTTTACAAGGTATCAGGTACAATTATCTCTGATACCTGCCGGTTTCTACCTTTCCGTAGCGGCGTGTAAAGGGGCTATAATAGTGAAGCACAAAAAACATAGTCAAACAAATGTGAAAAAATACTCTGTTGTAAAGAAATACATTAAAAGGCAAGTGCTGGTAAAAAGTAGTAAAAACAAGGTATTTAGTTGATACGTTTTTTGCAAAAAATGTATGCTAAGCTGCTCTACCTCTTCACGGTAACCCTTGTCAGAGCAGTTCTTATCTGTTGTATTCAAAAAACCTGACCATGTGTATTAGTACCTACATGAGCAGGATCCAGACAGGTCCAATGTCTGACATGGACTGAATGTAGAAAACAGCTTTTTGTGTACAGGGCTCATGGGAGAAGGGCGGAGGCTTCCCCTATCTTGCAGAGGCAAGAAACACAATAGGCAAAAACTAACTAATGAGCCATGCACACGGTGAACATGTCTGTTTGACAGCATTCACACCACCAAAAGACTGAAGCAGAAAAAACATAGTCAAACAAGCGTGAAAAAATACTCTGTTGTAAAGAAAAAAATTAAAAAAGCAAGTGCTGCTAAAAAAGTAGTTAAAACAGGGTATTTAGTTGATAAGTTTTTTTGCAAAAAATGTGTGCTAAGCTGCTCTACCTCTCCACGGTAACCCTTGTCAGAGCAGTCCCTATCTGTTGTATTCAATTCCCCATCCTCATAACCTCCCCATCCTCAAAGCCTCCCCATCGTCACAGCCTCCTCCATCCCCTCAGCCTCCTCCATCCCCTCAGCCTCCTCCATCCCCTCAGCCTCCCCATCCTCACAGCCTCCTCCATCCTCACAGCCTCCTCCATCCTTACAGCCTCCCCATCCCCACAGCCTCCTCCATCCCCACAGCCTCCTCCATCCTCACAGCCTCCTCCTTCCCCTCAGCCTCCCCCTTCCCCTCAGCCTCCCCATCCTCACAGGCTCCCCATCCTCACAGCCTCCTCCATCCCTTCAGTCTCCTCCATCTTGACAGCCTCCTCCAACCCCTCAGCCACCCCATCCTCACAGCTTCCTCCATCCCCTCAGACTCCTCCATCCTCACAACCTCCTCCAAACCCTCAGCCTCCCCATCCTTGCAGCCTCCTCTATTCTCTCAGCCTCCTCCATCCCCTCAGCTTCCCCATCCTCATAGCTTCCTCCATCCCCTCAGCCTCCCCATCCTCACAGCCTCCCCATCCTCATAGTCTCCTCCATCCCCTCCAGGAAGACAGCGGAATGGAGCGACGGTGAGTGTCCCCACAGCGTGCGGGCTCCTCACAGCCTCCTCCATCCTCACAGCCTCCTTCATCCTCACAGCCTCCCCTATCCTCACAGCCTCCCCATCCTCACAGTCTCCCCATCCTCACAGCCCCCTCTATCCCCTCAGCCTCCTCCATCCTCACAGCCTCCTCCATCCTCACAGCCTCCTAAATTCTCACAGCCTCCCAATCCTCACAGCCTCCTCCATCCCCTCAGCCTCCTCCATTCCCTCAGCCTCCTCCATTCCCTCAGCCTCCTCCATCCCCTCTGCCTCCTCCATCCTCACAGCTTCCTCCATCCTCACAGCCTCCCCATCCTCACAGACTCCTCCATCCCCTCAGCCTCCTCCATCATTGCAGCCACTCCTATCCTCACATCCTCTCTCATCTTCACAGCATCCTCACAGCCTCCCCATCCTCACAGTATCCTCCATCCTCACAGCCTCCTCCATCTTCACAGCCTCCTCCATCCTCACTCCTTACTTATGTCTATAAGGTCTGTCTGTCAGTGTGACGCAGTTTACTCCTGTCTATAAGGTCTGTCAGTCAGTGTAACACAGTTCACTCCTGTCTACAAGGCTGTCAGTCAGTGTGACGCAGTTCACTCCTGTCTACAAGGCTGTCAGTCAGTGTGACGCACTTCACTCCTGTCTGCAAGGCTGTCAGTCAGCGTGACGCAGTTCAATCCTGTCTACAAGGCTGTCAGTCAGTGTCACGAACTTCCCTCCTGTCATACAAGGCTGTCAGTCAGTGTAACACACTTCACTCCTGTCTAGAAGGCTGTCAGTCAGCGTGACGCAGTTAACTCCAGTCTATAAGGTCTGTCAGTCAGTGTGACGCAGTTAACTCCAGTCTATAAGGTCTGTCAGTCAATGTCATGAACTTTACTCCTGTCTACAAGGCTGTCAGTCAGTGTGATGCAGTTCACTCCTGTTTACAAGGTATTCTAGAATACCCGATGCGTTAGAATCGGGCAACCATTTAGTGTATATATACTTGCCTAACAGAAGCTAACGTTATGACTGCACACCTGTGTAGTGGCATAATTCTGAGCCATTCTTTGGATGTATTATGTGGGTCAATGCCCCCAGCATTTGATAGTTTGCTCTGTGTGAACAGTGACTAGTGACAGTCTGGTATCCGCTACATCTGTATACCATTGGCCCTATTCTCCACATTAGACAAGCAGACATTTAATGGTCTGGTGCTTGCTTGGCAATTAAATGCCATTGTAAAGTGACCAGCCATGATTTACTGTCTCAAGGGCCATTTTCTAGTAAAATCACTTAGTCTTAAATTCCACTCCGTGTTGTAATCCTTTCCTTTTAGTATAGTAAATTTTCTCCGTCCGACTACCCCTCCATAGCTATGCTTATCCCGCAGCCATGCTCGCACTTAATGTACATACGCTGCATTTGATACATGGCCTTTTCCTTTCTAAGCCCTGTCTTCCATTCTTGACATATTGAATCTTGATTGATTCTTTTTCATATGAAACTTAACACCGTGTCCTAGACACATATAATGTACATTCCATATTATGTCTCTTCGAAAGCGATAAACACAGATTGATTAAACAAACCTCCGTAAAAAATATCATACCTGACAAAAATGACCAACCACAGCATTTTCTTGATTGCTAAAGAGTCTGAGTCCCTTTCAATTACAGTTAATTCTAGACATATGTTTTGGTAGAAGGAAAAAAAATGGGCCGACATTCCAGATAGAGCGTTATGTATAAAACATATAGTGGCTTGTCTGGGCTGGAAGCCTCTTATGTTCCGCAAAGATTTACCTTGTATAATCCAGGCCCAATGCTTCCATGTTCTCTAGTCTTTGTGTCAGATTGGTAGCCGTTGCTTCCTCCTTAGTATAACATGATCTGCCTCTCAGATCAGCATTAGCGTCAGGGTCAATTATATAACATGTTTGATTCTACATAATATAAGGGAAAAATCATGGTATTCTTACTATGTCTGCTCTCGGACCTGTTCATTCTGGGCCACTCTGGACATTTAGGTTGTAGGCTTTAAATGGAATCCCTCAGCAGGTTTTTGCTATCCAATCTTACAGCAGCTTAATGTAGGAACCCTGATTTCAGTAATGTTTGACTTACTTTACTGGGGCAGCCGTTGTGATGAAATCAGTTCTCACTATTCTAGAACTAGCAGAGCTCAGAATGCTGAGCTGTGCACACCCCAGCCCCAACACTAATTGACAGCTATCTGTGTACTCTGTGTATTAACAGAAAGCTGCTAATCAGTGATGGGGACGGGGTTACACACAGCAGAAGACTAGGAGGCGTCCAACACCTAGTCCTCTAGTCATAATCTGCTGACAAAACACTGATTTTTTTTTTTATAACAGCATAGTAAGACGTCATACATTGTAGGAGGGAGGTGTCTGCTACTACATAAATCTGCTCCCAGATTACTTAGCAAAAACCTGTTGACAAATTCCCTTCAAATTTGGGATAGATATAACTGGTAAATGCTGCAAGTTCAATATCATCAAGGGGAACAAAGAGTTCCAATCAAAATGATTTTACCCCCGTTGCAACTTGGCTGTATCAGCAGAATTTACAACCTTTCTGCTGTTTTGCAGAAAACCAATTGAGAAAAATTTAAATAGCTCAGTTCAACTAATATAACAATCAAAAAACTAATGAGCCATGCACACAGTGAATGTGTCTGTAGGACAGCGTTCACACCACCAAAAGACTGAAGCACAAAAAACAGTCAAAAAACGTGTAAAATACTCTGTTGAAAGAAAAACAGTAAAAAGCAAGTGCTGGTAAAAAAGTAGTAAAAGCCCTGCACATAAAAAGCCATCTTCTGCATTCAGTCCATGTCAGACCTTGGAACTGTCTGGATCCTGTTGATATAGGTACCAATACACATGGTCAGGTTTTTGAATACAACAGATAGGAACTGCTCTGACAAGGGTTACCGTGAAGAGGTAGAGCAACTTAGTATACATTTTTTTGCAAAAAATGTATCAACTAAATACCCTGTTTTTACTACTTTTTAGCAACACTTGCTTTTTACTGTTTTTCTTCACAGCAGAGTATTTTACACGTTTGTTTGACTGTTTTTTGTGTTTCAGTCTTTTAGTGGTGTGAACGCTGTCCTACAGACACGTTCACTGTGTGCATGGCTCATTAGTTTTTGTGTATTATGTTTCTTGCCTTTGCAAGATAGGGGAACCTCCCGCCCTTCCCCCATGAGCCCTGCACATAAAAAGCCGTCTTCTGCATTCAGTCCATGTCAGACCTTGGACCTGTCTGGATCCTGCTCATATAGGTACCAATACACATGGTCAGGTTTTTTAATACAACAGATAGGGACTGCTCTGACAAGGGTTACCGTGAAGAGGTAGAGCGGCTTAGTGTACATTTTTTGCAAAAAACGTATCAACTAAATACCCTGTTTTTACTACTTTTTTAGCAGCACTTGCTTTTTACTGTTTTTCTTTACAACAGAGTATTTTGCACGTTTGTTTGACTGTTTTTTGTGTTTCAGTCAACTAATATAACAAGTCAACCTTCCAACACAATGATCCCAAGTATACCTCATAGTCTACCAAGGTTTAGGGCACGATTCATCAAGACCGTGTTGTTCACACTGGTCATGATGGGAAAATGTGCTGGAGTCAGCTGCTCCTTGTTCATAAGGAGACTTATATGCCTTTTCATGAATGCCGACTGTCAGACGAGCGGCATACACTTCTGTTTGCACCTCAACACAATCTTTTCAACTTTTGCCGTTTTCACGCCAGTTTTTGCCCAGCTCCACCAGAAAGGGCAGAGCAGAGGCCGGTACGCAGTTATGATGCCACAGTTCTTCTAATTTATGATGTGCTGTGGCATTCATTACACCAGAAATCTTACTCCAGTCGGGGGATTTATGGTGACACGCACCAATGTACACATCTCTTGTGAAACACTCTAGATTCATAGAGATGTGTTGCCTCTTAATAAATTAGGAGCATCTGACCCCACCACAGCCCCATCCTCAAGACCGGTGAGAACAGCGCTAGTCTTGATAAATTGAGGCCTATATGTTTGATATGAGTGGCATAAACTTGCCCTGAACTACTCATATCTGAGTAAGACTGCTGACTTTGCTCTTGAAGGGTAAAAGCCAATCTACGTATTTTTCAGGCGGAATCTACTATTGACGCAACTAAGGCTGGCTTCACACTACGTTTTTTCCCTGTCAGGTTCTGTCTGGTGTTTTGAAGGAAGCACCAGACAGAACCTGACAGCCCCGGACAAAACAGCTGTCATATGCTGAAATTTCAAAATCATGGCTGGCAGGGAGCTGGCCGTGGTCCTGAAATCTTAGCGGAAGCTCTCCACGGTGCTGAAGTTCAGCGCTGGCCAGCGCTGAGCCTCAGCACCGGCGTCCGAGATCCGGATCCGATTTTCTGTCGGATCCGGCGCCATAGACTCCCATGTTAGAGGGCACGGATCGCAGTTACACTGGTCAGGTATGGGAATCTTGGTGTAGCTAATGAAAAACATATCATGCTTACTTCCTTCTAAATCAGAAGATGTCCAGCAGTTCATTCAGCTCAGAACTGACAGCAACCACTGGGACCCAACTACACCCGTCTACTGTTGAAAAGTATAGCCAGAAATTGTTTCTAAGGAATAATTGCTGCGAAAAAGACATGCCTACAACATGGAAACAAGGCCAAGTGACTCAACTAGACACAAAATTATAGGGACAGGGTCACAGAAAACTGGCATCAGGTGCTTTGGACTCAAGTCACATTGTGAAATATTTGGCTGTAACATAAGGCAGTTTGTTCTCCACCTGACTGTAGAGTGTGACAATAATGAGGGTCTGCAGGCCACAGTGAAGCATGGTGGAGGCTCCTTGCACGTTTGGGGCTACACTTAGCAAATTAAGTTGAGGATTTGGTTACAAAAACTATGTCCTCAATTCTGAGAAATACACGCAGATACTTATCCATCATACAACGCCAACAGGAAGGTGTCAGATTGGCTTCAATTTATTCTGCAGCAGGACAACGACCCAAGCCTCCAATGCCATTTGGAACTTCAGTATAAAGAAGTACAAGTCCTGGAAGTGATGATATAACTCAACAGAGTCCTGAAGTAATTATTATAAAGTCTGTCTGAGATTACATAAAGAGACAGAAAGATTTACACAAGTCTACATTCACAGAAGATCTGTGGTTATGTTTCCAAGATGTTTGGAACAACCTCCCTGCCGAGTTCCTACATAAGCTGGTGTAAATGTATCTAGAATAATTGATGCTCATTTGAATTCAACGGGCGGTCACCCCAAATATTTATCTGATAAAGATTTCTCATTTTTTCATTTACTTTGCATTTTGTTACTTAATAAAAATAAGCTATCAATATTTCTCATTTTAAATCAAATTTTTGCTTTGCCTCATGTTCCTCACACCTGCTTTCAAACATTTTTTGTGTCTTCCAGAATAAGCTAAAAACCTCTCAATGTGCTGCAATCACTATTACATATTGGTCACTAGACCTTCCCAGATAATTATAGCTTAATACACTTTAATGTTTTATGGAAGAGGGTGGGTCAACGACAGATCTGTTTTCTTCATTTTCTTTTTAGGGTGGCATGGCATAAGTTATTCTCTAACATTTACCTGATCTAAAGCACATTGCAAGGCCTTTCCTTAGAAAATCAAAATTTATTTGATCAGGACAGGACAATGCTTACTATTTTATTATGTGTAAATTTGAATGATGTGACCCCACCGGTCACGTAATGTCACGGATGCAATAACAATGTATAGCTGATGAAGCATTAGTCTTTAATGCATCTCAGGAGGGAGTCAGTTTACAGGATAGGAGCTTGCCATGGTGGAGAAAAGCCAAAATAATTAATAAGAACAGATTTAACATCTCCTGATCAACATAGACAGTAGACAAAACTGTAGGTTAACTGGTCTGTAATGCAGAGAAATGATCCTCTCTCTGCAGAAATAACCATAACTTCGGAAATATTTCCATTTTGAAGATGTGGACAAGCCCACAATATTTTTATGTCATAATTGTATCTGTATAGAGAAGGGTGTAGCTTGTTTTGCAGAACTAGTGAAGTGCAGCAAAATTAAAGAAAAAAACACAAAATCGCACTCATAAGATTGGTATGTCTAAAGTTTAGATTGAAAAGGAGAAAAGAATGAGAATGTTCACAATATAGTTGCAACATCACCGGTTTTGTGACGTTGCAGGCAACGTCAAAACTACATTGTTGCGTGTGACACGTATCAACGACCAACGATAAGTTCGTTGATAGTGCAAAAATGGCCAGGACCATTATTTTATAGTTGGTCTCCCCCTGGATGGCCTGCATCGGCGTGTGTGACAGCGGGAGACCTACGATTAACGACCTCCCAGCGCCGCACAGGACATGCTGGGAGGCTAGTAACCAGGGTAAACGTCGGTAACTAAGCGCAGCGCTGCTTTAGTTACCCATGTTTACCCTAGTTACCAGCATTCTCGCTGGTCCTGATCGCTTGTAGTCTGCCTGTGTGACAGCTCACCAGCGATCAGCTAACAATGTCCCAGTGACCCCCATTGTTGGTCGGATTGCTGGACATCATACTGTGTAACGGGGCCTTTAGTGTATTGTGCAAGAATAGGCACAACGCTACTAAAACCATATACGAGGATCAATACCACCTGATGTCCTTACCTAACCAAACGAGATGCAGGACCTAATGGAGAACATGGTAAATAGAAGCTTAAAACTCTGTAACTGTTACACAGAACAACATAAACGAACACCCTATAGTGCAAAAGACCCAAAGTATTAAAGCAAAAGTCGACCATAGATGATGGTGAAGATGTTGATGTTTATTTCATTTCAGGCCCCACAAATACAACTCATTTAGGATATAACTGTACTTCTTTGTACTTGATGAAGAAGCACAGTTACTTCTAAATGTATTATATTTGTAAGATCTGAAATGAAGTAAATTTCTTCATCTTGCTTCGGTCGTTTTTCATTTTACTGCTTCAGATCCTTTGCACCCGAGGACCTCCGTATATGTGGCTCTGTGTTTCAGCTAACCAGTTATTTGCTTCTCCTTAAAGAACTGCCTTTCTAGCTAAACGGTGATAGGCTTTTAGCCTATGTGGCCACTGTGCGTTTTTGCTGCATTCTGCAACAAAAACACAGCAGCCACAGCTTTGTAATGAAAGTCAATGTGATTTTCCAAAAACTGTCCCCACATGTGTTTTTATGTTGCAGAAACCGCCAGCCCTGACTTTTGACATTACCCATCCTATCTATGATCTAGCGGTGTGCATCTTTTCAGTGGTATATAAAAGCGCCATCGACCGCAGTTTTGTTCACTTTAGAAGAGGACAACACTGAATAGAGTCTGGACGAAGTCCAGAGTAACTCTGCTGCCTCATTATTGAATGGATCCTTATAATTGTCTCATCTGAAGTCATTCGGAGTTTTAGTTGGAAACTCTGATGTAAGAACTCCGCTTAGAGGACTGGATAAATGTGATCCAAAAATTTATGTAAAATGTGTCACTAGGCTTCCCAGAAAATTATAGCTCAATGGCTTTAGAGTTTTATAGAAAAGGGTGGGTCAACAAGTGATTTATTTTTCTCATTTTTTTAGGGTGGCGTGACATAGATTGTTCTCTACCATATACCTGATATAAAGGAAATTGCAAGGGTTTTATTTGGAAAGATCAATATATATTTGATGGGCATTAAATGGTACCATAAGGACAAGGATTCCTGATCAGGACAGGACAATGCTTACTATTTTATTACGTGTCAATTTGAATGATGTGACCCCACCGGTCATGTCATAGGATGCAATAACAATGTATAGCTGATGAATATTAGCCTTTAATGCATCTCAGGAGGGAGTCAATTTACAGGATAGGAGCTTGCCATGGTGGAGAAAAGCCAAAATAATTAATAAGAACAGATTTAACATCTCCTGATCAACATAGCAGTAGACAAAACTGTAGGTTAGCTGGCCTGTAATGCAGAGAAATGATCCTGTGTCTGCAGATATAAATTGTCTAAAGTTTAGATTGAAAAGGAGACTGTCTTTAAGTGTATTGTGCAAGAATAGGCACAACGCTACTAAAACCCATATAGTTTGATCAATACCACCTGATGTCCTGACCTGACCAAACAAGATTCGGGACCTAATGGAGAACATGGTAAGTAGAAGCTTAGAACTCTCTACCTGTTACACAGAACAACATAGAGAAACATCCAGCAGTGCAAAGGATCCAAAGTAGTGAAGCAAAAAATCCACCACAGGGAGTTGAAGGCAAAGATGATGACGTTTATTTCATTTCAGGTCTAACAAAAGCAATGCATTTATAAAGTAACTGTACCTCTTAGTACTAGATGAAGCAGCACAGTTACTTTGAAACGCGTTGTATTTGTGAGATCGGAAATTAAACTAACATCTTCATCTCATTTTGGTCAATTTTGATTTCACTACTTAGGATCTTGCACCTGAGGACCTCCGTGTACACTGTGCAGAATTATTAGGCAAGTTGTATTTTAGAAGATTATTTTTATTATTGATCAACAACTATGTTCTCAATCAACCCAAAAGACTCAAATATCAAAGCTTAATATTTTTGGAAGTTGGAGTGGGGTTTTTTAGATTTGGCTATCTTAGGAGGATATCTGTTTGTGCAGGTAACTATTACTGTGCACAATTATTAGGCAACTTAATAAAAACCTAATATATTGTCATCTCACTTGTTTATTTTCACCAGGTAAACCAATATAACTGCACAAAATTTAGAAAAAAACATTTCTGACATGCAAAAACAAAACCCCAAAAAATGAATACCCAATATAGCCACCTTTCTTTATGATAACACTCAACAAGCCAGTTGCTTGATTTATTTACGATCAACATTGCGTGCAGCAGCCACCACAGCCTCCCAGACACTGTTCCCAGAGGTGTACTGTTTTCCCTCCCTGTAGATCTCACATTTTATGAGGGACCACAGGTTTACTATGGGGTTCAGATCAGGTGAACAAGGGGGCCATGTCATTATTTTTTCTTCTTTTAGACTTTTACTGGCCAGCCACGCTGTGGAGTAGTTGGATGCATGTGATGGAGCGTTGTCCTGCATGAAAATCATGTTTTTCTTGAATACCGACTTCTTCCTGTACCACTGCTTGAAGAAGTTGTCTTCCAGAAACTGGCAGTAGTCTATGAGTTGAGCTTCACTCCATCCTCAACCTGAAAAGGTCCCACAAGTTCATCTTTGATGATACCAGCCCACACCAGTACCCCACCTCCGCCTTGCTGGCATCTGAGTCGGAGTGGAGCTCTCTGCCCTTTACTGATCCAGCCTCTGGCCCATCCATCTGGCCCATCAAGAGTCACTCTCATTTCATCAGTCCATAAAACCTTTGAAAAATCAGTCTTAAGATATTTCTTGGCCCAGTCTTGACGTTTTATCTTATGTTTCTTGTTCAAAGGAGGTCGTTTTTCAGCCTTCCTTACCTTGGCCATGTCCCTGAGTATAGCACACCTTGTGCTTTTTGATGCTCCAGTAACGTTGCAGCTCTGAAATGTGGCAAAACTGGAGGCAAACGGCATCTTGGCAGCTTCTCACTTGATTTTCTTCAATGCATGGGCAGTTATTTTGCGCCTTTTTTGCCCAACACGCTTCTTGTGACCCTGTTGGCTATTTGCCATTAAACGCTTGATTGTTCTGTGATCACTCCTCAAAAGTTTGGCAATTTCAAGACTGCTGCATCCCTCTGCAAGACATCTCACAATTTTGGACTTTTCAGAGCCCTTCAAATCTCTCTTCTGACCCATTTTCCCTAAGGAAAAGCATTTGCCTAATAATTAAGCACACCTTAAATAGGGTGTTGATGTCATTACACCACACCCTCCTCATTACAAAGATGCACATCAGCTGATTTACTTAATTGGTAGTTGTCTCTCAAGCCTATACAGCTTGGAGTAGGACAACATGTATAAAAAGTATCATGTGATCAAAATACTCATTTGCCTAATAATTAAGCACACCTTAAATAGGGTGTTGATGTCATTACACCACACCCCTCCTCATTACAAAGATGCACATCAGCTGATTTACTTAATTGGTAGTTGGCTCTCAAGCCTATACAGCTTGGAGTAGGACATGTATAAAAAGTATCGTGATCAAATACTAATTTGCCTAATAATTAAGCACACCTTATTTAGGGTGTTGATATCATTAGACCACACCCCTCCTCATTACAGAGATGCACATCAGCTGATTTACTTAATTGGTAGTTGGCTCTCAAGCCTATACAGCTTGGAGAAGGACAACATGTAAAAAAAGTATCGTGATCAAAAAACTAATTTGCCTAATAATTGTGCTCACAGTGTATGTGGCTCTGTGTTTCAGCTAACCGGTTGTTTGCTTCTCCTTAATGAACTGCCCTTCTAGGTAAACGGTGGTAGTCTTAAGTCCTTGACGTATTAAGCGAATGTATTTTTTAACATTTGTCCGCTATTAAACACAGGGTCCTCTCCCCTCCTGTACCTGTGATTTGATTGTCAATACATACTGTACTTGTCTTTGCCCTTTTCACTTGTAAAGTGCTATGGAATTTAATGGTGCTATAAAAATAAATAATAATAATAATAATTTTCCAATGAGGTCTTTTTCACAGTACAGACAGTGATGTCCGGACTAGCCAGGGGCTCCTGACGCGAACTCAACAGCCTTCTACACAGGAGACCTGTGACCGGTCCGGACACTGCTGTCCATACTTAGACCATGAATGTCTGATGTGTGAAACTGGCATTATCTAGATATACAGTGTAGATAAAGGTGTATGGACCACCTGCTAATTATTACATATAGCTGTTTTATCCATACCCATGGTGGACCAAAGTATGTAGTCAAGTACACAGCTATGCTGTCTCCGTAGACATTGGTAGTAATATGAGGATGAAGCTCAGGGCTACAATACAGGTTGTATTTTAGAATGCAGTATATAACACAAAATTACTTAATTTCTTCAATAATGATATACTATATAGCTAAATATGTGTGTACTATTCCACACTGACCAGCGTTTGGTACAACCTGAAGGTATTGAGTCTTGATGCAAATTTCTAACAGAGCTCTCCATCACCCCTTGTCTGTTAGAGTACCAGTCTCCTGATATAAGACAAAATGGTGTGTATGTGAGTACAACCCCTTCAGCCCCTATAGTTACACCACAGGCAATAATGCTAAATCTATGATATGCTTGCATAAATTTAACATATGTTTTCAGGGAGAACGTTAGTCATAATCAGAATAGTAAGTTGTTCTTTAGCAGTGATGACTGAAAGCTGATTGTGATGCATGACTGTGACAATTGACGATGTCCTAAAATAAACTCAAATTATATTTCCTAAGTTTATGCTTTACGGGGGAAAATAATCCACGGCCCACTAGAGGGCGTCTTTGAACTCTGAATTTGTAGAAGTAATTTCCCATTAAATAAAAAAGTCGCTCTTTTCTACAAAGATTTTCCGCTACTAATTTTTTTTTATATATATTTTTCTATCTGGTAATGAAACTATTATCCAGAGTTGCTTATTGCAGAATAATTACACTTTTTGGCTCCAGTTTATTAAGACTGGCGTTTTATATGCCAGTCATAACTAGGGATGTGCAGGAATAAGATGTGGCAAATTCATTGAGCGGTGCATGCCACTTAATGAAATCAGTGCATCTGTCACATGTAGATTGCTTTCGAGTCTTTGTGAATTGCTCTGCAGTAGTTAAATGGAGTTAATGTCCTTCAGTCTATTAAGGGATAACTTCTGTGGCTCTGCAGTATTAGTTGTTGCTGAGTGAATCAGCTGATGCGGTTTTACCAATCCCTCAGCCTTTAAGTAGTCCAATGACCCATCAGCTGGTATCACTGATGGAGTTCAGTCTCTGCAAGACCATGTGCTGTGTGGACGCCGTGTTCAGTTCTTCTGAAGCTTTCCTTTTGTGTAAGCTTCATGGAGATTGCCAACTTTGTGGGAGTTGCAGGGCTTATCCTGGTCCCTGGCTGGAGGTGAGGGGGTTATAGCCTAGGGCTGGTCAGGAGGAGCAGGGTAAGAATGGTGTCCCAGTCATCCTCACCCTCAGAGGTACTTCTGGAAACAGGTCTAGGGACCCCAGTTTAAGGGTCAGACTAGTTCCCCTAATCGCCTTTTGCCCATCACTGCCATCCTGCTACCTGAACCCCTTTGCCCGTAACTGCCCCCTGTGACTATCTTATCAGTGGCATGTGTCTAAATGCACCTCAACAGAAATATTACTCTAGTCTGTGTCTCTAATCTTTACATAGTAATGGTTCCCACAATAGCAGATCCACCACATCGTGTTTTACATGGTTGGTAACCTGTACGTATGGGCAACTAGAGCTTTTCCTGGTGATAAGTTTCAGGAGCCAGAGCAACCACAATCATCTAATTGCCAAGGCTACTATTGTTAGAGAAGGTTTTTTGTCCAGTGTCAGACATGCTTTTTGAATCATCTTTTGTTGAGGGAGAGATGGGAGACTCCATAAACATCAGATGGCTTGACAGTCCCATCAGAACCTGTGAGTTTGGCCTTATTCATCAGATGTGTATGGGATCCTTCAAACAGCTGAAGACTTGGTTTGGTCCTCCACCCACCTTTATGAGGCAGAGTGGAGGAGCATACATTAAATTGATTTATTTTACTTGCTTACTGTATATAGTGCCATTAATTTAACATCATCATCACTGTCTCCATAGTGACAATATAAATTCCCTATCAGTATGTCTTTGAAATGTGGGACAAGATAAGAGAACCCAGAGGAAACCCATGAAAACACGGGACGAACATACAAACTCCTTGTGGATATTTTTCTTGGTGGATTTGAATCCATGGACCCAGGCTACAATGCTAACCACTGAGCCACGATGCTAACCACCGAGCCACCGTGCAAACCACTGAGCTACCGTGCTAACCACTGAGCGAGCCACCGTGCTGTATATACATTTCTCTAGTAGGCACCACAGGTACAAAATAAGCTTCCAACAGCAGCATACCCCAGCAACATTTTAGAATAGTTAATTCAGGTCCAATAACTTGCATTTCGGTTTCGGTAATAATTTCTTTTATATTGAAATGTAGTATAATAATTGTAATACCTAGCACAAAATAATGATTAATATTTTAGAAAAATATGTAATATAAGGATAGCTAGTATCTCCAGTATTAGATCAGATAGACAGAGTGGAAAGCAGTGTGAGCAGCCTCTTCTTACCTAAGCACACCTGGTATCTCCATTGTTAGATCAAGATAGACAGGGATGAGCGTAGTGTGAGCAGCCTCTTCTTACTTAAGCAACTGTAGTCTCTCCATTGTTAGATCAGATAGACAGGGTGGACAGCAGTGTAAGCAGCCTCTTCCTACCTAAGCACCCCTAGTATCTACAGTATTAGATCATGAAGGGAAGCACTTGTCCCATTATCATTCTCAGAAAGAAACAGTTAGTCGCCATTTTAATGTTGTATGGTGATTACCTTCCTAGGCATAATTAGTAATGTGTCAAAAGTATGTGCATACCCCCTGGTGCTTGGTAAACTGAATTCAGCCCTGAATGCAGTGTGTCTGCTGCATTCAGGGAAGGGGTCCCCCATGGCTCTAGCCCCCCTGTAAGCTTTAAAAATAGACATTAGAAACCTTACAGTTTAAGAGGTCGCCTGGGTGGGATCTTATTAAGAGGTCCTGGCTGCTGGCACAGTCCTCCCTGCCTTCTCCTTGTGTATTCCACCCCTTCTATGTGTCTGCTGCTGCCTCCTCTACTCCTGGGTTTGCCCTTCTCTTCCTGTGTGTGCCCACCGCCCTCATGTTTTAAGGTTTTTTTATGACATTTTTTTTATATTCTCTATTCTCAGAGAACTCTTCTAGCTTCTCATACACTTTACATATTGTCTGTAGTGGCAGATCAGCCTGTTCCGCCGATCATTGTGTAAAATGATTGAGTTATCAGAACTATTTGACCATGATGTGATGTTCTTTACATCTGAACCTGGATTAAATTTGAGATAAAAAAAAGATAATGAGAGGTGAAAAGGATCATAAAGAATAAAAATAAATGATTACATGAAATCCGCCTTGTAGCTTCAACCATGAAAGAACAAATCTGCAGAATTGAGCCTTCACATTAAACAAGCAATGGCTGCTACATTCTGTCATTTGACGTTTGTGAAAGGACCTCAAAATTGTAAGCATGTAATTGAATTAGGAAAATGCAGCTTAAAGTTTTATGTGCTTTCTGTGATTTGTAATAGGCAAAAAGCTTGTCTGAAAGAAAGATGCATTTATTGCAGACTGTTAATCCTGAAACATATGGCTTTACTTTTCACTCTTATACCTAAAGTATATGGAAACTGTTGCCCAATAGAAGAGCTAGTTATATTCCTCGGGTTATGGAGGATTCAATGCTGCATTCTCTGCAGGCATGACATAAAGTTGGTATTATGTGGATCATCAAAAAGATTCCAAATTATCGAGTGATATCTTTCCATGTTAAAGCGTAACCGCCATTTAAATTTTTATTTAATAATAATGTACAGCGGATGATTTTAATAAACTTTCTAATACACTTCATTAGGAAATTCTAGTTGCAAACCATTCATAAACCTTCTACAAAGTGTCATAACTGCTCTTTGTGTGAAGCAGACACATGTTTATTATCACTCAAATCCGTCTTCAGTGAATATGGGCATGTAACAATGTATCAGATTAGGCTCATGCGAGGTAGCAACCGGGGAACTCGCTTGCATAACGACAAAACACGTGTTTATAAGTTTAACCAATGTCTACCCGTTTATTTTTCACATATAATAACATAACCCGGGTAGCATGTTGGACACATATCACATTGATTATGGAAGTACACTGAGATACAGGCTGATTTTCTGCTAAGGGGAAAAAAAAAAAACAAAAAAACCTCTTTATATCTGATTTTCTAGCGAGTGTGACCGCGAGCTGAGTGTGACAGAGCAAGTGCGGACAGAAGTAAGTGTGTGACTTGTGATTCAGTGACTTTGGATTAAGGGAGTTTGGAAGGGAGGATTTACTGAATTGCTGGTTGTATTTTGTTAATACTTTGCATTTCTTTTTACTTATCATTTCTGTCTGGTGCAATCCCCATTAGGAAATGAGCTCCATGATTGGCAATGCCATCCAGTGTACATCTTGCCACATGTATGCATTCCTTGACCAGCCGATCGAGGGTTCATACTGCTGTGTGAGATGTGAGTACGTTGTGCATTTGGAAGCCCAGATACTGGATCTAAATGAACAACTGACAATACTGAGATCCATAGACAATATGGAAAGGAGTCTGCTGCTCACTGAACAGCTGCTCAATGGGATAGATGTGGGGGAGGATGGTAGTATGGAGCTGCAGGACCGTGAGGTAGCTAGCTGGGTGACAGTTAGAAGGCGGGGTAGAGGGAAGGGTGCCAGGGAGGCTAGCCCTGATCTGGCACACCCCAATAAATTTGCTATGTTGGCAGATGAGGGGGGTGTAAGTTCAGGGATAGCACTGCTGCAGCAGGGCATGACCTCTGAAAGCCAGAGGAGTGTCTGCTCCAGTAAGGGGGAAAACAGGAGAGTAGGGCAGGCCAGACAGGTGCTGGTAGTGGGGGACTCAATTATTAGGGGAATAGATAGGGCAATCTGTCACAAAGAGAGGGATCGTCGAACAGTGTGCTGCCTACCTGGCGCTCGAGTCCGGCACATCGCTGATCGAGTTGACAGATTACTGGGAGGGGCTGGTGAGGACCCAGCGGTCATGGTGCACATTGGCACAAATGACAAAGTTAGAGGTAGGTGGAAGGTCCTTAAAGATGATTTCAGGGAATTAGGCTGCAAGCTTAAGGCAAGGACCTCCAAGGTAGTATTCTCTGAAATACTGCCTGTACCACGTGCCACACCAGAGAGGCAAAGGGAGATTAGGGAGATAAATAAGTGGCTCAGAAATTGGTGTAGGAAGGAGGGGTTTGGGTTCCTGGAGAACTGGGCTGACTTCTCTGTTGGCTACAGGTTCTATGCTAGGGACGGACTGCACCTCAATGGGGAGGGTGCAGCTGTGCTGGGGGAGAAAATGGCTAGAAGGTTGGAGGAGTGTTTAAACTAGGGATTGGGGGGGAGGGTATTCATTGTATAGGAGGGGAAGATAGTGTAAACAGTAACCTGGGCACAAGTAATAAAATTGGGGGTGGCATGGGGGGTGGGGTTAGAACAGTCAATCTAGTAGGAAGGAAGAGAGGTAAAGAGAGATGCATAAAGTGCATGTTCACTAATGCCAGAAGCCTCACCAACAAAATGGAGGAATTAGAATTGATTTTGTTGGAAAATAATTATGACATGGTGGGGATTTCGGAGACTTGGCTGGACGAGAGCCATGACTGGGCTGTTAATTTACAGGGCTATTGTCTGTTCAGAAATGACCGTACAAATAGGCGAGGAGGAGGTGTATGTTTATACGTAAAATCATCCTTAAAACCCATCCTGCGTGATAATATAGGTGAATCTAATGGAAATGTAGAGTCCCTGTGGGTGGAGATAAGGGGAGGGGGAAAAAATAATAAATTACTGATAGGGGTTTGTTATAAGTCTCCAACAATAATGGAAGTGGAGGAGAATATCCTCATAAAGCAAATAGATGAAGCTGCGACTCAGGGAGAGGTCATTATTATGGGGGACTTCAACTACCCTGAAATACATTGGGGATCAGAAACCTGCAGTTCCAGCAAAGGTAATAAGTTTTTGAAAACTATGAGAGACAATTACCTTTCACAACTGGTTCAGGACCCAACAAGAAGGGGGGCACTGCTGGACCTAATATTAACCAACAGGCCGGACCGCATATCAAATATACGGGTTGGAGGTCACTTGGGTAATAGTGATCATAACTTAATAAGCTTTCAAGTATCCTTTACTAAGACGTGTAGTAGAGGGGCCACAAGGACACTAAACTTCAGGAAGGCAAATTTCCAACGGTTGAGAGATGATCTTAGTGCAATAAACTGGGACGATGTCCTGAGACATAAAAGTACACAACACAAATGGGAGATGTTTATTAGCATCCTGAATAGGACCTGTGCACAATATATACCCTATGGGAATAAGCATGCTAGAAATAGGAGGAAACCACTATGGCTAAATAAAGCGGTAAGAAGTGCAATATGTGACAAAAAGAAAGCATTTAGGGAACTAAAGCAAATAGGTAGTGATGAAGCATTAAATAAATACAGAAAATTAAATAACATTTGTAAAAAGCAAATCAAGGCAGCAAAGATTGAGACAGAGAGACTCATTGCCAGAGAAAGTAAAAAGAATCCCAAAATATTTTTTAACTACATAAATAGTAAGAAACTAAAAAATGATGGTGTTGGCCCCTTTAAAAATAGTCTTAGTGAAATGGTGGATGAGGATGAGGAAAAAGCCAATATGCTAAATGACTTTTTTCTGGTCATCATAATGGGAGACCCAGACAATGGGGTTTAGGGCGCTGCCCTCCGGAGGTCACACTAGGTACTACAAGTTTGTAGACACCGCCTCCTCCGCTTATAAACCCCTACCGCAGGGAACATCCTCAGTTTTAAACTTAGTGTGCTCGGAGGATCACGCTTTGCTTGCACTTCACTGCATTCTCACTACTTACGTGATGGCGTCTGAAGACAAGGTAATATGGTCCTAGTCGGGACCTGCGACAGCCTCCCCGCTCACCCTTTGTGGCACACGCTGGTGGAGGTACCGGAGGGCCTAGAGCCTGGACACTCTGTGTTCTCCCGGTACGCTGTTGCGCTCCTTTCCATCCCTCTCTGGGGGGCTCTGGAGAGTGGGAGATGGGAGCCTTGCACAGCTCCGCTCCGTCCGAGGCCTCCCTAAATGGTGCTTACAGACCGGACTGGAGCCAGCCCAGTCCGAGGCCTCCCTAAATGGTGCTTACACTCCGGACTGGGCTGAACCCCCGTCCGAGGCCTCCCTAAATGGTGCTTACAGACCGGACCGGCACTGAGGCATTCTGTGTCTCCTGTGTGCCTGGGGGTAGTGTCTGTCACTTTGTGTCCTGACACTCAGACCGCGCGTTACCCTCGGGTCCGCGGATCTGGTGGTGTACCCTGTGCTGGGGTCACCTTGGCTGACCGCCCTGTGTGTGACAGGGGCTGAGGCCGTAGACTGTGCATGTTTGTGTGTGCTGACAGTCTGTGTATAGGTGTGTGATGATCCGCACTGTTTTTTCCCGCGCTGCGGGCTCCAGCACCTCCATTACAGAGGCTGCTTGGAGGAGGAGAAGCAGCCCTTACGATGACGTCACCGGGGGGCGTGTGCGTGTGCTCCCGCGTGTTCCCGGCGCCGCCCACTTCTGTGCTGGCGGCGGCCATCTTCTCCCTCACTTCCCGGCTGGGTTCTACGGCAGCACGTGTCTGCACTTCAGAGGGAGACCGGAACTCGCGGAGGTCACGCACGCACACCGCTTCCTCCCACCGCGTTACTGCGGTCGGTAAGCCACCGGGATTCCCGGTTTGTTTGTTTGGCTTTGGCCTCTACTACCCCTACTGTGGCTATGTCCTCAGTAAGGAAGCATGCTGCTAAGGCGGCGGATAACACCACTACCTGTGCTACTTGCAAGGGAACTTTGGTGGAGGGGTCCTGCAATAACTGCGGACGCCCAGAAGCCCGGACTGGCTCAGCTGAGGCAGCAGCAGCAGCTCCGGTGCTGTACCCTGAGGTTCAGGTGATCCCAGGGCCATGGGAAGCACAGAACAGGATCAATGAATCCTTGCTGTCCCAGATGTCCTCCATGTCGCAGTCACTGGAGGCACTGCATAGGAGACTGGAAAGCCCAGCTACTCCTTCCAGTTACCCCCGGGTGTCTCCCTCTTCTGCTGTGAGACCCCCTAAGCGGGCTCGTCGTGAGGATTCACCCGAGCTCCAGGCTCTCTCTGAGGAGGAGCGTTCCTCTGATGGTGAGGAAGATGATGGGGGTTCAAACTTCGGGTCTGTGTCTGTGTCTGAACCTCCAGACGGGGTGGAGGATCTGGTGTCCTCCATCAATGAGACCTTGCGTCTCGTGACTCCCCCTGAAGAGGTGGTCGTGCACCCGAAGGAGGTCTATCAATGGCTGCGGCCTGAGGCTAGACCAAGTGGCTCCTTCATGGACCACACTAATTTTGGAAGGGTGGTTAGAGCACCCAGGTTACATCCTGGGCGGCGCTATGTCCGCAAACCTAAGGACAATCGCTTCCCCTTCCCCCAGGAGGTGCTTCAGGAATGGTCGCAGTCTCCAAAGGTGGACGCTTCCATGACTAGAATTGCTGCACGCTCCCTTTTCTCTGCCTCTGATAGCTCCTCGCTGAAGGATGCTACTGATAGACAGGTCGAGCAACTCGCCAAGTCTTCCTATGAGGCTGTGGGGTCTTCATTTGCCCCTAATTTTGCCACGGTCTGGACCTTGCAAGCGATTACTACCTGCTTGGATGGTATCACTGACCTGGCAAAGTCCAGTCCGGAGGTCCTGGCACTCACTGAGAGAGCAAGGGCCTATGCGGACTACGCCAGGACGGCGTCTCTGGAAACTGCCACTCGCTCAGCTGTGGCTTCGGCCAATGCGATAGCGATCCGCAGGTTGTTGTGGCTGCGTCTTTGGGACTCAGATGCCACATCTAAGAAGATTTTGCAGAATCTTCCATTCTCTGGTGACAGACTCTTTGGCACAGAGCTGGACAAGCTGATCAAGGATTCTGCTGAGTCTAAGATACCGCAGAATAAGCCTAAGCCACGGTATACCGTTAAGAGGAACCCAAAGCAGTGGTCCTTTCGGTCCGGCTCACAGTCATCAGCACCGTCCGCTCGCACGGACCGAGGGGGCAAGCCCGCTTCTCAGTGGCGCTCCAAGAGTCGTCCAAAGAAGCCGGCGGGGGCAGCAACTACCACCCCCAAACCCGCCTCTACATGACTCACTCTTTCATCCTGCCTCCCCACAGGTGGGGGGCCGCTTGTCTCGCTTTCAGGACAAGTGGCTACTTCACGTTCAAGATCAGTGGGTTCGAGACGTAGTCTCGCGAGGTTACAGGATAGAGCTGACGTCAAAACCATTATCCCGATTCCATCGGTCTGTTCCATCCCCAGAAAAGACTCAGGCTTTTCTCCGGGTGTTGGAGGGACTCCGCAGAGACGGAGTAGTGGTCCCAGTGCCCACGGCAGAGAGGTTCAGGGGTTTTTACTCCAACCTCTTTATTGTCCCAAAGAAGGACGGCTCCTTTCGACCGGTCCTAGACCTAAAATTGTTCAACCGTCACGTGTTGGTGCGGAAGTTCCGCATGGAATCCCTACGTTCCGTTATCGCGGCTCTGTCGCAGGGGGACTTCCTAGCGTCCATCGATATCAGGGACGCTTACCTTCACGTGCCCATTGCACCGGCTCATCAACGCTGGTTACGATTCGCAGTGGGGGACGAACATCTCCAATTTGTGGCCCTACCCTTCGGGTTGGCCTCTGCACCAAGGGTGTTCACAAAGGTGATGGCATCTATGATGGCTCTCCTGCATGTGCAGGGTCACGCCGTCATACCCTATCTGGACGACCTATTGGTCAGGGCGCCATCGGAAGACCTTTGTCGGGTGAGCCTGGAAGCGACCATGAGGTCTCTGGAACAGTTCGGGTGGCTTCTCAATACTCAGAAGTCGACCCTGGTTCCGACCCAGTCATTGACATATCTGGGCATGGATTTCCACACGGACTCAGCCCTGGTGTCTCTACCTCAGGCCAAGCAGCTGGCGATCCACTCAGGAGTACAGCACGTTCTCCTGTCACCTCACTCATCCCTTCGGGAATTGATGAGACTGGTGGGACGCATGGTAGCGGCAATAGAGGCGGTGCCATTTGCACAGTTTCGTCTCCGTCCTCTCCAGCTGGAGATTCTTCGCCGGTGGGACAAGAGAGCGATCTCTCTGAATCGGTTGGTGGCACTATCGCAACCGACCAGGGACTCCCTGCAGTGGTGGCTACAGCCACGTCACTTGTCACGGGAAGATCCTTCCTCAAACCTTCTTGGTTAGTGGTGACCACCGACGCCAGTCTGAAGGGCTGGGGCGCGGTGTTCTTACACCACAGGGCTCAAGGCCTCTGGACTCAGGCGGAGTCGACGTTGCAGATCAACGTCCTGGAAATCAAGGCGGTCTATCTGGCGCTCCTGGCGTTTCAGAAATTCCTGGCAGGACGACCCATTCGGGTACAGTCCGACAATGCGACGGCCGTCGCCTACATAAATCATCAGGGAGGGACCAGAAGCGCTCAGGCCCTCGCCGAAGTCCACCGCATCCTATCGTGGGTGGAGGAACTCGACTGCTTGATCTCCGCAGTTCACATCCCAGGGGTCGAGAACTGGGAGGCCGACTACCTGAGCCGGCAGGGGATGGACGCCGGAGAGTGGTCCCTGCATCCAGACGTCTTCCGGGACATCTGCAGCAGATGGGGCACTCCGGACGTGGATCTGATGGCCTCAAGGCTGAATCATCAGGTGCCCCAGTACGTGGCGAGATCGTGGGATCCTCAGTCCCTGGGGGCGGATGCTCTGATACTGAGTTGGTCCAGCTTCCAACTGCCGTATGTGTTCCCTCCTCTGGCTCTGATTCCCAGGGTCCTGTGGAAGATCAGGTCGGAGTGCAGGATAGCCATTCTAGTGGCTCCAGATTGGCCCAGGAGGTCTTGGTATCCGGACCTGTGGCAACTGTCAGGCGGACACAGGTGGGCTCTTCCAGAACGCGCAGATTTACTCGCACAAGGCCCATTCTTCCACCTCAATTCCAGGGCCCTCAGATTGACTGCATGGCTCTTGAGGCCTGGCTCCTGACATCTAGGGGTTTCTCCCCTACAGTGGTGGCCACTATGAATCGGGCTAGGAAGCCTGTTTCCAGGAAGATGTACCACCGGACGTGGAAGATCTTTTTTGCCTGGTGTGCCTCTGGTGGACGGTCTCCTTGGCCCTTGTCCATCCCGACGTTGTTGGCTTTCTTACAGTCGGGTTTGGAGTTGGGATTGTCCCTTGGCTCTTTGAAATGTCAAGTATCAGCACTTTCGGTGCTGTTTGACAGGCGATTGGCGCTCCTCCCGAAGGTGCGTCAATTTCTGCAGGGGGTGTCGCGGATGGTTCCGCCCTACAAGAGACCTCTGGACCCTTGGGACCTTAACATGGTCCTGGCGGCATTACAGAAACCGCCGTTTGAGCCATTGAGAGATGTTTCTCTATCTCGTCTGTCCCAGAAAGTGGCCTTTCTGGTGGCGATTACGTCTCTAAGGAGGGTCTCAGAATTGGCTGCACTATCGTGCAAGTCACCCTTTCTGGTGGTTCACCAAGACAAGGTGGTGTTGCGCCCACGGCCAGAATTCTTGCCGAAGGTGGTTTCAACTTTTCACCTGAACCAGGAGATTGTTCTCCCATCATTTTGCCCCGCTCCCGTTCATCAGGTGGAGCGCGACCTCCATACTCTGGATCTCGTGAGAGCTGTACGCATTTATGTGTCCAGGACCGCCTCCTTCCGGAGTTCGGATTCCTTATTTGTTCTTACGACAGGTCGCTGTAAGGGGTCCGCGCTTCGAAGTCAACCTTGGCCAGATGGATTAAGGCGTCCATTCAAGAGGCTTACCGGTCCTCTGGTTTGCCTCTCCCGGTGGGATTGAAGGCTCACTCCACCAGGGCTGTAGGTGCCTCTTGGGCCTTGCGACATCGAGCGTCTGCTCTACAGGTGTGTCAGGCGGCCACTTGGTCCAGCCTGCACACTTTCTCTAAGCACTATATGGTGCATGCCCATGCCTCTGCGGATGCAAGTCTGGGCAGGCGGGTTCTCCAGGCGGCGGTTGCCCACCTTTGAAGGGAACCATGTGTTATCCGTCTTGTTGAGGAACTCTTCCCGCCCTGGGGTATTGCTTTAGGACATCCCCATTGTCTGGGTCTCCCATTATGATGACCAGAAAAAAGAGAATTTTGTTTACGTACCGTAAATTCTTTTTTCTTTAATCATCAATGGGAGACCCAGCACCCACCCAGTTGTTCCTTTGCATGTTTTGCATTTGTTCTGCTCTCTGTTGAGACAGTGTTTGCCGGGTTGTTGAACCGTCTGTGTACGGCATTCTTCCCGATGTTTCGGGTGTGGTTTATTTTCTCCTCGCAGCTTATGGACCAAACTGAGGATGTTCCCTGCGGTAGGGGTTTATAAGCGGAGGAGGCGGTGTCTACAAACTTGTAGTACCTAGTGTGACCTCCGGAGGGCAGCGCCCTAAACCCCATTGTCTGGGTCTCCCATTGATGATTAAAGAAAAAAGAATTTACGGTACGTAAACAAAATTCTCTTTTTTTCAACAGTATTTACACAAGAAAATCCCATGACAGACAATATGATCAGTGATAACAAAAAGTCTCAATTAAATGTCACCTGCTTAACCCAAGAGGAAGTACGGCATCGTCTAAAAATCACTAAAATTGACAAATCACCGGGCCCGGATGGGATACACCCCAGAGTGCTGCAGGAATTAAGTACTGTCATAGATAGACCATTATTTTTAATATTTAAAGATTCCATAAAAACAGGGTCTGTACCACAGGACTGGCGTATAGCAAATGTGGTGCCAATATTCAAAAAGGGGACAAAAACTGAACTTGGAAATTATAGGCCAGTAAGCTTAACCTCTACTGTGGGTAAAATCCTAGAGGGTTTTCTAAGAGATGCTATACTGGAGTATCTGAACAAAAATAACCTCATGGCCCATTATAAACATGGTTTTACGAGGGACCGTTCCTGTCAAACTAATCTGATAAGCTTCTATGAAGAAGTAAGTTCTGGACTGGACCAAGGAAATGCAGTGGATGTGGTGTATATGGACTTTTCAAAAGCTTTTGATACGGTGCCACACAAAAGGTTGATACATAAAATGAGGGCAATGGGGATAGGGGAAAATATGTGTAAGTGGGTTAAGAACTGGCTTAGTGATAGGAAACAAAGGGTGGTTATTAATGGAACACACTCAGAATGGGTCACAGTTAACAGTGGGGTACCACAGGGGTCAGTGTTGGGCCCGCTTCTATTTAATATATTTATTAATGACCTTGTAGGGGGCATACAGAGTAGAATCTCAATATTTGCAGATGACACTAAACTCTGCAGGGTAATCAATACAGAGGAGGACAATTTTATATTACAGGAGGATTTATGTAAACTAGAAGCTTGGGCTGCTAAATGGCAAATGCGCTTTAATGGGGATAAATGTAAAGTCATGCACTTGGGCAGAGGAAACAAAAGGTATAATTATGTGCTTAATTGTAAAACACTGGGCAAAACTGTCACTGAAAAAGACCTGGGTGTATGGGTAGATGACAAACTCACATTTAGTGGCCAGTGTCAGGCAGCTGCTGCAAAGGCAAATAAAATAATGGGATGCATTAAAAGAGGCATAGATGCTCATGAGGAGAACATAATTTTACCTCTATACAAGTCACTAGTGCGACCACACTTAGAATACTGTGTACAATTCTGGTCTCCGGTGTATAAGAAAGACATAGCTGAACTAGAGCGGGTCCAGAGAAGAGCGACAAAAGTCATTAGAGGACTAAGGGGTCTGCAATACCAAGACAGATTATTAAACTTGGGGTTATTTAGCTTGGAAAAACGAAGGCTTAGGGGTGATCTTATAATAATGTATAAATATATGAGGGGGCAGTACAGAGACCTTTCTAATGATCTCTTTACTCTTAGGCCTGAGACTGGGACAAGGGGGCATCCTCTACGTCTGGAGGAAAGAAGGTTTAATCATAATCACAGACGCGGATTCTTTACTGTAAGAGCAGTGAGACTATGGAACTCTCTGCCACATGCTGTTGTAATGAGTGACTCACTACTAACATTTAAGAAGGGCCTGGATGCCTTTCTTGAAAACTATAATATTACCAGTTATATATACTAGATTCTTTGATAGGGCGTTGATCCAGGGAATTAGTCTGATTGCCATATCTGGAGTCAGGAAGGAATTTTTTCCCCCAATGTGGAGCTTAGTGTTGCCACATGGGTTTTTTTTTTGCCTTCCTCTGGATCAACATGTTAGGCTATGGGTTGAACTAGATGGACTTAAAGTCTTCCTTCAACCTTAAAAACTATATTACTATGTTACTTTACATAAATACATCATACATTACATAGAACATGGCACATATACATTCACAATAACCCGGGACCTGTAACCACGACTCTCTCCCCATTGGAGCTCTAACACCTGCTCCCGTGGTAGCTACGGCCTCCGGCCTACTTACACATCTTACAGTACATTTATAATAAATACATTTGATATACATCGACGATGACCCCCTCCGGGTTCATAACAGGGATTGAGCAACCTGAGTACCGGGTATGTCATGTATCCCCAAGGGGCTCCTTCCTGGACGTATCTCCGCCTACGTCCCGGTCAGAGTCCACCTGGTTCAACCATGGTGTCCCCACTCTAGGAGCCCTTTTGAACCCCTGCTTCTGACCTTCGTTACATACGCCTCAACGGGCCCTGTGGGTCCCAATGGCGGTACCTGCCGCCCGGCTTTAGTCACCCAGCTTGATGACATAACATTACCCCGTAGTCAGGATTCCTGCCTGACCGGGCCTTACATACCATGTGTGATCCATCATTCAAACGTCCATGGATCACATACATTTCTTCCACACGCTCACAGCCCATCATCCATGGACTGTGGCTCTTCCATGGCCCATTACAGGGACTGGCAAACCATAGTACACGGGAACCTCATCCGTTACCTACTAGGAGCCCTATTACCCCTGTGTCTGGCACCACAGGCACACCCACACCATTAGAGGCCGTGGTTGAGGGACGGGTACCCTCTGCAAGCAGCAGGGCAAGCCTCCCTCTCGTCCCACAGGGACGGAACGCCTCCAACATCATCCATACTGGCTGGGTCACTTTCTCCCCACATTATTATACAATGCTCTTACATAGGTCATCACCTTACATTCAGGGCAATTGCCTAAGCCCCTACATACATCAACGGGTCCTTTACCGACTGCCTAGTTGGACCCAATAGCGGTTATGCCCGCCTGGCATTACTCACACACAGCTCACTCCGTTACACGGGAACCGCTGTCTTACCGGGCACGGATCCGGGTCTCGCTACCTGTGTAACGGGTCCACCAAGCGTCCCCCAAGGCTCCTTTCCCGGACGTGGTTCACCCCACGCCCGGACCAGTCTCCACCGGGTTCAGCCACGGCTTCCCCACCAGGTGCTATCACAACCTCGGACCTCGGCACCGGCATGGAGCTAGCATGCTCCCTTCACCATCTCAACATGGCGGCATGGACTTGCACTCCCAGTCCCTCACACAGACTGGCTCTGCTCAGCTCTCAGGCTGGTAATCAGCCCACATCCTCTCAGGCTGATGTCTGGCTGAGAAAGAATCTAATCTCCCAATCACTCAGCTGGCTGACTCTTATCGTGCCAGCCACTCCCACATGGACACACCCCCTTAGCTGCTGATAATCAGCCTTTCACACAGCTCAGGTTAACTCCCTGTGTTCCGGGTTGTCAGCACTCAGCCCTCATTCCTTAGAGCTTCCTCGATCTCATCCCACTCTCACTGCCGCTCATTAGGCTCATGAAACCCTGTGTCTCAAGTTGGTTCACACAGCATTATCACAGTCAAACCGGCCAGTGTGCACAGGATCATACCTTGATCCTGCATGTGATGCGCCCCGGCCATGAGGATCATGCCGGCGGTGCCTCACACTCAGCATACACACAGTTGCTAAGCAACATCAGAGTTCAGAATCAGGTTAAACTAGTTTGTGCCAGAAAGATCTGTCACAACCTGTGTCAACCCCTTGTCTTCTGGCTCCACACATCTTAGGATCTCTCTTGTCACTTTCTCTGCTATTGCACTAATCTCTATCAGCTACTGACCACGTCCACCAAGCCATATAATACAGTTTTTAAAATAGCACAGAAAAATGTGAGAAAATAAGTCACATGGCGCAAAAAAAAACATTATCTTAGCTGCTACAGTCATATGAAAAAGTTTGGGCACCCCTCTTAATCTTACTCTTTTTTTTTTTTTTTTTTTTTTTTGTATAAAATTGTTTTTTTTGCAACAGCTATTTCAGTGTGATATATGTAATAACTGATGGACACAGTAATATTTCAGGTTTGAAATGAGGTTTATTGTACTAACCAAAAATGTGAAATATGCATTATTTCAAAATTTGACAGGTGCAAAAGTATGGGCACCCTTCTGATTTTCATGATTTGAATACTCTTAACTACTTTTTACTGACTTACTGAAGCACTAAATTGGTTTGGTAACCTCATTGAGCTTTGTACTTCATAGCCCGGTGTATGCAATCATGAGAAAAGCTATTTCAGGTGTGCACTTGCACGTGTTCTCCAAGTTGCATCTTCTCTGAGGAGTGGCATCATGGGCTCCTCAAAACAGCTCTCAAATGATCTGAAAAAAAAAGATTCTTCAACATAGTTGTTCAGGGGAAGGATACAAAAAGTTGTCTCAGAGATTTAACCAGTCAGTTTCCACTGTGAGGAACATAGTAAGGAAATGGAAGACCACAGGGACAGTTCTTGTAAAGGCCAGAAGTGGCAGGCCAACAAAAATATCAGAAAGGCAGAGAAGAAGAATGGTGAGAACAGTCAAGAACAATCCACAGACCACCTCCAAAGACCTGCAGTATCATCTTGTTGCAGATGGTGTCACTGTGCATCGGTCAACAATACGGCGCACACTGCAGAAGGAGAAGCTGTATGGGAGAGTGATGCGAAAGAAGCCGTTTCTGCATGCACGCCACAAACAGTCGCCTGAGGTATGCAAAAGCACATTTGGACAAGCCAGTTTCATATTGGAAGAAGGTCCTGTGGACTGATGAAACAAAGATTGAGTTGTTTGGTCATACAATAAGGCGTTTGCATGGGCCACAAACACAGATCAGAAAACACTTGCTACCACTGTAAATTTGGGGGGGGTTCCATCATGCTTTGGAGCTGTGTGGCCAATGACGGCACCGGGAATATTGTTAAAGTTGAGGGTCGCATGGATTCCACTCAGTATCAGCAGATTCTTGAGAATAATGTTCAAGAATCAGTGTCAAAGTTGATGTTACGCCGGGGATGGATCTTTCAGCAAGACAATGAACCAAACACCGCTCCAAATCTACTCAGGCATTCATGCAGAGGAACAATTCAATGTTCTGGAATGGCCATCCCAGTCCGCAGACCTGAATATCATTGAACATCTGTGGGATGTTTTGAAGCGGGCTGTCCATGCTCGGCGACCATCAAACTTAACTGAACTGGAATTGTTTTGTAAAGAGGAATGGTCAAAAATACCTTCATCCAGGATCCAGGAACTCATTAACAGCTACAGGAAGGACTAGAGGCTGTTATTTTTGCAAAAAGTGAATCTATTAAATACTAATGTCACTTTTCTGTTGAGGTGCCCATACTTTGGCACCTGTCAAATTTTGAAATAATGCATATTTCACATTTTCGGTTAGTACAATAAACCTCATATCAATCCTGAAATATTACTGTGTCCATCAGTTACCACATATATCACACTCAAATAGCTGTTGCAAAAAAACAATTTTAAACAAAAAAAAAAAAGTAAGATTAAGAGGGGTGCCCAAACTTTTTCATATGACTGTATGTGACCCAGCAACCAGTGCAGTATTGTTTTTTGTTTTTTTTTTTTTCAATGAAATGACATTTACACTTTAACGCCTTAACTACAGCCTTACGTCTCTAGACGTCAAGCTGTCAATACCCGGTGTTTGAAGTGAGCTCCGACGTGGAGCTCACTTCAAACCTCCCACATCTCAGCTGATCTCACTAGCTGAGATGTGGGAGTAACAGCACCGATCGGTCCCGCCATCCGATCGGTGCTGTTAACCCCTTAAATCCCGCCCTCAATCTCTGAGAGCGGGATCTAAGGGAGCGGAGCGGGCAGCGCGCGGTTACCGGGATCCAGGGGAGATCTCGCGATAGTATCGCGGGATCTCCCTGCTGACGTGATAGGCCGGGGTCCTGGCTGACCCCGGAGCCTGTCACTGAGCATTTCCTGGTTGTGGTTGGCAGGCGCTGCCAACCACAACAGGTCCGCGATTCTGACAGATACAGAGGAGCTGCAGCTCCTCTGTATCTGTCAGAAGCGATCGAAACTGTGCAGCTGCATGCCTCTCACAAGGGCTGTGTAAAAGTAAGAAGCAATAAGCAAATAAAGTTTTACAAAGTTGAAAAAAAAACTAAAAACCTAAAAGTTCAAATCACCCCCTTTTTTCCCATCCACAATAAAAGTATAAAAAAAAAAAAAATACACATATTTGGTATCGCCGCGTTCAGAATCGCCCGATCTATCAATATAAATAATCAAATAATGAGATCCGTGAAACTGCGTAGTGCAAAAAATGGTTCAAACGCCAAAATTATGTTTTTTTGGTCACTGCAACAATGCTAAAAAATGCAATAACAGGCGATCAAAACAGCGCATCCACCAAGTATGGTATCATTAAAAAGTCAGCTCGAGACGCAAAAAATAAGCAGTCACCCAGCCCCAGATCCCAAAAATGAGGACGCTACGGGTCGCAGAACATGGCGCAAAAAGTGCAATGTTTTTTTTTTCATGCTTTTGAATTTTTTCCACCGCCTAGATACCAGTAAAGGTATACATGTTTGGTATTTACAAACTCGTACTGACCCGAGGCATCACACGGTCAAGTCGGTTTTACCATTAGTGAACACGGCGACTAAAAAACCCAAAAAACAAACGTCTTATTGCACTTTTTTTGCAATTTCACTGCATTTAGAATTTTTTTTGCAATTTCCCTGTACACTATATGGTAAAACAAATTATTGCATCTGAAAGTACAACTCGTCCGCAAAAAACAAGCCGTCATTTGTCTGTGTCTACAAAAAAATAAAAAAGTTATGGCTCTTGGAAGCCAAGGAGCGAAAAAACGAAAATGAAAAATGACAAATTTCTTCGTCACTAAGGGGTTAATGAAACTCCCCAGCACATTGTTATTCAAGGTGTCTGGACCCTGTAGTCTTAAAGAGCACCTGACTCTTAGGCCCTGTACCCATGGTGAGTTGTTTGATGCTTTTTTTTTAGACAGATTTTGAGAATCTGCATCAAAATCTGCATGTTTATCCTAAGACCAGCAAAGTCTATGACCGTTCACTGCAATTCTGAACTGTCATAGACTTTGCTGGAGGAAGGATAGACGTTCAGATTCTCAAAATCTGCATCAAAACAAGCAACAAACAACTCCGCGGGCACAGGGCCTTAGGCATCTTCCAAGAAACTGGACTATGGCATGGATAGGAGAGAAGCTGTGCATTTCTTCATGCAAGAACCCCTCACCCTACAAATCTACTATTTTACAGTAGTTTATGTGTATAACCTTTTCACAGAAGAAAACAGGGTGTAGCAATCCTGAAAGTCATGCCATATGTATTTTTCTTTTTTAATTTGTGGTATCGTTTTTTTATTTTATTTATTTATTTTTATTTTCACGTCATAATCTTTGTAAAGAAAAAAATATAGACATTTTGCAATTTTTACACTGGTTATTAGGGCTATTCGGCTGTTCTAGACTCTATACATCCTGGGGGTTTTTTGTGTGTTTTTTTTCCAGAAAATTCACATGTACATTAGCAGCAATAAAATGACTCTGACCCTAACTTTTGTATCAAAGCATCTAATGAGCGTGTAAAAGTATTATTGTAAAGTGGAGGGGGAAAAGGAGGAGCTATGACATTTGTTATGTGTATGGAGGTGTTACCCGTTATTGTAAACCTGTCTGTGGTAACGAGACTTCCGAAAAGTCTTCTGTAAATAAAGGAAATATGAGGTTTTTTTTTATCAAAACAGATTGTGATATGGAGATGGAAAAAAATGTTTAACATAAAAACCTACATTACCGGTCATTTTATGATGATATACACCAGAGATCCCAAACCTTTCTGACCTGGAGAGCCACAATCATTTCTAATGGTACCTTTACACGCCGCGACGGCAGGCTGGATACATCGCGCTACAAGCTACAATTGTAGCTTGTAGCGTCCATATCGCCTGTAGTAGCGGCGTCTGAAGAGGCGACGCTACAGCCGGCGACAGATACATCTGTTTATGGGCTCTGCTCATAAACTTAAGGCAACATCGCCGATTGTAGCGAGCTGTATCGGCGTGTAAAGAAGCAACGGAAGGCAACTCTGGACACCCGGCGATGTGGCTGCCATGTATCTAAGGCGTGACACAGTCGCCATGTTACCGCGCCCCATCTGCGATCATTGGAGGTCGCTCCTGCTTTATGATTGGTAGTCGCAGCATAGGGCGGGATATTTAAGGAGCTGACCAGTCACACTACACAATTACTCGAGCGTGCTCTATTAACCAGCCTCCTGCGATGCCTGGCCAATCCTGATGATATTGCGCTGTCCTATCATCATACGGACGGCTCGTAATCCAAGATTGTTGCACGCCTATGTGCTATCCCTGCTGCACCGGGTCCGCCCATAGTAGCTTGTTGGAGCGGTGTGTAAACATGGTACGCTACGCTACAGCTGGCTACTTGAGACACCCGGCGATGTAGCTAGCTATAGATGTAGCGTGGCGTAGCGCACCTTGTCGCGGCGTGTAAAGAGGGTGCGTTGACCGTTTGTAGCCGTTTGAGCGTGCTCGTGCACGCGAAGTAGCGCGATGTATCCAGCCTGCCGTCGCGGCGTGTAAAGGTACCATAAAGGATGGTCGTGAGCCACATCCACCTCTCGCCCCTCATAGTAGTCACACCCAGAGCCCCCATTACCGGTATAATCAAACTGAGGCAGTATACCACAGATGCAAGGGTTCCTGCAGTCCCTCCATTCACATCTGCTCTTCTAAGTGGAGCTATTCACAAAAGTCCCCATCCGACGACCTGCTCTTCGTGGCTGTTTGTTAGACCTAGTGCTCATGCTCCGAGCTGGAAGAAAGTAGTCGCAAGTTACACATCACATGTGGCTCCCAAGCTGCAGGTTGAGGACACCTGATATATACTGAACTCCTTAAAGTGCTTTGCCATATGACTCAATTTGCATACATCTGTTTTGGGGATTCCTGCCCCTCTTCACTGCAAAATGTGGACATTTGCTGGCTGAGTGAGAGGCCTTGGACAGTTAGTTATTTTAAAGATTGACAAGCTGGTATAGGAGAATTATAGACCATAGAATAGGGGCCTCAAACTCAGCTGGGTTGCTGGGTCGTACATAGAAAAAAAATTGATATCGGGGTCTCATTCCTTGTAGGACTGAGCGACATTTTTAATAATACCAGAATTTTTGCTCAATGTATTAATGCCCCTACCCTGGTCCCCTTCTTGTAGTAATGTCCCCATTCAGTAGTAATGCAGAAATAGAAGGACAAGAAGAGCAAATGGGTACCACCTGGTGGTCCAGTGGGGGCAAGGAGGTACTACCTGATGAAGGTAGCAAGCTGCTACCGAAACTCATTGTGGAGTTCTTGTTTTAATAAAGGTTTGTTAAATTTTTAACTTTCCTTCAGTTCCCTATCAATCGCCCTAGAGCTCTATAGACCACCATCTCTATTTTCTTCATCCTGTAGTAATGTCCGGTCCCAATCTTGCAATAATGTCTCCATCCTGGTCCTCATCATGTAGTAATGTCCCCATCCTCGTCCTCATCTTGTAGTAATGTCTTCCATACTGGCTCTCTTGTAGTATTGTCTCCATCCTGATACCCTTTTGTAGTAATGTCCCCATATTATTGTAATGTCTATATGCTGATCCTCTTTTGTAGTAATGTCCCCTTGTAGTATTGCCGCATCCTGGTCCCCTTTTGTAGTGATGTCCCTCATACTGATCCAATTTTGTAGTGATGTCCCTTTTTGTAGTGATGTCCCCCATAGTAGTCCTCTTTTGTAGTGATGCCCCCATACTGATCCCCTGTTATAGTGATGTCCCCCATACTGATCCCCTTTTGTAATGATGTCCCCTATACTGGTCCTCTTTGTAATGATGCCCCCATACTGATCCCCTTTTGTAGTGATGTCCCTCATAGTGATCCACTTTTGTTTGTGATGTCCCCTTTTGTAATGATGCTCCCATACTGATCCCCTTTCGTAGTGATGTCCCCCATACTGGTCCTTTTTTGTAGTGATGCCCCAATACTGATGCCCTTTTGTAGTGATGTCCCTCATAGTGATCCACTTTTGTTTGTGATGTCCCCTTTTGTAATGATGCTCCCATACTGATCCCCTTCCGTAGTGATGTCCCTCATACTGATCTTCTTTTGTAGTGATGTCCCCTTTTGTAATGATGCTCCCATACTGATCCCCTTCCGTAGTGATGTCCCTCATACTGATCTTCTTTTGTAGTGATGTCCTCTTTTGTAATGATGCTCCCATACTGGTCTCCTTTTGTAGTGATGTCCCCCATACTGGTCCTTTTTTGTAGTGATGCCCCAATACTGATGCCCTTTTGTAGTGATGTCTCCCATGCTGGTCCCTCTTTTTGTAGTAATGTGCCCTATTTTTCTCTCTCTCACACACACACACACACACAAACACACACAGACATATACACATGCTTTCAGACATACACACTCTCAGACATACATACACTTTTCTCACCTGTCCTCCTTTCCTTCGACGTAATCTTTCCCTGAAGGCTCCGTGGAAAACTTAACAATGCCACAGTCCAGGGGGCCGCCGCTGTCCCCTCTTTATTATGATTACCGGATGCTGCTCAGACAAGTTCTCTTGCTTAGCTAGATCAATGCAAGCCATCAGTCAATCAGAGACCCGCAGGTGATGTCATATGCTGACTTCAGCTGCAGGCCTCGATTGGCCGGCGGCTTTCATTCATCTAATTAAGCAAGAGAGCTTGCCTGAGCAGCACCTGAAAGTTATAATAAAGTGGGGACCGCGGCGGTCCCCTGAACTGACTGGGGATCGGAATTGTTGCGTTTTCCACAGACATGGCGGCTGCACAGTGAAGCTCCAGTGGCTCCACTACAATAGAATGTTCCCTGTCCAGTAATACATGAAAATCGCTTCTTCACAGAGAAATAGAACAAGGTCTTTAGTTCCACCTGCAATCCTATAAATCAATATGTGCCCTATTACCCGGCCCAATATGGCCAATATTGATACTGCATATTTTTGTTTTTTTTCCAAGAGCCATAACTATCCACATAGACATATGAGGGCTTGTTCTTTGATAGACAAGTTGTACTTTTGAATTACACCATTCAGTTTTCCCACAAAGTGTACTGGAAAACAGGAAAAAAAATGGAAATGCGGTGTAATTGAGGGAATAAAAATGTCTTCCATGCTCCCCTGGATAATGTAATATGCAAATTGCTTCTTCAAAGGGGACTTGAACTCTAGTTCCACCTATTAAAAATGGCAATCCTGGCCTTCAGGATTGCTACTTTCACCAGGTCGCACTAGAGTTCAAGTCCTCTCCGGAGAGGTAATTTGCTTATTGTTTTATTTTTTAGTTGTCTTTATGGCATACATTCTGTTTTAAAAATGAACAAACAACTTGATTGTCCTCATCCCTCATCACCACAATTACGGCGATGCCAAACCCGGCCAGTTTTGTAATCATTTTGGTGGTAAAAAAACCCTGAACATTTGAAAACAAAAATTGTTTGTGCTGACATTATGCCATTTTCCGGAACCTATAATGGTTTTATTTTTTCGGTCAGAAGGGTTGTCTTGTTTTTTTATGGAGCAGGACCACATTCTTATAGATTCTCTATTGGGATGGATATGACCTTTCGATTGCTTCTTACTGTATTGTTTTTTTTTGCGACAACCAAAATAAATACAATTTTTGTGATTTGAATATTAAGGCTATGTGCCCACGCTGCATTTGTGATCTGTTTTTTTGTGCAGCGTTTTTGCCCAAAAAAAGCATTAATTTTTGTCATGCCAGAAAATGAGATCTTTGAAATGCCGTGCCAACATCTGCATTTATTCCTGATTAGGTTTTGTTGCATGAACCTGATCAGGAAAAGAAGTAGCATAAAAGAAGTAGCTTCTCCTATAATTGATCCGATTTTTCAGTAAAAACGCTCCAATGCTCACCCTCCTCGCCGATCCCACGGTGACCGGTGATTTCTTCTTTCCAGGTACATCAAGACCAGTGCTGGCCCTTCACCCCATGTGACTGAGTCACATGGGATGCAGGTTCTAGAAGTACCGTACCCGGAAGGAGGATATCACCAGGCTCACTGGGGAGGCTGAGAAAGTTTGTGTTTGTCTCTGTCTTTGTATCTCTGTGTATCTTTCTGTGCGTGTGTCCGCTTGTTTGTGCTGTTTGTAATGTGCACAAACTCAATATGTGTGTGCTGCTTTTTTTTAAAAAAACAATGTAGTGGTGCTTTAAACATACAGTTGTGCCTAAAAGTTACATAACCCTGGCAGATTTTTTAAATTTTTTGGCCTTTTTTCAGAGAATATGAAGGATAACACACACATTTTTTTTTTCCCCACTCACGGTTAGTGGTGAGGTGAAGGCATTTATTGTCAAACTACTGTGTTTTCTCTTTTAAATCATAATGACAACCAAACACATCCAAATGACCCTGATCAAAGTTACATACCCCAGTTCTTAATACAGTGTACTGCGCCCTCTATCGTCAATGACAGCTTGAAGTCTTTGTGATAGTTGTGGATGAGGCTCTTTTTTTCTCAGATGGTAAAGCTGCCCATTCTTCTTGGCAAAAAGCCTCCAGTTCCTGTAAATTCCTGGGCTTTCTTCAATGAACTGCGCGCTTGAGTTCTCCAGAGTGGCTCAATGATATTGAGGTCAGGAGACTGAGATGGCCACTCCAGAACCTTCACTTTGTTCTGCTGTAGCCGATGACAAGTCTACGTGGCCTTGTGTTTTGGATCATTGTCATGTTGTAATGTCCAAGTAGACCCATGCGTAGCTTCCCGGTTGATGAGTGCAAATTTGCCTCCAGCATTTGCTGATAACGTGCTGCATTCATCTTTCTTTCAACTTTGACCAAGGTTCCTGTGCCTTTGTAGTTCACAGATCCCCACATCATCAGCGATCCACCTCCGTGCTTTACAGTAGGAATTTTGTTCCTTTCATCATAGGCCATGTTGACACCTCTCCAAATGTAACATTTATGGTTGTGGCCAATAGGTTTTGGTCTCATCGTTCCAAATTACCTTGTTCCAGAAGTTTGGAGGCTTGTCTCTGTGCTGCTTGGCGTAATGTGGGCGAGATACTTTGTGGCATTTGGGCAGTATTGGCTTTCTGCTGGCGACTTGACCATGCAGCCTATTATTCTTCAAGTGCCTCCTGTTTGTGCATCTTCACACAACCACACTGCTAGTGTGTATTACAGCTGATGTTATTTGTGGGTTTTTTTTCTTGCTTTCCTAGCAATTTTCCTGGCAGTTGTGGCTGAAATTTTTGTTGGTCTACCTGATCGTGGTTTGGTTTTTACAGATCCCCTGATTTTGCATTTGTTAATCTCAGTTTGAACACTGATGACTGCCATTATCAATTCCTAGGATATCTTTTTGTATCCCTTTCCTGTTTTATACAGTTCAACTATCTTTTCCCGTAGATCCATTGACAATACTTTTGCTTTCCCCATGACTCACAATCCAGAAACATCAGTGGCTGGATGAAAGATGCAAGAGTCTGTCTGGATCCTCGAAACTCACTCAGCTTTTATGCACACACACACTGATTAAAGGCAAACAGGTCACAGGTGAGGATGTTACCTTTATTAGCCATTCAAACCCATTTGTGTCAATTTCTGTGCTTGTTATCAGGCCAAAATCAACAGGGTATGTGAACGTTTAATCAGGGTCATTTGGATATTTTGGTTGTCATTATGATTTAAGAAAACACAGTAGTTTGACAATAAATGGCTTCACCCCACCACTAACCATTAGTGGAAAAAAAGTTTTTGTGTTATCATTCATATTATCTGAAAAAAGGCCAAGAAAGCAAAAAATCTGCCGGGGTATGGAAACCTTTGAGCACAACTGTACCATATAGTATTGCTGTAAAGGAAAAAATCAGTCTAATTTCAAGACCAACTACAGGCAAGGTTTCGACCAGGGCTGTTGAGTTGGTAAGCCAAATTCTCAATTTCCCTGAATCCAACTCCCTCATACATGGCTCATATTTAAGTGCTAAATTTCAATGTGAACATCGGCTTTTCATTATTAATATGATACGATAATCAAGCTTTTTAGATAGAACATAATAATAATTCATAATAATAATATTCAGCGCATACTGTATTGAACTACTGTTCCCAATTCATTATATATTTTAGGAATCTGAGCCAGTTACAGGCTCCAACTCTGCTAAAATGGGCACCGATGCCACAACTCCAACTCCACAGCCCTGGTTTCAACACAGCTACATGATGATAGGCAGCTGGGTCTTCAACTGACCCCTGACTGTCATTGTAACCCATAGACACCCTGTGATCACACCACTGGGCGCATAGAGAGACACACCTCAATGCGCCGTTAATGCCACTGTCTGAGATTTATACCGGCATTTAACGGGTTAACGTTTTTGGGCAGAACACTGCTCAACTCACGGCTGTTAGAGACTGATCCTGGCTATGCCGCAGCTATAATCTGCCGAGTATGGGGTGAGTCCGCTCCGTACACCCACTGCTGACTTGAGCCGTACATTATGGTGGATGTTGGAAAGGGGATAAAATTCCTGGCCACCTTACATAATATATAAAAACAATCTCCAATTGCATACAGCTGTTTTGGGGTTATTGCCCCTTAAAAGTTTTTGTTTTCTGTACTAACTAGAACTAGATTTCTTGCCCTTCTAAAAAACAAGATGTGAGCTATCTTGGCAGATGTGCGGCCCTCGCCACGTCAGAAAGAGCACAGTGGAGAGATCGTCTCATCTGGCCTTATCCTTGGGTTCCTGGCCACTGGCGATATGACCCATCTAGTAACCCGTAACAGGAATAACTGAGACCTTACCAGGCTGCAGGAGCAGAGAAGACCCTACTACATTTTAGGATTGGCGCCCAATTAAAATACACCTGGCAGATGATATATGCTGCCCAATCTATCAGACACTGATCAGGAAGAAGGCTGAAACACATCCATCAATCGCAAAGGAAGGGACTATAAAAACATTATTTATTTAGTAAAAATAAAACTAAACACACTAGGCCTGTGTGTGTGCATGCTTACATGTTATACATGCCTAATTATGGCCTTGTGCACATGCTGCATTTTTTGTACTTTTTTTACAGCATTTTTCAGTGCAGTTTTGTCTGCATGCCTACGCCAGCTAAGTCTTTGAGAATTCTGGTGTGTTGGGCATAATGCAATCCAAAACATGGGCTCTGTATGTATGATTACCTGATTAATAATAATAATAATAATACAAGTTATTACAAACAAGTTCAAATGAAATAACAATTACAATTAAATTTGAGTAGTTTGAGTAGTAGATGATCTGAATGCACTGCAAAAGTTCATGAAATGCTGTATAAATGGCCCCAGTCCCGTGTGTGTATGTAGAAGTGCTAACACATTCCCTTTCGATTTTTCCATTTAACGGCCCTTTTAATTCCTGTTTGTGCCATATGAGGTAGTTTTCTTCTAGCGCATTCTGTAGCCGTTCATTTATCACTTTTACAAGTTGAGCTCCATCACAATCAGCTTCCCTCTGTCCTCCCCAGACTGTCAGAAAACCCAAACACAGTAAAGAATGTTAGCTGAAGCTGTCCACAAAGAGCTGCTATAAAACCTGAAAATAAAATATGATATATTAAGTAGCTGTTGAGCCTCACTCGGGGAACTCGGGTCATTACAGGTCAGACACTGGAAATCAAGTCTGGACTGAAAATGTAAGCTATTCAGGCACAGTCTAAAACCTGCCTCAAAAGGATGGAGGCCTTTCACTCATCAGGCCGAGGGAGAAGAAAATAAACAGTTGGTTAAATGGTTTCTGATGGAAAGGTGAACCTATCTCTCATCTTGTTGTGGAGCAAAGCCGTGCTGTGTATCATTGTCATCATCACATGATGGTTTCGTCGAGGTTCTGTTCGTACGTCTTGCATGAATGTATGTACATTAAAACATTACTCCAGTGAGTGATTCCCTTAAAGGAGTTGTCCACTATGTGGATAACCCCTTCTTTTTCCCTATGTTTTTCCCAGTAAAATGAAAACACTTCTAATCACCTCCAGTGTCGGAGCAGTTAAGCATTCGCTGTCCCAGGGCTCATTTGAGGTTGTTACGTTGCGCGAACCCTCAGAGTAGGCTTCATTGTCCTCACCTTCGGACAAATCAAGAAAAAGTCAGAGCTGCGGCTGCCCAGTCACTTCCTTCTGATGTCTGATATTGGACACTTCCTTCTGATGTTGGAATAGTGAGCGGGCGCAGTGCTCGTGTGACATAACAGCCTCACGTGACAGAGCAAGTGTTGACACCGATGGACCGACATCAGGGGTGAGTATCAGCTATTTTATTTTAACAAGAATAAAGATAGGGAATGAGAAGGGGGTTGTCCAGGTAATGAACTACCCATTTTAGAAGCTCAAAGGCCTTATTCACATCCTCTTTGTTTTGTACTGATCGAGAAGTACCTACAATAGTCTATGGAGCTGTATGCATATCTGTGTATTTTCTGCTGACCATGTCTCTAGACGTAAAGAAATCATAGAGACATGTTCATTTTTCATTTGAGTTATAAATCTTAGTCACCTCTAGTGATGAGTGAGCACTTCCATTCTTGGGTGCTTGGTACCTGTAATGAGCAGTTGGCTGCTCAGACTGGCTCAACTCGATTACCAAGTAAGATAAGATCGATTATACTTGGGTACTCGAGTCGCACCCATCTGAGCGTCCAACTGTTCGTTACGAGTACCAAGCATCTGAGCATGGTGGTGCTCGCTCATCAATAATCACATCTATAAGTCTATGGGTTTGTGAACATCATGGACGGCAAATGGATGATGACCATGTGCAACCTGGGTGCTATCTGTTTTTAACATTGTGGTGTACAGGAGAAGCTTAGTGATATATTTATTTTTTATGCATTCGTGAAAATCATTTATAAAATACTGATGGTTAAAGGGAACCAACCACCTCAGATGACGACTATAAGCTGTTAATACATGTCCCTGCACCCTACCTACACCCTCCCTCTTACTTTGCAGGACGTCACATGAAGGGACGGGAGCTGCCTTGCGTGCCCGCCCACTGATAGATAACATCACGCCCTTCATGTGACGTCCTGCAAAGTAAGAGGGAGGGCTAGAGAAGCCAGTCATGCTGCTGGAGACACAGCCCTCTAGTAACTGACACAGAAGGAGACGCCCAGAAGTACGCAGGCATGTAATTTTATAAAGTGTTTATTTCGGTTTACATTTATCAATATTCTGAAGAAAAACATAGGTGGAATGGTGTAGGTAGGGTGCAGGGACATGTATTAACAGCTTATAGTCGTCATCTGAGGTGGTTGGTTCCCTTTAAATCTGACCAAATACTGATGGAAAGCTGATCCACTATACTGATAAAAACATATCTGAAGGAGGCCTCAGGTTGTGCAGCTCATTGTGAAAAAACCAGTGTGTGATCAGCACTGTTTATTAAATCCAGTTTTGGCCATAGTAAAATTGTCCAGTTCACGTTAGACTAGTGTCAACCCAAACCTATTCATTTTAGGTGGACTGCACAACTATTTTGTGTATATTAGGTGTCTAATCCTACTTTGCTTCTTACTCCCCTCACTCCACTGAGATCACATGTACACTCGGTCAGACAAAGCCTAGGTTTGTGTACGGGGTCTGGAGAAATAAATGATAATTAGGGATGAGCAAATGGGAGTTTGAAATTTGAAGTTCAGTCTGAACACAGACTGTAAATATTTTTCAGAATTTGAATGCATACGCAAATCACTGTAGCGAGCATCGCTGTGCTCGGGTACACTCAGTGCTCGGCCCAGTGTGAGCCGCTTGCAGAGTTTGATCATTTCACACTGAGGGTAAATCAGATGGAGTGTATGCAAAAAAAAGAAAATGACAAAACCCTGCCCTCCCTCCCTCAGAAGTGCTCTGCTTATGGCTGTCTGTATGTGGCCGAAGAGCAGAAGTGCCCAATCAGTGACTTCCACTGAGGTTTGGGTCAAGTTTGGGTCCACAACAGAATTTAAAAAAAAAAGTCCAGCTGTACCCTCAGAACCTGAACTTCCACAGGGTACACTCATGTCTTGTGATGATCAAACATGTCGTTGGCTATGATACACATGACTGCTTATAAGAGGACCTGTCACCCCCCTGGTGCTTTCCAAACTGAAAGCACCACTGAATGAAGCGTGTTTGCTGCATGCAGGGAAGGGGTCCCCCATGTCTCTACCCATCCCCCTGTAAGTTGTAACAAAACACTTAAGAAAGTCCGGAGGGACTTACTCAGTAATGAGTCCTCGCTTCTCCCTCGTGTCCTCCCCACCTCCAGCCCATTCTTTACCACCTCCAGCCCCCTCAGTAATGCCTCCTTTATGTTTCTCCCATCCTCGGCCGCTCAATACTGCTCTGCATCTGAAGTCACAGAGACGCAGAGCGAGCAATGGGTGGGAGCGGTCCCGGCAGCTGAAACGCCTCCTGCCAACGGCGTCAGCACCAGAGCCCGCCCTGCTCCAGCTTATGTATGTACAGCAGGGTGGGCTCCGGCGCTGATATCACCAGCATGAGTACAGACAGTGGAGACGAAAGGGTTAACAGTCGCACTGCCATCTCACAAAGGGATGGTATTGATTCTCGAGAAAGTGATCTTATTCAACGCGTTTCGGAGTTGATACTCGTATCAACTGCAAAATGCATTGAATAAAATCACTTTCCCGAGTGTTGGAACCATCCCTTTGTGAAATGGCAGTGCAGCTTTTAACCCTTTCATCCCTACTGTCTACAAAATTAATTGGAGCAGAGGGGCTGCACCACTCCAAGAGCTAAATATGCTTTTGTTATGTTATGTTGTTATGAACAACCCCTTTCAGTAATTATATACATCTTAAAAGTAAGTAATATACATTTTTTTTCTGTTCACACCCATCACAAAAATTATTTTTTTGCCTTGGCTTCATGATCTATGATAACATATTTGCCAAAACACCTCACCATACAATGGGGGAAATATGTTGTTGTTCCCTTGCTGATTTTGTAAGTTTGCTCACTGACAAAGGCATGAACAGCCTATAATTTTAAGGGCAGGTTAAAGGGAACCTGTCACCCCAAATCACCTTCCTAACCTATTAATTAATACCTGTCCCTGCAGCCTTACAATACTTTCTAACACATCCTGTCTGACCTTTTTTACTAATCTATGAGTACAATAAAGTAGTTAGCAAACTTACGAAATGTCTATCAGAGGGGCGTTCCTCCAAGCGTTTTTGACTGGTAGGCGGGTCCCCTGTGTCGCGCTACCCCTGCCTCGCCGCTCTAATACGCCCTACCATTACGCAATGCAGAGCTCGGGCTCAATTTAAATATCGCGCCCGCAACGTCACCGCTGCGACGCGGTCATGTGACACCGGGATCTCGTCACTTCCCCTACCAATCATTAGAAGTTCTGGCTAGTATAACCAGTTAGACGCTCCTAATCAACTCGTTATTTGCATTAAAGGCAGCTGTCTTAAATTGTCACCTGTATAAAACATTCCTGTCCACATACTCAATTAATCAGTTAGACTCTAACCTCTACAACATGGGCAAGTCCAAGAGCTTTACATTGATGTCAGGGAAAATATTCTAGACCTGCACAAGGCTGGATGGGCTACAAAATCATAAGTAAGACACTGGGTGAGAAGGAGACAACTGTTGGTGCAATACGTAAGAAAATGGAAGAAATACAAAATGAGTGTCAATCGACATCGATCTGGGACTTCATGCAAAATCTCACCTCGTGGGGTATCCAGGATCATGAGTAAGGTGAGAGATCAGCCTTAAACTACACAAGGGGAATTGCTAATGATCTCAAGGCAGCTGGGATCACTGTCACCAATAAAACCATTGGTAACACATTATTCCGAAATGGTTTAAAATCCTGCAGTGCTCGCAAAGTCCCACTGCTCAAGAAGGCACATGTGCAGGCCCATCTGAAGTTTAACCTTGGTGATTTTGAGAGATTGGGAGAAGGTTGCTGTGGTCAGAGGATGCAAAAATTTAGCTTTTTGGCATTAACTCAACTTGCCGTGTTTGGAGGAAGAGAAATGTGCTGCCTATGACCCAAAGAACATCATCCCCACAGTCAAGGATGGCGGTGGAAACATTATGATTTGGGGGTGTTTCTATGCTAAGGGCACATGACTACTTCACTGCAACAATGGGACAATGGATGGAGCCATGTACTGTAAACTCCTGAGTGACAACCTCCTTCCCTCCTCCAGGACATTAAAAATGTTTCGGGCTGGTTCTTCCAGCATGACAATGACCCAAAACATACAGCCAAGACAACAAAGGAGTGGCTCAAAAAGAAGCACATTAAGATTATGGAGTGGCCTGTCAGTCTCTAGACCTTAATCCCATGGAAAATTGGAAAAATGGGAGATGAAGCTCCGAGTTGCCAAGCGAAAGCCTCAAAATCTTAATGATTTAGAGATGATCTTCAAAGTGGAGTGGGCCAAAATTCCTCCTGACATGTGCGCAATCCTCATCATCAGCTACAAAAAATGTCTGACTGCTGTGCTTGCCAACAAGGGTTTTTTCCACCGTCATGTTTGCCAGAGGGATCAAAATCTCTGTTCAAAATGCAAAAAGCTTTATATAATTTAGACAATGTGATTTTCTGGATTTTATTTTTGATATTCTATCTCTTACTTTAAAATTAACCTACCCTTAAAATTGTGGACTGTTCATGTCTTTGCCAGTGGGCAAACATATGAAATCAGTAAGAGATCAAATACTTATTTACCTCACTGTAGATGTCAAAACAGGTATTGGCGTTAACGTGTTGGGCGGTCCGCTCTCACCACTGTAAATGAGCCTATTAGCGGGAGAGAGAGGGGACTAGTTTCAGGAAAAAGATGTTAGGCCCCTTTCACATCAGCGTTTTACGCTGATCGCGGCAGTTGCGGTGAAAAAAACGCAACTGCCGCGATTACCGCATAACGGCCGCGATCGCGGCACACTTGCGGCAAGCCCCATACAATGTCTATGGGGCTTGCGGTAAGTGTGCAGCAGGTGCGCAAGTGCGGTTTCGGCACTTGCGGCAGGTGAGGCCGCCAAAAAAAATCGCAGTTTTGCCGCACTGCGCAAGTGCCGAAAACTGCGCCTGCCGCAAGCCCCATAGACATTGTATGGAGCTTGCCGCTAGTGTGCCGCGATCGCGGCCATTATGCGGTAATCGCGGCAGTTGCGTTTTTTTTCACCGCAACTGCCGCGATCAGCGTAAAACGCTGATGTGAAAGGGGCCTTAGTCAAGTTTTCTCATGTTGGCCCCAAATAACCTCTAGAAACCTCGTTAATGACCTACATAAAAAAATCAGCACAGATTCAGCAATAACAGCCATCTGCAGAGAAAACATTTCCAGAGTGTCCAATAATTTTCTGAACAATACAGCGAATTTCACTTTTCCACAGATGCGCAGACCATGGCTCAGAATGAACAGATGATGTTGCGTTGGCCTAATCATCTGTACATCTGTATCATCAGGTTTTTTATAACATTTTATATCTCGTCTTTCCTGTTTTTTCAGTTTAAGAGAATTTTGAATGATACTTTAAATTATGTTTTTTAATTAATCTTTCAATGTAAATGTAATATTAAAGACCATATCTGACAATTTGGAACGAGCGTTTGGTAGCTCACACATTCACTGATTATTGGCTCCTGTCAACTTTTCAGCAATCACATGGTGATCGTGCAAAATGCTCAATTGTCGAGTAATTTGATCATTCATGCATAAAAATCATTGTCAGCAGCAAATCATCTCATACAAACAGTAGATGTGCTGCCGTTTACGATGATTGTGCCTGTATAGACGTCTTAAGGAAAGTCTCAGGGCTGGCTCAACAACCTTGAGGGTGCACAGAATTAATAGTCAATAATAGTAATAGGTGATCTGGCACACCAAAAAACGAAAGAATCCAAGGATGCAGAGTGATTCGTATATTTTATTTGTGAATCTTCAAACAAGTGTTGTTTTGCTTTTTTCAATATACATAAGTATTATATACAGACGTTTCGACCTTAGTCTTCTTCACTTGTCATACTGATTACAAGAGAAAAAAAGGAAACAATTTTATGTTTATACAGAGTAGAAAAAAATATGTAATGTTGTATCATCACAAAAAAAGAAAATCATATCTAATTTTTCAAGTAAACCGTGCAATTTATAGTAATACATACAAGGACATTGCAGTAACCTGAACAATCAGTGAAAAATTAATAATCACAGAGGAACATAATAACATCCAATTCAGTGGAGGGATATATAAGTAGTATTATTAGTGCAATACCTCATTATATTGATATTTGTTGCGTGATATTGCGGCAAAAAAGCACCACACACTTATCTAAAATAAAATAATAGTCAAATTAGTGACATACAAGAGCATAGTTCTACATCGATCAAAGGACTATGATCACACGTTGTCATGCCTAGTCTATGGGGCTATAATGAGAGAAAATTTTTTGTACCCTTATCAAAGCAAGCATACAGGGAAATCTAGGCAAATATATTTATATGGACACACTCCTGTTATGAGAATTCATGTGAATTACCTGTGCACTCAACAGGATTTAGAAATCAATCCATATGTCATATCTGATAAGAATATACTGTAATAAACAGAAGCAAAAACTCATATTGGTCGTCAATTCTTAGGTACAATATGCAAACAATGTCCATTGTTCTGCCATTACTTTTACTGCTGATTCGCGTCTATTTCTTTTGTTTATGTATTACGCGCATGCGCGAGTCGCAGAGCCGGTCGCGTCATGACGTGAGCGCCGCTGGCTTGCGTTCCACAAGGACACGCCTGCGTTCCGGCAGGAGGAAGCAGTGGGAGTGTCCTTATTATCTTTTCCCGTTATATAGCGATCACACTGTCATGGCGGCGCACACCTCGCCGACGCCACTTACACGTGCATCACCAGTAAGTATAGGAATCAAGGGTAGACATTAAGTCATTATGTTGTAGCTATTGGGCCAGTAGTGGCGGTTTTGCTTATAGAGCTGTCTATGTCTATTTTATCCCATTCCAGGTTACTGGTTTTCTTGTTATCCTGTTATCCTCTTATTACAGGTATGCGCCCCATCAGTGTGAGATCTATGGATTATTGATTATTGACTATCTCATCTAGCTATAGGCCTCTTTCTCATAATATTGCTGTTTCATGGGAGTTTAGGCAGTATCAGTTTACTCTATTTTTATTTTTCCTTTTTTTCATATGGCAGTGGCTTTTCCTTATTATCCCCAGGGGTGTAAGCTTAACCCCTGATTATAACAGGTACTTTACATGATTGTATACCCTATGCAGCCTATTGGACATTGTTTGCATATTGTACCTAAGAATTGACGACCAATATGAGTTTTTGCTTCTGTTTATTACAGTATATTCTTATCAGATATGACATATGGATTGATTTCTAAATCCTGTTGAGTGCACAGGTAATTCACATGAATTCTCATAACAGGAGTGTGTCCATATAAATATATTTGCCTAGATTTCCCTGTATGCTTGCTTTGATAAGGGTACAAAAAATTTTCTCTCATTATAGCCCCATAGACTAGGCATGACAACGTGTGATCATAGTCCTTTGATCGATGTAGAACTATGCTCTTGTATGTCACTAATTTGACTATTATTTTATTTTAGATAAGTGTGTGGTGCTTTTTTGCCGCAATATCACGCAACAAATATCAATATAATGAGGTATTGCACTAATAATACTACTTATATATCCCTCCACTGAATTGGATGTTATTATGTTCCTCTGTGATTATTAATTTTTCACTGATTGTTCAGGTTACTGCAATGTCCTTGTATGTATTACTATAAATTGCACGGTTTACTTGAAAAATTAGATATGATTTTCTTTTTTTGTGATGATACAACATTACATATTTTTTTCTACTCTGTATAAACATAAAATTGTTTCCTTTTTTTCTCTTGTAATCAGTATGACAAGTGAAGAAGACTAAGGTCGAAACGTCTGTATATAATACTTATGTATATTGAAAAAAGCAAAACAACACTTGTTTGAAGATTCACAAATAAAATATACGAATCACTCTGCATCCTTGGATTCTTTCGTTTTTTGGTGTGCCAGATCACCTATTACTTGTATAGACGTCTTGTCAGCTTGTCTAAACAGATTGTTACAGGACCACAGACGAGATCGTATGTATCCGATCGGCAGCATTCAGTTGCATTTTACTGTTGTTACAACAGGATGGTAAAAGATAATCCCTGTTTTCAACTTTCACAGTTATCATTGAAACTTAGATTGAAATCAACCAATCCAAAGTCAGTTGTTATTTATCAAGGAGATACAGACATGGACAGTTTTGTTAGTTTTGACCTTTATCCCTCCATCAGGCGCAACTGGCCTGACAGGCAAAGCTCACGTGTTCGTTTTCCCTTCTCCAAGGCAATGGGTTCCCGACCCTCCCTATACTTTCCTATCTTCGGGTCCTTCTGGAATTTCCCACACACGCACACTCAGTTTTACCGCCGTCTTTGTGGAGACCAGGAGTAACCTCTGTGGACTTTCAGGCTTATTGGGCCCAAACTCATCTAATTTTTGAGGGTTCATAATTTCTGGGGGTATTCACCACAGTTGTTTACTTTGTTCAGTTTATGAATGAATAAAGCCAAGTTTGTAGACACTTATTAGAGCTAAGAAGAATTTTATTTATAAATTATTTTTAGGAATAAGAGGGTGGCCTTTCAGGCACTTTGCACTTGGACATCTCTCAAAAGATGTAGATGCACCATCTGCATTGGGGAAAAAGGTCAAAGAAGGCTGTCAAATTATAAATACCAAATTTGTCACAACACGATCTGCCTTTCACATTCAAGTCATCCCGGCCAGGTCAGATCGTTGGTGGGATCGCTGGAACATCGTTATGTGTAATGTGGCCCTTAGACACTATCCTGTATTCAAGACCATTGCTTCTCCCAGTGGTGGGACTCAGTTACAGAGTGAACATCTCCATTTGCTCAGCCATCCTATCAAGCCTGAAGAAGGTGCCTAGCACCTTGCTACTTATTTTTTATTTATTTTACTCACTTCTATAACGCTATTAATTCCACAAAGCTTTACAGACATCATCATCACTGTCTCCATCGGGGCTTACAATCTGAATTCCCTATCAGTATGTGTTTGTAGTGTGGGAAAAAAATCGAGAACATGGAGGAAACCTATGCAAACACAGGGAGAACATGCAAACTCCTTTCAGATGTTGTCCTTGGTAGCAGGACTGGGGAGTCGGTAAGCCAAACATCTGACTCCTCAATTTCCCTGAATCTGACTTGGACTCCACCGAAATGGACCGACAGCAACTCCACAAACATGGCTGTGAAGTCAGTAAGCCAAACATCCGACTCCGACTCCTCAATTTCCTTGAATCTGACTTGAACTCCACCGAAATGGACCGACAGCACCTCCACAAACATGGCTGTGAAGTCAGTAAGCCAAACATCCGACTCCTCAATTTTCCTGAATCTGACTTGGACTCCACCGAAATGGACCAACAGCAACTCAACTACCATGGCTGTGAAGTCATTAAGCCAAATATCCGACTCTGACTTCCCCAAAATGGGCACCGACTCCACGACTCAAACCCAGGACCCCAGTGCAAACCACTGAGCCACCATGCACCATACTTAATGCTGTTCACTTATGAAACCCTTTTGACCAAAAAATACCCTTCTATACTTATTTCACAAGTCTGAAGTGCCGCTCTTTCTCTTTGTGGGTACGCCATTAACGTGAGCGACGGGGGATACTCCTTTAAGTACTCTTCTAGTTCTTCTCCAAGCACAATCTTTTACTACCCATCCCTTTTTGTCACATTACTTCGGTTCAGCAATTTTTTGAAAAATTCTGCGTAAAAATGTTTTTATTTCTTTTAGAACTTGCAGAGTATTCCAAACTGTTCCATCTTTTCAGGTGACATTAACACATGCCTTTTTTTTTTTTTTTCATTGTGTATGTTTTCATTGGACATGGTACAATTCTTTCAGCCTTTCAATCCAGTGAAGCCTGTGATTTATGAAGGGGCACAGGTCACCGGTTTATTATGCCGAAAATCACAATAGCTGTTTTGTTTAAAAAAAAAAAAAAGAAAAAAATTCTGGTGAGTCAAACACTGTTGAAAGACAAACAGATGAAGAATTTAAGAAAACCTTTGGAGCGCTTCATCTGTTTGTTTTGTTACAAAAAGGAAATGTTAAATGTATGAGTTCTGGGCAGAAATCCATAAGTATTATAATATTGCACATTAGATATACAATAAATACGTCTTACGGGGGTCTGTTTAGCGTTATAAATCTGAACCGTGCTTGTTTTGTGCTCAGCTGCACAGGTTAAACACATCCACCTTGCAGCAGTTTGTTTAGTATAATAACTTGGACAGGGGGCTTCCTATTTCTGCTCTTAAGAAAATAGTTAGTTTAGTCGACTTCCGGTTTTTAATGAATGAAAGAGGAATGTTCTGAATGGGGCATTTACAAATAGCTAGCGCAAGGTAAAATTGGGGGGGGCGTCCTAGAACAACTAATTAGATCATGTCTTGGACTCTATTTAGAACTCTGGGAGATAAGTAATTAATATATTTAAAAATATTCCAGACTGCATAGACTTAGTTTACAAGTTGCCATTTTCATCACAATCACATTTTTAGATCAAATATTCCATTTTAAATTATTTTTCAATTTATGTTTTTAGTTGAGTTTTCCCAAAGCGGATTTTTTTTTTCTTTAAAAGGAAACCGGTCAGCTGATTCATGCTGCCCAAGTCATGGGCTGGATGAATCTGCCAAGAGGCAGCAGAAACCATGGGCAGTCATGTTTGCTTTACTCCGAAATGCAATGGATAACATGGCCGGGAATGATGCATCCCACATGACTAGTTTGAGAAAGGTCCTCTACGTCTTCTCATGGCAACCCTCACTCTAAAATAACATACCTGTATATAGGGAGAGACCTGGGGTCAAGACAAACTGCAGAGAATCTTTTTTGGACTACTTATCTGCAACTCATGGTTCCACCTGGTTATTTATGATATGTTTTCTCTTAGGCTGGTTTCACACTACGATTTTATCAGTTCCGATGCTGTCCGATAAAAATCGGACAGCATCGGACCGATTTTGGGCCCCATGCAGCCCTATGGGCATCGGACCGAATCGGATGTGCACTAAATGCCATCCGATTTGGTCCGATCCGATTCTGTCCGATTTTATTATCGGTGCTAAAATCGGCGCCTGCTCCGATTTTAGCACCGAAAATAAAATCGGACAAACTCGGATCGGACCAAATCGGATGGCATTTAGTGCACATCCGATCTGACCCGATCAATTTGACATGGAGCCCTATGGAGCAGGGTCCGAGGAAACATCTGATGTCTCCTCGGACCCGATTTTAGTGTACTGAGCATGCTCAGTACACTACAATCGCTCCAAAAGTGAATGAATGGGTTAATTAAAAAAAAAAAATCTATGCTCACCTGTCCACGAGGCCCCCGACGTCTCCCGGCGTCTCCGGTGTCTCCGGTGTCTACAGGTATCTTGCCGTCTGTGCTGACAAGACCTGCCGTGATGTCACAATCACATGACTGCCAGTAACCAATAGCCGGCAGTCATGTGATTGTGACATCACAAGAGGTCCTGGCAGCACAGAAGACAGAACAGCAAGACACCGGGAGACGCGCGGGACCGTGCAGGAGTCGTGGACAGGTGAGAAAGGAGAGGAGGAGAGGGGAGGACAAGAGGAGAGGAGGAGGACAAGAGAGGAGGAGGACAAGAGGAGAGGAGGAGGACAAGAGGAGAGGAGGAGGACAAGAGGAGAGGAGGGGGACAAGAGGAGAGGAGGAGGAGGACAAGAGGAGAGGAGGGGGACAAGAGGAGAGGAGGGAGACAAGAGGGGGAGCGCAATGGGGGACAAGAGGGGGAGCGCAATGGAGGACCGCGGGAGAAGAGGGAAGGACCGGGGACCATATTGGAGCACCGGTAGAGAGACAGCTGATGACAGCTGACAGGAGGGAGGTGAGGGCAGGCATCAGATAAAATGTCGGAATCGGATGCCTATTTGGCATCCGATTCCAGGCATCAGAAGAATCCGATGCTGTCCGATTTATATCGGACAGCATCGGATTTTAAAAAATCGTAGTGTGAAAGTAGCCTTAAACCCTCAGATCATGCAGGATGAAGATGGAAAAGACAAAACACCGGTACCGGTGTTTATTCATTTCCGTCTCCATCCTGTATGATCTGATCACCGGGGAGCTGCAGCAGCCGTGGATCTGTAGTACAAGCATGTGTAGTGGTTGAGGCTTAACTCAACCCTTAAAGGTGAGAACCCTACACTCATTATTTATTGGAAATTGTCACAGAAAAACCTTATGTGCACCTTTTGTCTAATTTAGTTTTCTTCTCTGAAATCCCGAGTGACATCCATCCGAGGCTACAGGCACAACAGGGTATCTTGGACAGACTAGGCACTAGCCTCTCTGTTAGGCAGAACCCCAAGAAACCCTGACACCCTTTTTATTCCTATACAGGGATCTGAACTTACAACAGGGTCCAAGAATGGAAGGGCTGCAGTCCAGAGATGGGAAAGAGACCAAGCAGGGTCAAATCCGGGATATCAGGAAAAGGCCAAAATCAGGATCCATTAGAGTATCCAGAGAGGTGGGACAATACCAAGATGGCAGCAAGGAGCACAATTGTGAGGCAGAAGTATCCAAAAACGGGCTAGGTTAGAACAGGAAAAACACCAATACAAGACCGGACACTAGTCAGGGAAACCATAAACTATTCCTGGCTTGTTTTAGCAGAAACCAGAAGATATTAGTAGGGTGTGGTGATTTCCAATAGGCTGAAGTTAGTAGTTCATGTCTTCAGATGACCAGCACACACATACCTCCACTCTGTCAGACTGCGAAAAACAACAGGGTGGATGGACGGAGCCCATGCTCACCAGAGTTTCTGGCTCTGACTTATCTATCACCAGCACCACCTACATGGTGAGTACGGCGGTGTGTGGTACAGACGCAGATGTCGATGGGGCAGACTCGGGTGGGGATGTTACACCCTGCAGTGTTTCAGCATACAACTAAGACTGCTCCTTGGTTTCTGCTTCTCCTTGGCCGATTCATTCTGACTATGGCAGAGCAGCAAGAGAGCAGATGACAGACTTTCTTTAAATAATAAAATTGAAGATATCGTCTTTAATCCCTAGGGGGTATTTAGTATATTGTTTATTTTTATCCCAGTGCATAAACAGTATGTACACACCCCGTTTATAGGAGACAGAAATTGGAATTTATTGCTATAAAAAATTAATCTCACATAAATTAGGTTAAAAATATTTAGGTAGGTCAGAAAAATGATTTCTCTTATAGTGGTATGTTTGTGTAAGGGATGGACCGTATTTCTGTTAAAGTGATCCAAACTAGAAGAAGGAAAACATTCAAGGTGGAATATTTAACCAGGGCTTGAACTGTTAATTGATTTTAAGAGATTGTCACATGAAATTCGTCTTTTTAACCCCTTCACCACTTTCACCATTATGACCAAGCCAATTTTTTCAATTTTGTCCTCTATCACTTTATGAGATCATAAGTCTGGAACGCTTCATCTTATCCCAGTGATTTTGCAATTGATATTTCGTGACCATACTTCAGGTTAGTGGTAAATTTAGGATGATAAATAAGTTTCTCCCACAAAAATATTGCTTTAGCCCCAATTTTTATTTTCACACGGGTAACAGGAGAAAATACTCCATACAATTTCTCCGGAGTATACCAATATCCCATATGTGATGGAAAACTACTGTTTTGGTCTACGAAAGGGCTCAGAAAGGAAGAGGCAAGATTTTGGCTGGGATAGATTGAGGATGCCATGTCACATTTGTAGAGCCCCTGTCATGCCAAAACAAAAGAATCCCCTACAAATGACCCAATTATGGAAACTATACCTCCCAATGAATTAATCTAGGGCATTAGTATCAGGCGATTCACAGAGTTGTTTAACATTGGGCTAACATTGAGTAAATGACAATTACCATATTTTTCCTCTAAAATGTTGCTTTTACCCCAAGTCTTTAATTTTTAAAGGGGTAATTGGAGAAAATGAACAATACACTTTGTTACGCAATTTCTTCGGAGTACATCAATAATCCATAATCCATATGAGATCAAAAACTACTTTTGAGGCACAGTGCAAATCTCAGAAGGGAAGGAGCACCATATTGGGCTTCAGAATTTGCTGTTATGGTTTGCAGATGCCATGTCACATTAGCAGAGCCCCTGAGGTGCAAGAACCGCAGAGCCCCCACAAGTGACCCCATTTTAGAAACTGTGTCCCTCAATGAATTAATCTAGGAGTGCAGTGATCATATTGACTCCATAGGTGTGTCACAGAATTTGATACCACTGGGTGGGAAAAAAAATTATTACATTTTTATCACAAAAATGTTGTTTTACCCCAGATGTGGCGAATGTGCCGCACTGCTTAGCCACACAGCGAGACTCAGGTGGGAAAGAGCGCTATTTGACTCTTGGAGTACAAATTTTCATGCCAGAAAAGCAGTGCCTCCTTAATTGACCCTATTTTGGAAATTGCAACCCTCTAGAAATTTATCTACAGGTGTAGCGACAGTTTTGACTCCATGGGTGTTTTCCTAAAACAATAGCAATGAATGTTGCTGAATGAAAATTGCAAATCTGCGATTGTAGTGCCCAAGTATTGAAGTGCTCAGTACATTGTAGTGCCCATAGATTGAGCCCAGCTGGTGCTTCTGGAGACATGTGCCTCGTGAATTAAGTGGGCTCTCCTTACTACAGAAATGCCAACCGTACATGCGCTATATATGGTTTAGGCACATTCTGTGGCTTAGAAAAAGAAGGCATTTGGATTTGGGAGTGCAAATTTTGCTGGATTTCTTTTTTTTTTTCTTACCTTTTTGAGGGGTTGAGACCAAAGCACTTGTCCAGATTCTTTGTACTACCGGTAACACAGATCTCAGTGGGGACATCTTTTTTTGTGATTTGAGTTGAATGCTATTTGGTGGCAATTTGGGGAATAAAACATTCTGGATTAGTTCACATTTATTCTGTGCTCTATGCTGAGCACTTACATTGGAGTTTCCATCTACATCTCTGAAATATGTGATTCTGATGAAAACCCAGGTGGACCCATTCACTAATGAGGCAGCAGAGTTACTCTGGACTTCGTTTGGCCTGTGTTCAACGGTATCTTTCTTTTCAAAGGTGCACAAAACTGTTGTTGACTACACTTCTGTACATACCTTTGAAGATGGACACGCCGGATCACAGGCCAGACAGAAGTTCAAAGTTTCTCTGATGGAGCTACATGGCAGCTTATATTTTTGCAGGATAAGATGAAGTTTTCAGTGATACCATTTTGACTTTTTGATCGTATTTTATTCCACCTTTTTGTCAGCTATATAATGAAAAGACATACCATAGTTTTTGCTATGTTATTTTTTGTGTGTGTTCACAGAAGGGGTTAATTAGTGTGACGGTTTTATAGGTCTGGCTGTTTCGGAAGCGACGATGGCAGATGTGTGCACATTTTTTGTATATTTTTGTTTTTACCTAAATGTGCGTATTTTTTGGTGCAATTCTTTTCTTTCTTTTTTTTTTGTTCTTTTCTGATTTTTTTTTTTTTGCAAAATATTTTTACAATTTTTTTCACTTTTATGGGGCTTTACTAGAAAAATTAATTGCAATGCACTATCATTGCAATACTTTATACCTGTCAGTTCTACGCTGACAGATCGCCTCTTAGACCAAGCTCCTGGCATGGTCTAAGAGACTTGCCATAGCTGGCTGACCTGATCTGTCAACAATCAATCCGATGATCACGTTATAGGGGTCCTGATCGCATGGGGGAAGAGTGCTCTCCCCACCTCCTAAATGCTGTGATAACTATCAATTGTGACATTTAGGGGGTTAAACAGGAGCTGGTGATCATCTATCTTTAATGCCAAACTCCCGGCATCTAGGAGGACACAAAAGATTATACAGACCTTACAGCACGGGATCATAGCCAATTTTTTTTGTGAGGTAAAACATTTCCCTGTCTGTTTTTAAAAAATGTTTCACCTCAAAGTAAGAATTATTTGCAATCCCGTGCTGTAATGTTTGTATACTCTCTTCCTCCTCTGCCCAGGAAATGTGGTATGATCAGATCATGTCCCTGTACGGTCAGACACATCCATTACACAGAACATAGCAGGGACACATATATAAGATTATCTCAGCCCCTTGGATATGGTATGATCAGACCACGTAACTGTATGGTCAGGGACATCCATCACACAGTACATAGCAGGGACACATATATAAGATTATCTCAGTACAGGAGATGTGGTATGATCAGACCATGTCCCTGTACGGTTAGATACATCCATCACACAGTACATAGCAGGGACACATATAAGATTATCTCAGCACAGGAGATGTGGTATGATCAGACCATGTTCCTGTACAGTCAGACACATCCATTATACAGTACATAGGGACACATATATAAGATTATCTCAGCACAGGAGATGTGGTATGATCAGACCATGTTCCTGTACAGTCAGACACATCCATTATACAGTACATAGGGACACATATATAGGATTATCTCAGCACAGGAGATGTGGTATGATCAGACCATGTCCCTGTATGGTCAGACATCCATTACACAGTACATAGTCTGGCACCACAGGGTCCGGTTGCCACAGTGGCACTACCTCCATAACAGGGGGGAATGTCATGCCTGGAAGCAAGACGGGGTCCGCACGTCAGGTTATACTCAGCATCCAACACTTTTTCTGCTCCGAGCCTGAAGGGGGAGTTCTAACGAAAGAAAGTTGGACCAGATATAAAAAAGGAGACAAACAGGAAGTGAGAGTTCAGTCAGTGTGCGGTGACCATTGGAGACGGTCTGAGGGGGAAGACAGGAAAAACGTCAAGAAGAGCTCTGAGGGGGGAATTGAGTTGCGAAAGAGCTCATCCCGGAGCTGAGCGCCAGAGAAAAGGACACTGGAGTCCTGAGTTGTGGGGCACTGAAGACCCAGCAGCTGAGTCCGGAGGGCAGAAGACTGCAAGTCTTCTGGCCACACCAAACACCCAGCGATACAGCATCAGATTAGAGCATGGAGCCGCCAGAAGAAGAGCAGCATTTGAAAAAGGCCCAAGCTGCCTGCCATACAGGTAGGAACAACTAAACACACAGGTAGAGGGTCACAGCGTAGCGTTAGGCAACAAAGACCTAAAGGGAGAGCGCAAAAGGGAAGCCTTCGAATTCCCCTAGTATGGTGGATCATCCAATTGCTTCCAGGTCACCCAGATCACGTCTACTACCTGTTACCTGTGTCCAATTTTTCCTTAACAACTGCAAGAAGTAAAGGTAACATTTTTTTCCCTGCATCCTTCACCCTGCACCCCAACGATCACCACAACCCTGTTTGTATTATCTGCCCTGGGGCCCTGCTCCACCTGTGTTTAGCTATATCATCTTTGCTGTGTCATCAAGTGCCCCAGTGGTCCTGAACTACAGCGTCGTCCCTATATATATAGCCGAATAACACAGGTGGCGTCACATAATCCCATATAAACTATTTCCCCATTTAATGACACCGCCAGGGTCACGGAACAAGTCACTTCCCCAGTAAAGGATCAACACAGCCCGGTTCCGAGTACCTCACTGGTGGGCGTGTCAGATAGCAGAAGATTATCTCAGCACAGGAGATGTGGTATGATCAGACCATGTTCCTGTACGGTCAGATACATCCATTACACAATACATAGCAGGGACACATATATAAGATTATCTCCACACAGGAGCTGTGGTATGATCAGACCATGTCCCTGTACGGTCACACACATCCATTACACAGTACATAGCAGGGACACATATATAAGATTATCTCAGCACAGGAGATGTGGTATGATCAGACCATGTCCCTGTATGGTCACACACATCCATTACACAGTACACAGCAGGGACACATATTTAAGATTATCTCAGCACAGGAGATGTGGTATGATCAGACCATGTCCCTATACGGTCAGACATGGCTATTACACAGTACATAGCAGGGACACATATATAAAATTATCTCAGCACAGGAGCTGTGGTATGATCAGACCATGTCCCTGTACGATCAGATACATCCATTGCACAGTACATAGCAGGGACACATGTATAAGATTATCTCAGCACAGGAGATGTGGTATGATCAGACCATGTCCCTGTACGGTCAGACTCATCCATTACACAGTACATAGCAGGGACACATATATAAGATTATCTCAGCACAGGAGATGTGGTATGATCAGACCATGTCCCTGTACGGTCACATATCTATTACACAATACATAGCAGGGACACGTATATAAGATTATCTCAGCACAGGAGATGTGGTATGATCAGACCATGTCCCTGTACGGTCAGACACATCCATTACACAGTACATACCAGGGACACGTATATAAGATTATCTCAGCACAGTAGATGTAGTATGATCAGACCATGTCCCTGTACAGTCATACATCCATTACGTAGTAGATAGCAGGGACACATATATAAGATTATCTCCACACAGGAGCTGTGGTATGATCAGACCATGTCCCTGTACGGTCACACACATCCATTACACAGTACATAGCAGGGATACATATACAAGATTATCTCAGCACAGGAGATGTGGTATGATCAGACCATGTCCCTGTACGGTCACACACATCCATTACACAGTACATAGCAGGGACACCTATATAAGATTATTTCAGCACAGGAGCACTGTTTTAAGCACATTCAACTATAAAATTATTATTATTTCAAGATCTATTGATTAAAATTAACTTTGCTTTCGGGACAACTCCTGTAAGTCCCTTTCTGTCTTTGTAGTACATTTTTTAACTGAAGTCCTTTGTAAAAACAATGAGTCCACATCTAAATTTTTTTTATTATTAAAAAAAAAAAGACAAACTTCTGGAATATTAATTAAAGGAGCACCTGCATTTAGACAGAAATACCAGTGAGGTGAAGCCGGCAATTTTCCCACTCATGTACTTGTATAATGTAGCTTATTACAGAGGACTTATTCAGTGACAGTCTTGTGGATTCTCAGAAACAGAAGTTTTTCTGTCTTCTACATTATACATTCTCTATATTCATGCAATGCTGATGTAACTCCAGACGCTTTTTGGTTATAATTACAATTTTTGAGTAAACCAGTGTTTTCAGACTTTCGTTCAATTCCCAGGGGTTTAAAGTAACATCTGCAAGAGTAATGAACAAGTTCTTGGCTGTTCCCGCCGCGAGGAAGCCTGCAGCTGATCAGCTCTGCCTCATTTGTAGGTGTCACTGCAGTAGGGATTAGTGTAGAAGATTCCAGGCAACGTGACACACCGGTCAGGCCAAAGAAAACCTCCGAGCTAAAATACATCTAATTTTTCAGCCATTGTTTAACCAAAACAAAAACTTTGACCTGTATCGGTGACGAAGAGCGTTCGTCTGAACAGAGCTCACAGCCAACACTTGCAGAAATCATTTTTCTAAAGTAAAATATATGTTTGTAGCGTAAAAGGTATCAACCACTGAGGACTCTCAGATTTTAATATTTTTTACATTTTTCTACAATGAAGAATAAATTATTTTGCATGAAAAAAGCTATTTTTTTAAACTTATATACGATGACTTGAAAAAGTATTCATGCACCTTGAACGTTTCCATATTTTTCACGTTACACCCACAAACGTAAATGTTCTTTATTGGGATTTTATGTAATATATCAACGCAAAGTAGCAAGTATTTGTGAAGTGTAAAAGATTTGATACATCGTTTTCTAAATATTTAAAACCTCTAACTCTGAAAATTGTGACGTGCGTTTGCATTCAACCTCCTGTAGTCTCATACCCCTTAATAAAACTGTGAATGACCAATTGGCTCCAGACGTTACCTCATTGGTAACTTCAAGTCCAGTTGTGTGTATTTTAATCTCAGTGTAACTATAGCTGTACTGTAAAGGCCTCAGGTTTGCTTGAGAACATTAGGGATCAAACATCATAATCAAAACCAAGGAACACACCAGAAAGGTCTGGCTTGAAGTTGTGGTGAAGTGTAATATAGAGTTAGCTTATAAAAGAAAATAACCTAAGCTCTGTACATCTCATGGAGCACCAATCCATCACCAAAAAATGAAAGGAGTATGCCAAATCTGCAAACCTATCAAGACATGGCCATCCACCTTAACTGACATGCCAAGCAAGGACAACACTAATTAGAAAAGTAATCAAAACACCCATGATCACTTTGAATGAGCAGCAGAGATCCGTAGCTCAGATAGTAGAATCTGTGCACAGAATAACTATTAATCATATACTCCTCAAATCTGGATTTTATGGAAGACTGGCAAGAAGAAAGCCATTATTGAAAGCAAGACATAAGAATTCCTGTATGCAGTGTTCAAAAAGCCATGTAGAGGACACAGCTAGCGTATGCAAGAAGGTGTTCTGGTCAGATGAGACCAAAGTAAAGTTAATTGGACTAAATGCAATACTGTATGTTTGGCAAAAAACTAACATTGCACATGACCCTGAAAACGCCATCCACACTGTCACACATGGTGGTGGCAGCATCAAGCTGTGGGGATGCTTTCCTTCAGTAGGGATAGTGAAGCTGGTCCAAAATTGGTAAAAGATGGATAGGGCTACATACAGGCAATCCTGGAGTATAATCTCTTTATTTTTCTTATTTTAACACCCTTAAACTCGAGCTTGAGCCATGACGAATTGATGGATGAGCAGTCTGTAGGAAGATTGATCTTGTGCAGCTTAAATTTGTCCACTGGGGTCCTCTCTGCCGATATCTTGATTGTATCAAGACATCGGTTTTCTTGTCTTCCTCTTCACCTTGTTCCTTCTATACCAGTGATGGCGAACCTTTCTGAGGCCGAGTGCCCAAACTGCAACCCAAAACAAAATTATTTATGGCGAAGTGCCAACACTGTAATTTAACCTAAATTACAGCAGTGGTTATCTATCACAAGCGCTGCACAGGGGGGAGATCCAGCAGATGCTAACTCTCTTCACTGTACAGGGCTTGTAGTCCTGAAACATTGATGATCAATTCAATTATTGTAACAATTAATTGATTTTAAACTTACCTTTGCAGTCTTCTCTTCTCTTCGGCAGTGGTCAGACAGCTCATGTGTACTGGACATTGAAGCTGAGCCGCTGCCACTGCCCTTTCTAGAAACAGCAGGTGGATTGATCTGTATGGAAAAAATGCAGAATATTAGACAGAGCAAGCAAATTTCATACTGAAATCCTGGTCCCTATTTTGTAGTAGTATCTGCATCCTGACCCTCTCCTTGTAGCTATGTGCTCCATCCTGACCCTCTCCTTGTAGCTATGTGCTCCATCCTGACCCTCTCCTTGTAGCTATGTGCTCCATCCTGACCCTCTCCTTGTAGTAATGTACTCCATCCTGACCCTATCCTTGTAGCTATGAGCTCCATCCTGACCCTCTCCTTGTAGTAATGTGCTCCATCCTGACCCTCTCCTTGTAGTAATGTGCTCCATCCTGACCCTCTCCTTGTAGTAATGTGCTCCATCCTGACCCTCTCCTTGTAGTAATGTGCTCAATCCTAACCCTCTCCTTGAAGTAATGTGCTCCATCCTGACCTTCTCCTTGAAGTAATGTGCTCCATCCTGACCTTCTCCTTGAAGTAATGTGCTCCATCCTGACCTTCTCCTTATAGTTATGGGCTCCATCCTGACCTTCTCCTTGTTGTAGTGTGCTCCATCCTGACCTTCTCCTTGAAGTAATGTGCTCCATCCTGACCTTCTCCTTATAGTTATGGGCTCCATCCTGACCTTCTCCTTGTTGTAGTGTACTCCATCCTGACCTTCTCCTTGAAGTAATGTGCTCCATCCTGACATTCCCCTTGTAGTAATGCGCTCCCTCCTGACCCTTTCCTTGTAGTTATGTGCTCCATCCCGACCCTCTCCTTGTAGTTATTTGCTCCATCCTGACCCTCTCCTGGCAGTAATGTCCCTATCCTAACTCCCTTCTTGTAGTAATGTCTCCAGCCTTATCCCCTTGTAGTATGGTCGATCCCTGTCCCCTTGTGGTAATGTCCCCATCCTGCAGTAATACGCCCCCTCCTTGTAATAAAGCCAACATCATCCCCCTTCTTGTAATAATGTAACCATCATGCCCCCTTCTAATGTCACCATCATGCCTCCTCCTAATGTCACCATCATGCCCCTCTTATTTGTCACCATCCTGCCCCTCTTGTCACCCTCATGCCCCTCTTGTCACCCTCATGCCCCTCTTGTCACCCTCATGCCCCTCTTGTCACCCTCATGCCCCTTGTCACCCTCATGCCCCTCTTGTCTCCATCCTGCCCCTTGTCACCCTCATGCCCCTCTTGTCTCCATCCTGCCCCTTGTCAGCCTCATGTCTCTGTGTCCATCCTGCCCCTTGTCAGCCTCATGTCTCTGTGTCCATCCTGCCCCTTGTCAGCATCATATCTGTGTCCATCCTGCCCCTTGTCAGCATCATGTCTGGTCCATCCTGCCCCTTGTCAGCCTCATGTCTGTGTCCATCCTGCCCCTTGTCAGCCTCATGTCTGTGTCCATCCTGCCCCTTTGCAGCCTCATGTCTGTGTCCATCCTGCCCCTTTGCAGCCTCATGTCTGTGTCCATCCTGCCCCTTGTCAGCCTCATGTCTGTGTCCATCCTGCCCCCCTGTCAGCCTCATGTCTGTGTCCATCCTGCCCCTTGTCAGCCTCATGTCTGTGTCCATCCTGCCCCTTGTCAGCCTCATTTCTGTGTCCATCCTGCCCCCCTGTCAGCCTCATGTCTGTGTCCATCCTGCCCCCCTGTCAGCCTCTTGTCTGTGTCCATCCTGCCCCCCTGTCAGCCTCTTGTCTGTGTCCATCCTGCCCCCCTGTCAGCCTCATGTCTGTGTCCATCCAGACCCTTTGCAGCCTCATGTCTGTGTCCATCCTGCCCCTTGTCAGCCTCATGTCTGTGTGTCCATCCTGCCCCTTGTCAGCCTCATGTCTGTGTCCATCCTGCCCCTTTGCAGCCTCTTGTCTGTGTCCATCCTGCCCCCCTGTCAGCCTCATGTCTGTGTCCATCCTGCCCCTTTGCAGCCTCATGTCTGTGTCCATCCTGCCCCTTGTCAGCCTCATGTCTGTGTCCATCCTGCCCCTTTGCAGCCTCATGTCTGTGTCCATCCTGCCCCCCTGTCACCCTCATGCCCCTCTTGTCTCCATCCTGCCCCTTGTCAGCCTCATGTCTCTGTGTCCATCCTGCCCCTTTGCAGCCTCTTGTCTGTGTCCATCCTGCCCCCCTGTCAGCCTCATGTCTGTGTCCATCCTGCCCCTTGTCAGCCTCATGTCTGTGTCCATCCTGCCCCTTTGCAGCCTCATGTCTGTGTCCATCCTGCCCCTTGTCAGCCTCATGTCTGTGTCCATCCTGCCCCCTGTCAGCCTCATGTCTGTGTCCATCCAGACCCTTTGCAGCCTCATGTCTCTGTGTCCATCCTGCCCCTTTGCAGCCTCATGTCTGTGTCCATCCTGCCCCTTTGCAGCCTCATGTCTGTGTCCATCCTGCCCCTTTGCAGCCTCTTGTCTGTGTCCATCCTGCCCCCCTGTCAGCCTCTTGTCTGTGTCCATCCTGCCCCCCTGTCAGCCTCTTGTCTGTGTCCATCCTGCCCCTCTGTCAGCCTCATGTCTGTGTCCATCCTGCCCCTTTGCAGCCTCATGTCTGTGTCCATCCTGCCCCCCTGTCACCCTCATGCCCCTCTTGTCTCCATCCTGCCCCTTGTCAGCCTCATGTCTCTGTGTCCATCCTGCCCCTTTGCAGCCTCTTGTCTGTGTCCATCCTGCCCCCCTGTCAGCCTCATGTCTGTGTCCATCCTGCCCCTTGTCAGCCTCATGTCTGTGTCCATCCTGCCCCTTTGCAGCCTCATGTCTGTGTCCATCCTGCCCCTTGTCAGCCTCATGTCTGTGTCCATCCTGCCCCCTGTCAGCCTCATGTCTGTGTCCATCCAGACCCTTTGCAGCCTCATGTCTCTGTGTCCATCCTGCCCCTTTGCAGCCTCATGTCTGTGTCCATCCTGCCCCTTTGCAGCCTCATGTCTGTGTCCATCCTGCCCCTTTGCAGCCTCTTGTCTGTGTCCATCCTGCCCCCCTGTCAGCCTCTTGTCTGTGTCCATCCTGCCCCCCTGTCAGCCTCTTGTCTGTGTCCATCCTGCCCCTCTGTCAGCCTCATGTCTGTGTCCATCCTGCCCCCCTGTCAGCCTCATGTCTGTGTCCATCCTGCCCCTCATTATACCGTGGCTTGAAGAAAAAAAAAAAAAAATCATACTCACCTAGTACTCCCGCCTTCACCGCTCCTCTTCTCCTCGCGTCTTCCGTCCCAGCGTCACATGACCGCGGTCATGTGACGCGGTCATGTGACGCCGCGCGGTCATGTGACGCCGGCGGGGCGGAGCTTGGATAGTGTCGGAGATGCGGAGGAAGGAGAATCCTCCGATCCGACACGGCTTTGAACTGCCGGCGCCATCATGCCGGCAGTTCAAAGCTGCAGTGACAGGCGACGCCGCGTGCCAGGGAAAACGGCTCTACGTGCCATCCCTGGCACGCGTGCCATAGGTTCGCCATCACTGTTCTATACAGTTAGGGCCAGAAATATTTGGACAGTGACACAAGTTTTGTTATTTTAGCTGTTTACAAAAACTTGTTCAGAAATACAATTATATATATAATATGGGCTGAAAGTGCACACTCCCAGCTGCAATATGAGAGTTTCCACATCCAAATGGGAGAAAGGGTTTAGGAATTATAGCTCTGTAATGCATAGCCTCCTCTTTTTCAAGGGACCAAAAGTAATTGGACAATGGACTCTAAGGGCTGCAATTAACTCTGAAGGCGTCTCCCTCGTTAACCTGTAATCAATGAAGTAGTTAAAAGGTCAGGGTGGATTCTAGGTGTGTGGTTTTGCATTTGGAAGCTGTTGCTGTGACCAGACAACATGCGGTCAAAGGAACTCTCAATTGAGGTGAAGCAGAACATCCTGAGGGTGAAAAAAAAGAAAAAATCCATCAGAGAGATAGCAGACATGCTTGGAGTAGCAAAATCAACAGTTGGGTACATTCTGAGAAAAAAGGAATTGACTGGTGAGCTTGGGAACTCTAAAAGGCCTGGGCGTCCACGGATGACAACAGTGGTGGATGATCGCCGCATACTTTATTTGGTGAAGAAGAACCCGTTCACAACATCAACTGAAGTCCAGAACACTCTCAGTGAAGTAGGTGTATCTGTCTCTAAGTCAACAGTAAAGAGAAGACTCCATGACAGTAAATACAAAGGGTTCACATCTAGATGCAAACCATTCATCAATTCCAAAAATAGACAGGCCAGAGTTATATTTGCTGAAAAACACCTCAAGAAGCCAGCTCAGTTCTGGAAAAGCATTCTATGGACATGAGACAAAGATCAACCTGTACCAGAATGATGGGAAGAAAAAAGTTTGGAGAAGAAAGGGAACGGCACATGATCCAAGGCACACCACATCCTCTGTAAAACATGGTGGAGGCAACGTGATGGCATGGGCATGCATGGCTTTCAATGGCACTGGGTCACTTGTGTTTATTGATGACATAACAGCAGACAAGAGTAGCCGGATGAATTCTGAAGTGTACCGGGATATACTTTCAGCCCAGATTCAGCCAAATGCTGCAAAGTTGATTGGACGGCGCTTCATAGTACAGATGGACAATGACCCCAAGCATACAGCCAAAGCTACCCAGGAGTTCATGAGTGCAAAAAAGTGGAACATTCTGCAATGGCCAAGTCAGTCACCAGATCTTAATCCAATTGAGCATGCATTTCACTTGCTCAAATCCAGACTTAAGACGGAAAGACCCACAAACAAGCAAGACCTGAAGGCTGCGGCTGTAAAGGCCTGGCAAAGCATTAAGAAGGAGGAAACCCAGCGTTTGGCGATGTCCATGGGTTCCAGACTTAAGGCAGTGATTGCCTCCAAAGGATTTGCAACAAAATATTGAAAATAAAAATATTTTGTTTGGGTTATGTTTATTTGTCCAATTACTTTTGACCTCCTAAAATGTGGAGTGTTTGTAAAGAAATGTGTACAATTCCTACATTTTCTATCAGATATTTTTGTTCAACCCTTCAAATTAAACGTTACAATCTGCACTTGAATTCTGTTGTAGAGGTTTCATTTCAAATCCAATGTGGTGGCATGCAGAGCCCAACTCGCGAAAATTGTGTCACTGTCCAAATATTTATGGCCCTAACTGTACGTCCAACCATTATGTTCCTCTCCAGTGATTGCTCTCTTTGTATAATATTTCCAAAGTAAGGAAGTCATAACCTGCTTATTCATGCTTCGAGTGACATGTCTGGCTTGATTTCTTCTAAAGTTGATTTGTTTGTTCTTCCTGCCATCCTTGGTATTAACAGCATTGTTCTTCAGCACCACATATCGAAGGCGTGGATTCTGCTCTTGTTCCTTTTTGTCCAGGTTTTACATCCATATATTACTACAGAAAAGACCAGACTCTGTACGAGCCTTGTTTTCATCACCAATGAAATGTTCCTCGATTTGAAGACTTTGTCCAGTGACTTCATTGTTGATTTGCCCATAACCAATCTCCTATTGACTTTCGATGCCATCGCTGCATCTTGAGTGAATAAATGATCCAAGTAGGTTGAAGTCCATTACAACTTCCATTTCATCGCTGTCCATCTCAAATGTGTCCTGGTCATGGCTGGCAGTATCTTTGTCTTCTTTGTATTGATTAGGGGTCCCATGTTCAAGCTTTCCATCTTGACACTCCATAAAAAGTCTTTCATTCCATTTAAGCTTGTTGCTATCAATGTTATATTCAGCTGCACAGCTGTACAATCGACCCCATAGCAAGGAAATTGGTGAATGCAACTGGCTTATTCAATGCATAGTGCGGGTGTCCTGATGAAGGGGTGAGGAATACATCTTGAAACACGTTGAATAAAGCCACTTGCATTCACCAATTTCCTTGGTGTATGATCGATTGTACAGCAGCACAGTCGGATTCCACATATTTCTTTATTTTTCCTACTATTGCTTCGGCCTGTGGATACTGCAGCAGCTGTTTGGAACCTTTTATACTGGTTGTGTGTGACACAACCTTCTAAGGGCCCTTTCACATCAGCGTTTTTTCAAATCGCGGCAGATGCGGGGAAAAAAACGCATCTGCCGCGATTACCGCATACCGGCTGCACTTGCGTCGCGGTTGCGCTAAACGCCATACAAGGTATAGGCGGACTTGCGGCAGGTGCGGCAAGTGCGGTTTTGGCACTTGCGGCAGGTGCGGCCGCGAAAAAAAACGCGGCTGACAGCATTTTTTTTCGCGGCCGCACCTGCCGCAAGTGCCGAAACTGCACTTACTGCACCTGCCGCACCCTTACCGCAAGCCCCATAGACATTGCATGGGGCTTGCCGCAAGTGTGCCACAAGTGTCGCGGTTATGCGTTAAACGCGACATGCGTTTTTTTCACCGCATCTGCCGCGAATTTCAAAAAACGCTGATGTGAAAGGGCCCTAAGGTGAGCAGTTTCACTACAGTTTACTGGTCACCGGTTTTATCAGTTAAGGTCCTATAGCGCTTTCTATCCCACAGTTATTCATTCATGTTGTATCATATGCGTATTTAAAGGGATCCTGTCACCCAAAAACACCTCTAAAGCTGTTAAAAGCTGTCCCTAGAGCATAGTAACACTTACCCTACACTCCTTTTAGCTCCTAAATGCACCAAGTGAAATTGAAGATAAATGTTATTATAGTACCTCATTAGGGATAATAATGAGTGACTATGCTATTCATAGTCACCCTGGCAGGCTCTCCCACTTCATGATATCACGCCTCCATAGGTGTGATCTTCTAATCAGATTAAAATGCGCGCCTCCCCGCCGCTCTATGCTGTCTCGGCCGGCCTGTAGTGGGGCTGGGTGACGCGAATCGCGTCATTTCCGGCGCCGGGTGACGTATGTACACCCGCGACGCTGTTAGCTTCAAGACCTGCACTGCGCATGCGCAGTGCGCGTTTTGAAGCTAACAAAGCTTTTGACAAATCGCTTATATTCAGAGAAAAAGAGCGCTGCTGCTTTCTCCGGATGTATGTGATGGGTTCGAAAGCGGGGACAGTGAAGTGGCCACTGATTGCTACAAAGATCAAGTGACATAACAGTTACACAATCCCAAGAGAGACAACAGTGCCCACACCATTGGAGCAGCATAGGTGAGTATAAGTGTTATTATTTGAAACAGGGAAATGCTTGGATTTAGAATGGGTTGTCCAAGTATTGGACAACCCCTTTCAGGTTTCAGTTGTGAAATTAGCCATACAATAAAATAAAACTAAAACTATTCTTTCTATGACCTCAGAAGATTACGGTTGTAGCATTGTTACATATACTGGGATATATGTTGGAGGTCTAAGTACTTACGTAAGTTCCCTATAAATTGTTAAAACCATTGTTTATTTCCTTTACATATTGCAAAGTTCTGTTAAAGAAAGCATTTGACTACCAGTAAGTATAGTTTGTCAGGTCATCTATCATCTGCAATGTTTTATTAAGTGGTTATGTGAATAAAATGTTGTTATATTACATTGCATTGTTTTCAAGTTGTTTTATTTCAGGGTGATGCAGATTGCTAGCATTGTATTCATATCCATATGTATTTTTTTGGAATGACTATATCAGAAGCCAGAATAAACATAGAATTAAACTAAATCTACAGTTGTGGCCAAAAGTATTGACACCCCTGCAATTCTGTCAGATAATACTCAGTTTCTTCCCCTGAAAATGAATGCAATCACTAATTCTTTGGTATTATTATCTTCATTTAATTTGTCTTCAATTAAAAAACACAAAAAGAATTGTTCTAAAGCCAAATTGGATATAATTCCACACCAAAAGGGGGTGGACAAAAGTATTGGCATTGTTAGAAAAATCATGTGATGCTTCTCTAATTTGTGTAATTAACAGCACCTGTAACTTACCTGTGGCACCTAACAGGTGTTGGCAATAATTAAATCACACTTGCAGCCAGTTGACATGGATTAAAGTTGACTCAACCGCTGTCCTGTGTCCTTGTGTGTACCACATTGAGCATGGAGAAAAGAAAGAAGTCCAAAGAACTGTCTGAGGACTTGAGAAACCAAATTGTGAGGAAGCATGAGCAATCTCAAGGCTACAAGTCCATCTCCAAAGACCTGAATGTTCCTGTGTCTACCGTGCGCAGTGTCATCAAGAAGTTTAAAGCCCATGGCACTGTGGCTAACCTCCCTAGATGTGAACGGAAAAGGAAAATTGACGAGAGATTTCAATGCAAGATTGTGCGGATGGTGGATAAAGAACCTCGACTAACATCCAAACAAGTTCAAGCTGCCCTGCAGTCCGAGGGTACAACAGTGTCAACCCGTACTATCCGTCAGCGTCTCAATGAAAAGGGACTGTATGGTAGAATACCCAGAAAGACCCCACTTCTTACCCCGAGACATAAAAAAAGCCAGGCTGGAGTTTGCCAAAACTTACCTGGGAAAGCCTAAAACGTTTTGGAAGAATGTTGTCTGGTCAGATGAGACAAAAGTAGAGCTTTTTGGGCAAAGGCATCAACATAGAGTTTACAGTCTCTACAGTCAAACATGGCGGATGTTCCCTGATGTTTTGGGGTTGCTTTGCTGCCTCTGGCACTGGACTGCCTGACCGTGTGCATGGCATTATGAAGTCTGAAGACTACCAACAAATTTTGCAGCATAATGTAGGGCCCAGTGTGAGAAAGCTGGGTCTCCCTCAGAGGTCATGGGTCTTCCAGCAGGACAATGACCCAAAACACACTTCAAAAAGCACTAGAAAATGGTTTGAGAGAAAGCACTGGAGACTTCTAAGGTGGCCAGCAATGAGTCCAGACCTGAATCCCATAGAACACCTGTGGAGAGATCTAAAAATGGCAGTTTGGAGAAGGCACCCTTCAAATATCAGGGACCTGGAGCAGTTTGCCAAAGAAGAATGGTCTAAAATTCCAGCAGAGCATTGAAAGAAACTAATTGATGGCTACCGGAAGCAGTTAATCGCAGTTATTTTGGCTAAAGGTTGTGCAACCAAGTATTAGGCTGAGGGTGCCAATACTTTTGTCGGGCCCATTTTTGGAGTTTTGTGTGAAATGATCAATGTTTTGCTCTTTGCTTCATTCTCTTTTTTGTTTTTTCATTGAAGACAAATTAAATGAAGATAATAATATCAAAGAATTTGTGATTGCAATCATTTTCAGGAAGAAACTGAGTATTATCTGACAGAATTGCAGGGGTGTCAATACTTTTGGCCAACACTGTATACAGTATGTAGACATCTTATACATAAGGCATGAAAAACTAGATACTTTACTTGGTGCTGACCCTGGTTTTAGTCCAGATATGTATTCACAATTCGGCTGGTTGTCATTAAAAACCATCAACAAACTTTTCAGCAGATAATGTTTAGCCTACTTCTTAGTGTACGAGTATGTTCACACGTCGGGTATGATTTTTCTGCAGCAAACACCAGAGTTGTAGCCAGTGACCATCTACATAAAAGCTTTTGTCTTATAAAAAGTCACAAAAGACAATTGGCAGAATATGGTCTGTATTAGTCTTTTTTTTTTTTTTTACTTACATAATGTTCTGTATATAACTAGTTTTCTTAACTGGATAATTGTGCATTATGTGGTGTAAAATTACAGGTCTTTAAAGGAAGATATTTAAAGGCCACGTTACACACACAGATATCTGTTCAGATATTGGTCACTGATCTCTGGTTGCAGTGAAATCATGGACACATTGTTACATTTTGTGGCTGTGTACAATGGAACAATGTGTCCATGATTTCACTGCAACCAGAGATCAGTGACCAATATCTGAATAGATATCTGTGTGTGTAACGTGGCCTTAAGTGTGCCGAGGCTAACATTACTTGTTCCTGGTATAATGTTTTCCTCAGAGCACCTATTTTGGTTGAGCCAGGTCATACCCGTTATTATTCTGTTAGGAAAGCTGTCTACAGCCACACATAAGACAGTGGAGGGTACATGGCTGAGCTTCACAAACCCTCCGAGAGTATGTCTTTATATATTATTTCAGATTTAATTACTGCATAGGATAAAAAAGGGGAGGGGCATTTATGGGATACTTTTATGGAATGCTGGGATGTTTCTGTTCTATACCCATCAGACGTGCTAATACAACTGTGTCTTGTTAGTCAATTATATGATAATGTAGTGTATTAAATTGCTCAGAATATATTGTAGATTAATTCTGTACGTAAATCTGAGCAACTGTAGAATGTTCTATTCAAAAGAACATATATCATTGCTGCAACCGTGTAAAATGTAGTGTTAGTCCTGGCTACCAGCCAATGTCTAAAGTAGATAATGAGAAATAGAGCGTTATTGGGATCTCTGATTCTTTTCATATTGGAATGAAGCCAGTCAAGTGATAATAATGTATCTTCTACAAGAGGAAACCAACTTCTTTTTGTTATGTCTACCTTGTAATACCTTTATCTAATGCGTTATTAATATAATTTCTCAGGCTTTCGCATGTGCTTCAGTTTGATGAGAAAAGCCAGAAAGTAAAGGATGCCAATGTGCAAGATGAAGACACCTTTGAGATCTACGATCCCCGAAACCCAGTCAATAAGAGGAGACGAGAGGAAAGTAAGAAATTAATGAAGCAGAAGAAAGAGCGAAGATGAAGGATGAGGACACATGGATGATCCTTCTCTCTTACTGATGTAAAGTTGGCCATTACAATCTATGATTTCCATTTTGTGTTCTTTGTTTGTTTTGTTTTTTACTTTAAGTAACCGCCCTTTGCAATTTCAGTTATCTTTCATGTACCACATGCATTGGAAATGTTTTACTATATCCATAATCTTAAAAGTTGGTTGATTAAAAATAAAGATTTATCAAAACATTTGAAAAGACAGTTGATATCCAAAATATCTGATTTGGTAACCTGCTCCCCTTTCTTTGTGCACCGGTTTTGATCAATTTCATAGGATGAAGTTAACCAGATAAATTACCAATCATAGTATTAAAGGGAAGCTCTACAAGTGCCCGGATCTTACCTAAACATGTATACATAACATCTACAATATAAGAAGTCACACAAGGATTCTGTGATCTATGAATGTTTGTGAGTGTCCTTTAAAGCCATTTAGTTGATCTGATAATTAGAACAAATGTTCATTTTCACATTCGACAATTATTGTTGCCTTTAAAGAAGCTAGACGCTTGTCCTTAGGATGATTGAGTTGTTAATGCCAGCATTAACATCATCGTTATCAGCAGCATATTGTCCTGTGTAAACCAATAAGGATGATATTCTGCACTCGCAGAAGTATTGCATTAATTGTTATGTGCACATAGAATTTTGGTTGGTCTATCTAAACATGCCATTAAATGACCGCCAATCGTCTTAAATGTAGCTGATTGGCAGTTCCATGGCCAGAGTTGGCAAGTGTAGATCTTTTGTCATAGAATATTTCTTTTTAAAACCATGTCATATTAAAACTTTAAATTCGTTTATCACCATTTAATATTTATTATCGGTCCACATGAGTGAGCATCCTATCTTTCCCTACAATTAGGCATCCCAATTGCCATCAAGCACTGGGATCTCCTGTTCTAACAATTAGTGGGAGTCCCTAAGTCTAAAATATGTAAACTGTAGTAGAGGGAAGGGGAATGGATGATGCTCACTGAATGCTTGTAGGCCGTTGGTGCCAGGCAAGGATTTCTCGCCAATCCAGACTTCAGAGACACTTTGGAAAAAGCTGGCACCAGACAACTCCAATTTTCAAATTTTATTGGTCAAGGTGTTCAGTCATTAAAATCAGCGACCTAAGGGAGCAAGTCCCGCTGGGCGCGTTTCGTACACGCAGGTACTTCATCAGCAGCATAAAATAAATGATTACAAAAATGCTTTATAAAACCAAAACAAGTAGCTCCTCCCCTAATCCCAATTAAGCACATGTCATCCTATAGGCTGGAGGGGCCTATCAATCAATTGTGTCTAATTTGTAAACCTGGTACATACAAAATAAACTGAATTGAACCTATGAATAAATCCTCACTATCATACAACACTTTGTACATGAATACATTCAATACATATTATCATCATAATTTTGCCCATCATATACCTAGTGTCATCTAATAAAAGTATGTGCAGTCTGTATGGTAGTTAAGCCCTTCTGGGTACCTGGTATTAAGGGTCATTATCCAGAAAAATTCCTTCTCAAGTACCCTGCGACCCCAGTCCCACCCTCTTATATTTCTAGGAATTCTTTCAATTCCCTGAACTTTTAAACTAGAGAGGTTTTCATCATGAACATCTCTAAAATGACTTGATAAACCTGACATATTTCTATTTTGAGCCCTTGAGTTTGGATTTGAACCTGAGATGTGTTCTCCTAACCGCTTTTTTAAGGGCCTAATTGTACAGCCCACATAGTTCATTTTACACAGCAGACAAGAAGCTAGATACACCAAATGGGTTGTGTTACAATTAATGTAACCATTAACCCTATGGCTTCTGTCTGCTGAAAAACTTTTAATTGACATAGACTTCGTCATATATTTACATAGGCCGCATCTAGCACCCCCACAAGGATAACTGCCCTTAGTGTTTAGCCAAGTGGGGGTGCGGGCAGTCGATGAAAACAATGAAGGAGATAAAAGATTACCAATCGTCATTGACTTCCTAGGAACACATCTATATCCTTGTTTTAAGATCCTATGTAAAATAGGATATTCATGTAAAATTGGGATATATTTATGAAAATATGTAACCTGTCCCTTAAAACTCAGGATTGTTCCCCCCATTTTCCTGATGTATTATTATTTATTGAGCACCATTGATACCATGGTGCTGTACATGAGAAAGGGTTACATACAAACAAGTCAAAAATACAATGAACAAACTAACAGTGACAGACTGGTCCTCGGGGAGAGAGGACCCTGCCCTTGCGGGTTTACATTGTACAGGGCAATGGGGATGGAGACAGTAAGTTGGGTCTGCTCTGGTGGTGGAGCGCCGGGACCAGTGGTGGTGAGATGGCAACGTGGTCATTGCAGGCTGTAGGCTGTTCTGAAGAGTGGTTTTCAGGTTCCGCTTGAAGGCTGCGAGTGTAGGGGATAGTCGGACGTTTTGGGGTGCAGAATTCCAGAGGATGCTCGGGCAAAGTCTTGCAGGCGGTTAGATGAGGAACGTACAAGTGTGGAGGAAAGAAGGGAGGTCTTGGGAGGATCAAAGATTACGAGTTGGATGATTAATTCAGAGGTATATGGGGGAGACAGATTGTGGATGACTTTGTAAGTCAATGTTAGTAGTTTAAATTGGATATGCTGGGGAATTAGGAGCCAGTAGAGGAATTTGCAGAGGAGAGAAGTGGAGGAGCAGCGAGAAGAGAGGTGGATTAGTCTGGCAGCAGAGTTAAGGACAGATTAGAGAGGTGCAAGAGTATTAGCTGGGAGGCCACAGAGGAGGAGGTTGCAGTAGTCGAGACGGGAGATGATGAGGGCATGAACTAGTAGTTTAGTAGATTGAGGGTTGAGGAAGGGACAGATTCTGGAAATATTTTTGAGTTGGAGGCAGCCGGAGGTGGCGAGAACGTGGACATGTGGATTGAAGGATAAGGCAGAGTTACAAGGGTTACTCCGAGTATCACTCTGACGAAAGACTGCAAAATATCCCACTGCATAGGGATAAAGAATGATACATTATCTAGAAAGCCTCTTTGGTGAGGAACATTCCTGCTATGGGAAGCATGGTGACCAAGTGAACCATTTATGGAGGTAGAGAAAGCAGCAGTTAACAGTTTGGCAGAGAGCTTCGACACCTTGCTTTTCACATCTCAACCAATCTCTCACTATCCCACAGTTCTATGATCCCTAAAAGTCCCACTCCAGGGTTTTAATTTTATTTGACTGCTAGAGTGGTGCTTTAAATCGATGTCCTTTGCTCTCTGACTTATACTCACTTTCCAGCGTCTTCATCTGTTTTCACCAATGCTCCCGTAAGTGTCAGGTACTTTGTGACCTGCATGGAGAGCACTGGGAATCACAACTCAATACAAGTTTAGGCTCTTCTAGACTTGTATTGATTGCTTGTAATGTAATTTTTGCCTTCCGAACAGTCAGAAGTTAAGGGCACAAAATGGTGCGCGGAACCAGAACAACGCCGAAGGGTGAGTAGAAGACTGCGGGCAGGGGACTTGGATTAAAGCACCACTCCAGCACTAAAAAAATACACCCTGGTGTGCTCTAAGATTTAATTGCCCATACGGGACCACATGGAGGCCAAAAAATGACTCGTGGCTACTGCTTGGCATTGGAGCCCCATAGACAGGTTTACTGTATATATCAGAAACTTTCACAATTTTAAGGGCAAAACGTCATCACGTTCCTCACATATCTTCTGATCTATGATAGCAGGTGTAATACCTCTTTAAGGGCAGCAGATCGTGATTATGTTATTTAGATATATTGTCATTAAAGCAATGATATGTGAACTCTTTTTAATATATCCAACTTTTATGCAACTTGGCAAAGCTATTGTCTGACCGATGTACATACTTGCTTCAGGTAACACCAATTTCATCACCATTATCTGTAATGACCCCAAGTATGTTTCATGAGAGAGAGGGAAAAACAGCTGTATCACATCATGGCAGCATATCATTCCTTACAAGGAAGTCTTCTTTGTACGGGCTGTATTGCAGTTATAGCAATCACCCTTAATAAAAGATACAGGATGGAAAACAATCCCTTTTTTTACTTTATACATGACATCTCTATGTTCTGCACGTCCTTACATTGACTTTGTGGATTGCAGCATTGTATACTGTTGTGTTTTCAATGTGTATTGTATCACTCGTTGCAGATTTTGTTCATGTTACCTTTTGTTTTCAAAAGCTAACAATAAAGTATATCAAACAATGTTTCTACTTGGCTTATAAAGGTAAAATTATACATCAACTGACAAGAGGATGATTGGAAGAATGCAATGGACATATAGGTCTAAACTTAAATGGTATGCATTAGGAGGCGAAGGGCACCATTTATGTGGCATTTGTTGGCTTTTTGCCAGGCAACATGTACCTGTCTTTTGCAGTGGCAGAAAATAGTGCCCAAAGGGTCCTGGTGCAAAGTTTGGACCTGGGCCTCCCATCTGCATGTTGGTCAGTTGTATGCCCTTGTAGTTTTGTAAATTCTATAAAGAATTATGTGCTGCCTCAACTCCCCCAACACACCCATAATGATATAATGTCCTCTATCATTGGCCCCTTGCAGTAATAATGTCTTCCATTCTGGGCCTCTAACAGTAATTATGTCCAACATCGTGCGCCCCTTCCAGTAAGAGTCTTCCCATCTTAGTCCCCTTCCAGTAATAATGTTCCCTATTCTGTTGTAATGTCCCCATGCTTGGTCCCTTACAGTAATATACGTCCCTCATTCTGGGCCCCTGACAGAAAAAATGTCCTACAGTGTGGGCACCCTCCTGTTATAATTTTTCCCCTCATCAGCACATCCTGTAAAAATGTACCCAGTGCTGTTGCTATTCTCTGACACATTGAAAAAAAAATCTGATCACCCTCCTCCGTGCCTGTGACACATGGTGTCCTCTTTTATTGCCATTGCAGAGGCGGACAACTAATGTTACTGCTATGCACTTGAATGACTGGCACGCTATTGGACTCTGATTGTTCACCGGTGTGTATTGCTGTGCAAGGACTTGTGCCGTAATACAATTCAGCTGAATGTGCATGCGAGGACGCACATCTAGTGATGGGTGAACCCGAACTCTAAAGTTCCGATCCGTACCGAACACCTAGTGTTTGGGTACAGATCCCAAACACACACTTTCCTGGGAAGTCCGTGTTACACTTCGGGTTTGGGTTCGGGGGTGGGAGAGCTGTAAAAATAAAAGAAAATATTTATTAAACAGCATTATACTTACCGCGTTCCACTGCCACGCTGCGTCTACTTCCGGTGCTGCTCATTAACTTAGATATTCACTGCAGAGGGGCCCAAGAGCTGTCACAGAGAATGGGTGTCTGCTCACAGAATTATGCAGCAGAGCTAAAGATGGTCACTGTGGATTATGTTGTAGGGAGGGGTTTATTTGTTAAAGACAAGAAACGGGTTGTCTTGTGTTTTATTTCTAAATGTTTTTTTCAGTGTTGTTTTTTTACTGCTTACTAGAAATTCATAAGGAGTGGGTCTAATATTGGCCTGACACTATGAATTTTGGGCTTAGTGCCAGCTGCCAATACAAAGCTGGCATTAACCCTTTTATTACCTGTGCCCACCACCAGGGCCACTGGAAAATTCAGGGTACAGCTCAGAAAATGGTGCTTCTCTGAATGTGCCATTTTCTGGGGCAGATGTGGGCTGCAATTCACAGGGATGCGGGCGCAGAAAGCTTGGGCCACCCTGTGCTGAGGATTCAAGCCCCCAGCTGCCTAGTTGTCCTGTCTTGAAGTTAAAAATAAGGTGAAGCCCATATCATTTTTTAAAATTATTTCCTAAATTCATGAAATAATTAAAGGGCTTTCCTATATTTTTGGTTTCCAGCCAGGTAAAAATAGGCAGCTGGGGGTAGGGGCAGCCTGTACCTGCCTGCTGTACCTAGCTGGCATACAAAAATATGGCAAAGCCCAACATCATTTTTTTAAAATTATTTTAAGGAATAATTTTATAAAAAGTTTTCTAATGTGTTTTGGATTTGGTGCTTTTTAGGCCAGGATATTCAGATGAACACATTGAACACAATGCATGCGGTTTTGTGTGAAAGTGCACCAAAAGAGCATGAAATCCATGGCAAAAACCGCATCATGGTTTTGGTGCGCCAATTCTCTGTGACAGTGTCTGTGATTAGCTGTTGGGTCCCTCTGCAGTGAATATCTAGGAAGTTAATGAGTGGCCACAGTAGTACAAGTGGGTGGACGCCAGAAAGTTTAATGCTGTTTAATAACTATCCTCTTTCTTTTACAGCCTCCTAGCCACCATCCCATAACTTTACAGTCTGAGTTCAAGGCTCGGACTCAAGATCAAGCCATTTTCAGCCCCGAACCCAAACTTTAAAAAAGGTCCGTGCAAGTTCGCTGAACCCGAACATCGGCGGGTTCGCCCATCATTAAACACATCCAGTTGATATACTCACTAGCATCCACAAGCTCCCCTCCAACATGGACCCAGTTGCTCCCTCTGTGACTGTAATAGTTGAGCATGTGGTCCTTTGCTATTTATTAGTAACAAGTGCACAAAATCTTCTGGGAAAACATGAGACCTAGAAAATGGTCAGCAGACATAGCGTCAGTAACACCTCAATCCTCCAAAAATGGAAGGCGCTGGATAATTCCTTTATCTCAGAATCACACATTGTGTATTTAATGTGGTCATTACAAGTGGATTTTGTGCACGTAAATTATACAGCATTTTACATTCAAGTTTTAACTTAATCTCATCTATATGCTTTCTCATAGAAATATGTCAAGTTCTGTTGCGTAAGCCACCTTTGTTTTGTGGGTTTTTAACCATTCATTTAATGGATACCTTATACCAGTGTGTTTCTTCAACAAAAATTCACATAAGACCATGTGCACACATTGAGTATTTAGTGAGTTTTTTACCTCAGTATTTGTAGCCAAAACCAGGAGTGGAGCAATCAGAGGAAAAGTCTAATAGAAATATGTCACCACTTCTGTATTTATCACCCACTTATGGTTTCAGCTTACAAATATGGAGATAAAAGCTCACCAAATGAATAAGTCTGGAAATTATGTGCTGATTTCAGATGCAGAAACGCTTCATTTTTCTAAACTGAAATAAAATCCACACCAAAAATGCAATGTGTAAACCAAGGCTTCAAGGGGCTGTCCACTACTTGGACAAGCCAGCCTAAATCACTATATTTTGCAATGTAAAATAGCAACAGCCTATTTTCACCTCCAGTGCCATTCCACCAACATCGGTATCTGGTCTCCTACGGCTGGCATGAAGTTCAAACACTGCAGTCAATTAAAGCGGCTACTGTAGTCTGACTTCCTTCAAACGAAATTGTAACATAGAAGAAGTGATAGCTGGTACTGCTGGTGCTCTGACTTCCTCTAGATGTCAATTTTGTACAAAGGAAGTGAGAGTGAAGCGACCGCTGATTGGCTGCAGGGCACAGGTAACATAACGACATCTGGCGAGCCCCTGGAGAGCTTGTGCCATCATTACTGAAACGGCACTGGAGGTGAGTATAGGTTGTTATTATTTTAGGTGGTGAATTTAGTGATTGAAAGCGGTTGTTTGAATAGTGGGCAACTGCTTTAAAGTCTTTGGATAACAACGAAGATTGTTTGTGAAGCAAAGGAGAATGTGTTCCACAATTCTATTTTTCTTATTCGATGAAAACAATTAAAAAGCTATATACCAACATGCAAAATGAGATCTACAATCCCAAAAATCCAGTGAATTAGGCGGTTTTCACACCAGCGTTTTTTGCAATCAGGCACAGATCCGTTAACAAAATAGATATTTAATGGAGTGAAACAAATGGTACACTTATTTTCTATCAATGCAGATAAAAATAACATATGTCTATGTGAACTGATGGGGCTCCAGCACAGGTACGGTAGGCAGGTATGGAGTGCCACCAACCTTCAGCTGGCTAGTTTGATCTGGCTGGTAATCAAATACTATTTTCCGGACCCAGTATAATACCGGAACAGTACCATCCATTTCAGTCTGTATTTCTGCCAGATCCTTTTTTATAGGCACCGCCCACTGGGCATATATGAAGCTGGGAGATGGTTTTACTGGATTCTGGTCTTGCTCACAATGCATGTAGGATAAGGTTTTACCGAATCCGGCATGATCAGGTAAAGCCGGATCCAACACACACAGACTTCCATTATAACGATGCCAGATCTGGTCACTGGACACCATTAAAATGAATGGGCAAAAACAGGATCCTTTATAGATCTTGTTTTTATTGCAAAACAATTGCTGGTGTGAAACTAGCCTAAGAGGGAACAATGGGAAAGAAGAAGTGAAAGAAAAACTGAAGAATTTAAGATGGGGACACCTGTGTAAACCTCCTTTTTTTTTTTTAACTGATGTAAAGAAGTCAATCATGTTTATGATGTTCATTTTTGATTGTACTTTTATGGTACCTTCACACGGCTGGCGATATGAGGTGATCTAACGTGCGCGTGCACGTTTTTCATGCTCACCTCAGATCGCCGATGTCACTATTACACGCCGCAATCTCGCCCTGAAAGAAAGGCGATGTGTCGCACCGGAAATCGCCTCACCCACAGCGGAACCATTCCAGTGGAATTCCCTTGCCGCTTCACACGCCGCAATCCCAAAGGAAATGTAGGCGTACATGGTCAGCGCTGCGAGGAGATAGGCGTGCCACAGTGGTTTACACAGCGCCCCATGCGCGCTCATTGGACAATGCAACAGCATTACGATTGGTCAGCTTGCTCTGGAAGACTGGCCAATACATGACGCCATTGAAGATGTGTGTGTTGGTGAATGGACAGATCTTCAAATATGGTGCCCTGTGAGCTGACAGCTAATGGGAACACAGTAGCCATCACCAATCATCGCAGACGGGGCGCGGACTACAGCACGCTGTGGCACGCCTACGGGAAATCATAGACGACGCTGATTCCATCACTATCGCCCTATCACACGCCACAACATGGAAATATTGCCTTCATGGTTGAGGCTGATTTCAGAGCAGTGCTCAGGAATCAGGCGAGAGGCGATTTATCACCGCGAAATTCCCCAAACACATGCCGCAACTGTGAGGCAATTTCACGGCGATTGCTCCGGGGCGACGTATCGCCTTTAGGATTCCCAGGTGAGATTGCAGCGTGTGAAGGTACTATTAGAAATTGAACCCCTTAGTGTCAGTCATCTTTTTTTTTTTTTTTAATCAAATACTTTTTTATTGAACATTTTGGTAAATACATGACAGTAACTTCAATTCAGCATGGCAAAAATACAATCATTTTAAAATGAACCCCACCCCCACCCTCTCCATCCCCCGGCAGAAGTACCTCCCTCCATACCCTTCACAAACAATGCAGCAAGGAATTATATGATGTTTTCCCTTAATCTGGCTTTCTCCCACGTCAGCAGCTCATCCTCCCACCCGCACACTCTCAGAACGTACAGCAGATCTCACAATCCTTTAAACTGAATCCATGGTCCCCATATGATGTCATGTAGGGATTGCTTCCCCCTCTTTTCATAGATGCCCCTTTCTAGTTCTTTGATATACTCCACTCGTTTGGAAAACTCCTCGTTAGTAGGAGGGTCAGTCCCAGTCCAATGTTGCGCAATTAATTTTCTAGCACAGTAGAATAACCTTGCAATGGCTATTTTCATATTAGACACAACTGGAATCTCCTCCACATACCCCAACAAGCATGTAACAGGATCTCCAGAAACCACACATCCATACACCCCTCCAATCATATCCAATACTCCAGACCAAAATGTGGCCAACCTGGGGCACTCCCACATCATGTGGAATATACCCGCACCGTCACTCCCACTCCTAGGACATGCAGAGGTTTCCCTCAGCCCCATTCCATGCAGTCGTAGTGGCGATCTATAAACCCTGTGGACTACATAGATATGTGACAAGTTTGCAGAGAGCTTTGGAATATATTCCAAAATGGTCTCCCATACATCGTTCTCAATATGCCCAAGCTCTGCCTCCCAGTTATCCCTTGCCTTCAGTGGAAACTGAACCAAAAATGTGTGCATGAGATCCCCGTATGTGCTCGAGATAACCCCTCTGGTAATCCCTTCCTGGCAGACATAATCAAGGACCAGGTCTACTTCCACCTTCATACTTTGTGTATTCCTCTGGGATTTAATGGCATGTTTAACTTGTTCATAATGATACCAATCCGTGCCCGATAGTACAAATTCTCCCTGCAACTGTTGAAATGGCTTCATATTCCCATTTTCCAAAACTTGATCCATCCGAGTTATTCCTTTGGCAGCCAATTCTCTTATATTCCCAATTTTTTGTAACTCGGGAAGATCATTGTTATTCCATATGGGCGTATACTTGGTTAGTCCCCGTATCCCTCTCACCTTCTTCAATGAGTCCCAGACCCTTTGCATCAGGTCCAGCGTTCGACCGGTGCCACCCAGCCTTTTCATAGATCCCCCTTCCAGGCTTTCCATTACTGGTCTCCCATTCATATAGAGCTCCAGGAGATACCGTGTGGACCACACCTCCCCCCGTCCCCGTTCTTGCCCATCCCCTAAAGTGCTGGCTTTGAGCCGCTAAGAAATACAATACAGGATTCGGGAGCACTAACCCCCCCTCGTCTTTGGGCCTTTGAAGTATTTATTTCTAATCGAATTCTTACCTGTTTCTTGCCCCATACCAGAGTTCTAAACAAACTATTTAGTGACCTAAACCATTTTTTGGATATCCAGATAGGTGCGTTGTGTAGGATGTAAAGTACCGTATATACTCGTGTACAAGCCGAGTTTTTCAGCCCAAAAATTGGGCTGAAAAGTCCCCCCCTCGGCTTATACACGGGTCTATACGGTATGTGCTGTGTGGGAGCTGTGTCCGGGTGCTGGGGAGGCTGGAGGAGGCGTGGGGAGGCTCCTGACAGAGCGGCCCGTCACATGGGGCCGCTCATTAGATATGCACGGCTCCCCCCGCCCATCACAGCGGCAGGGGGAGCCGTGCAATACAGCCCCCATATGTATACAGGCCCCCAGTGGGTTATACAGCAGGCCCCTATATACAGCAGGCCCCCAATGGCACTCGCCCCCCCCCACACTGTGCAGAGCCCCCCCCATCCCGATGCATTATATTACCATCCAGCCGCATCACCGCCGGTCCTCCCGTCCATCCTCTCGCGCTGTGTTCGGCTCTCACGTGACCCGGCGCGATGACGTCATCCGACTGCGACCGCCGGGTCACATGAGACCGGGAACGCAGCGCGCGAGGAAGGACGGCAGGACCGGCGGTGATGCGGCTGGATGGTAAGATAATGCATCGGGAGGGGGGAGCTCTGCACAGTGTGGGGGGGGGCGAGTGCCACTGGGGGCCTGCTGTATAACCCACTGGGGGCCTGTATACTACCACTGGGGGCTGCGTGTATATACCCTGGGGCCTGCTGTATACCCCACTGGGGGCCTGTATACTACCACTGGGGGCTGCGTGTATATACCCTGGGGCCTGCTGTATACCCCACTGGGGGCCTGTATATACCTCTGGGGCCTGCCTGTATATAGCTCCTGCGGCCTGCCTGCTGTATACCTCACTGGGGGCCTGCCTGTATATACCTCCTGGGGCCTGCCTGTATATACCTCTGGGGCCTGCCTGTATATAGCTCCTGGGGCCTGCCTGTATATAGCTCCTGGGGCCTGCCTGTATATAGCTCCTGGGGCCTGCCTGTATATACCTCCTGGGGCCTGCCTGTATATACCCTGGGGCCTGCTGTATAACCCACTGGGGCCTGCCTGTATATACCTCCTGGGGCCTGCCTGTATATACCCTGGGGCCTGCTGTATACCCCACTGGGGGCCTGCCTGTATATACCTCCTGGGGCCTGCCTGTATATACCTCCTGGGGCCTGCCTGTATATACCTCTGGGGCCTGCCTGTATATAGCTCCTGGGGCCTGCCTGTATATAGCTCCTGGGGCCTGCCTGTATATACCTCTGGGGGCCGGCTGTATATACCTCTGGGGGCCTGCTGTATATACCTCTGGGGGCCTGCTGTATATACCTCTGGGGGCCTGCTGTATATACCTCTGGGGGCCTGCTGTATATACCTCTGGGGGCCTGCTGTATATACCGTACCTCTGGGGGCCTGCTGTATATACCTCTGGGGGCCTGCTGTATATACCGTACCTCTGGGGGCCTGCTGTATATACCTCTGGGGGCCTGCTGTATATACCGTACCTCTGGGGGCCTGCTGTATATACCTCTGGGGCTGCTGTATACCACACTGCTGGTACAGCGGCCCCTTGTCTCTGAGAGTGTTTTGCTATACCTCCGGATGTTGTAATCCGAAATCACCATGACGGACTCACTGGCTGGGAGGTCTGATTAATCCAGGGTGAAGCTGCAGACCAGATCGACCAAACTTCTCCCCAACACCCATAGCTGGGTTGATACACATCCTAACAAGACACCGCAGAGGTGAGAGACCAAGCTCTTTCTATTACTACATTTGATATATCCTCTGCATTTAGATCTGCGCCCCTTCTTGTTCCCCCCTGCTCTCTGGACCCCACAGCCCTCGGAGTTCACTTTTACTAGTACGCAAGAATAAATTGACATGCTGTGGCTCGGGAAGCCGCTCGGAAAGACACACAGAGGGCAAGAGATTTCTATAAATCCCATCCATTGTGCTGTTGCTGTACAATGCAGCAATTTGGAGGCAGCAAAAACATGCATCTGAACTGCTGCATATCCTGATCGTGGGCTCTCAGCCTTAGGCTGCTTACACATCAGCAATTTTTGCCATTTGTGGCAGATCTGGCAGTCTTGCCGCATAATGGTTCACTTGCGGCAAGCCTGCGTTCAGCCCAGTTCATGCCCTGTCATATGCAGCACTTGTTGTTTTGATGGATTCGGCACTTGCGGCAAGTCAAAAAAAAACCTGCTAGCAGCGTTTTTTTCTCCTTTGCCACAAGTGGCAGATTTGCCGGACCCGGCAATACTTATTGTATAAAAAAGGTCATACATAATACTTTGTGCACACCACATATGTTTTTTACATGATCTTTATTACAAAAAATTGGTGCAAAACAACAAGTTAAAAACATCTAAAAACAATGCAGGTCCCATATCCTCTGTTGCAAAATCATACAATTTGCCAGAATAAATCAATTATCAATAGCAGAGGCAGAGTACAAGCCCTCAATGAAATGCTAACCCCAATAAAGCATAGAGAAGTTCAGTCAAAATGACCCTGTGTTCTCCTATAAATCAATCAGTGCAAGGATCCTATATATCAATCAATGCCATAATATTTAAGGGGAAAATAGGGAAAATAATATAGGGGCAGAGGCAATCTGCACACACCATTCACATCATGTTACCTATAGCTTGGCTGCAACCTGGAGGTATGGGAGCCCCACGCGTTACGCTGCAGCAGCAGCTTCCTCAAGGGAATACCCGGCAATACTGCAAGTGCTGCACATGATGTCCGCAAGTCCCATAGGGCGTGAATTGGACTTTATACAGGCTTACTGCAAGTGAGCCATTATGCAGCAGATGACCGGCATTACAAACAAACAGCAGAGGAGAGATCAGGCAAAAGGAGTCAAGAAGCCAGGCCTGAGCTTAGGGTGTAGCTGCAGTTTGTCAGCATGTTCTGATCTCTGCTGTTTGTAACGCCGGTCAATTTATAACCCTGCCAGTTTGTGGCTCAGATGGGCATCTTGTGACTTTTCTGAAGAAGGGGTAATTAGACCCTGAAATGCGTAGAAATAAATATCACAATTCAACTTATGATTTTATCCCATTTACTGAAAGATTTTGAAACAGTTGCGCAATAATTACACCCCATTCCTACTCTCGTCTTTCCTAAAATAATACTTCTATCATTTCTCACTTTGATTATGTAAAACATGTAAAAACGACATTCAGTGAAACCAGAATTTATGACATGAAAGGTAAGAGAATGTATTCGCATCACGGCTGATGAAGATCATACATACCTAATTACACCAGGGACGGAGAAGCCCCACCTGCGTTACCTTTATAAAGGGATCAGAATTCCTAAGTGTTAATTGATACATTTTGAGAAATAATGAACCCACACCCCAAGGATATAGTACACTTTGGTAATATAAGCTCCTACCAAGCTATTATCAAGCAGTCATAGAATATTAATGTATCCAAAGTTTTCTCTGATATACAAATATACATTAGCACTTCAAAGTGCAGTGTGTAAATAATTAAGATACTTCAAAGGGATCTGCAGTGCAAACCTCTCTGCTGTTACTCCAAGAGTTACAGTAAAACCAGGTCTTGTCCTGTAGCGCTGGGAACCTGATCCGCATTGCTGTTTAGTGCTCTTTATAAGGCTTTTGATCTTGTTTTCATATTTAGGTTTCCCCTGTGTCTATAATTACTTAATTCGTTTACTACATTATTGTTCGTCTCCTCTGCTGGAGGGCTTTTGTAGGCCACTTTCACATATTGAACAAGAACTTTCTAGTGTTTTGTATTGAATCTTCAAGTACTTAACTGTTCCAACATTCCCACGAGTTTTCCCATCGTAAAAGACCATGCGGTCACCTGGACTGGAAAATACAGCAGAAACAATGTGTGCTGATGTCAGAAATGCTACAGCCTAGTATGAGCAGGGTTTCCTCCAAATTATTTCATTCCCAATATGATTCATAATGTATAAGTTGTATTTCATATGCTGCAGAGCAATCAGAACATTTCCAACCATGTGACTTCCTATGAATGAAGTATAACAATGCTATCAGTAAAGGTGGAGTATTCACGTTATTCATCTGACCGCCAGATTTATGTATTCTTTCTATGCCCGCCCTTCCTTGTTAGATGAGCTGCTGAGATAAAGGTAGAAAACACTTTGCATGAGAACATAATTTGTGCATGTCGTAATTAATATACACGGTATGTGTATGTGTTTTTTCTATGTTTAAAATATTTGTATTTGATTTTTCAAATAAAGTACAGCATCAAGAGGAAAGGAGAAAAGTATCATAATCATAAGTCATCAATGCAAAAATATCGAAAGTATTAGTATAGGAATTACACATAATAATATGAAACATTCAAAACCAACCCAACCTCAAATATGTTAGTCTCTTTTACAAGTTCCTTCATAATTATAAAATGGTGAAGTCTCCTTTTCTGAAACTTCCTGTTACTAGTAGTATCATGGGAAAAGGGAATGGGAAACGCTCACCCCTGCCTCTGAATGATCCGACGCAGGTGCACGGCAATGGCTGGTATCCTAGTCCATCAGTAATGTAAAGAGAGACCAGCTTGGGATCCAGTTCAAACGATCATTTCTTTATTCAATTTTCACATACAGAAAGTTAAAATAGCATCTTGTCAGGATGTCAGGAGTCCCCTCCCCCACTAACCCTGCTCCCCTCCATCACTGAAGGAGAACTTGCACACCTCCTCTCCAAATCGCACCTCACCACTTGTGCATCACACCCTATCCCACTTCCTCCCCAGCCTCACCACCACGCTTATCCCAACTCTAACCCATCTGTTCAATCTATCAATAACCTCAGATACCTTTCCTTCTGCTTTCAAACATGCAACAATTACACCTGTCTTGAAGAAGCCATCTCTCTACCCCGACCTCCACATCCAGCTACAGCCCTATATCGCTTATCTCGTTCGCCTTCAAACTACTTGAAAAGGATGTCCACACTGTACTCTCATCCCACCTCTCATCCAACTCTCTCTTTGACAACCTTCAATCTGGCTTCCGCCCCCACCACTCCACTGAAACCACCTTACCCAAAATTACGAACGACTTACCGCCAAAGCTAACGGACACTTCTCCATCCTCCTCCTTCTTGACCTGACCTCTGCATTTGACACAGTCAACCACTGCCTCCTATTACAGATCCTCTCTTCCATTGTTATCACTGACCTTGCCCTCACCTGGATCTTCTCCTACCTTTCCAACTGCACATTTAGTGTCTCCCACTCCAACACTACCTCCTCACCCCATCCCCTCTCTGTTGGGTCCCTCAAGGCTCTGTTCTGGGACCCCTTCTTTTTTCTACCTACACCCTTGGCCTAGGACAACTCTTTATGTCCCATGGATTTAGTACCACCTGTATGCTGATGACACTCAGATCTACTTCTCTGGCCCAGATAGTCACCTCTCTGCTGTCCAGACTCCTAGAGTGTTTTATCAGCCATATCCTCCTTCTCCTCTCACTTTCTTAAACTAAATGTAGACAAAACTGAAATCATCTTTCACCCATCTCGTACACCTCCCTTACCTGATCTACCTATCACAATAAATTATATCACACTTTGCCTTGTACCTGAGGTCCACTGCCTCGGAGTGATCCTTAAGTCTGCCTTGTCCTTCAGACCACACATTCAGCTCCTGCCACCTCTGCCACCCCCAACTCAAAAATATTTCCAGAATCCTTCCCTTCCTCTTTCCTCAATCTACTAAACTACTAGTGCATACCCTCATCTCACGTCTCAACTACTGAAACCTCCTCCTCTGTGGCCTCCCTGCTAACACTCTTGCACCTCTGCAATCTGTCCTTAACTTTGCTGCCTGAATAATCCACCTCTCTCCTCATTGCTCCTTCACTTCCACCCTCTGCAAATCCTCCCACTGGCCCCAATTCCCCAGCACATCCAATTCAAACTACTAACATTGACTTACAAAGCCGATCCACAATCTGTCCCCCTCATATATGTCTGAACTAATCTCCCGATATCATCCAACTTGTAATCTTTGATCCACCCAAGACCTCCTTTCCTACACATTGTACATTCCTCATTTAACCGCCTGCAAAACTTCGTCAGAGCATCCCCCTTTCTCTGGAATACTGACCTCAAAACGTCCGACTGTCTGCTACACTCGAAACCTTCAGCGAACCTGAAAACCCATCTCTTCAGAACAGTAAAATTACAATAACAACGGTGCCACTTACACACTGACCTGCGCTCCACCACAACTGGACCGGCGCTCCACCACAACTGGACCTGTCGCTCCACCACTATTAGACCCGTTGCTTCACCATCACCACAGCAGACCCAACCTACTGTCTCCCCCCCATTGCCCTGTAGAATGTAACCCGCAAGGGCAGGGTCCTCTCTCCCCTCTGTATCGGTCTGTCACTGTCAGTTTGTTCATTGTATTTTTAACTTGTTTGTATGTAACTCCTTCTCATGCACAGCACCATGGATTCAATGGTGCTCTATAAATAAATAATAATAATAATGTAATCTAAAAGCAGCATGAAGTAGGGACAAAGACCCTGAGTCCAGCAGTGTGTCACTTGAAGGTCTGCATTCTGTCATTTTGATACAATCCCTTTTTTCTCTACTGCAGATCTAAGAGTGTTCATAATTCTGTCTTTTGTATAACCCTGCCCACACCATGGATGGGCTGCTCATCAATGGTGGGGGGGGGCAGGTTACAGAGAGCAGTAGAACTACATGGTATGAGGCAGCTAGTCCTGTAGTCATAATCTCCTGCTGATAAAATATGATTTTATTGAAAAAGCAACACACTGCCTAGTAAGTGATACATTGCTGAAAATCAGGCTCTCATCCCCTACTCAATACTGCACTCAAATTACATAACAACCATCAAAGAATGGTAGAGTTGGAAGAGACTTCTTGGGTCATCTGGTCCAACCCCCTGCTCAAAGAAGGATTCACTAAATCATCCTACACAGATGTCTGTCCAGCCTCTGTGTGAAAACTTCCACTGAAGGACAACTCGCCACTAGTGATGAGCAAGCAGTAAATGCTCGGATCGTGCATATCAAGATGCTCGGGTGCTCGACCCAAGCACAGAGCCTAATGTAAGTCAATGAGTGATATGCTCCACCCACAGACATCCGGCTATAAAAGAAGTGTTTCTGGGAAAGGGCGGGAGGGTGGACTTTTTCAAATTGTCGCAGCATACAACACCTTGCTGTGGCCCCCAGAGGGACCCTAACATTCAATCTGCTCTCTGTTAGGTGCCAGCTCACTGTGTGCACTGAAGGGAGCTGTGTTTTTGTGTCAGATCGATAATTATTAGTGATGAGTCCGAGCATCTCGGCGGTACTCGGTGCTCGCCGAGCATCCTGAGTACTGAGATGCTCGGGCAAGTAACGAGTAGCGCGAGAATGCTCGTTCATCACTACTCACTACCTCTCATGGCCACCTGTTCCACTGGTTGATCCCCCACACTGTAAGAAAGGTTTTTTTTTTCAATATCTAATATGTGCCTCTTCCCATTTAGTTGATTATTTTGGAACGTTTTAACAATTTTTATGATTTTAAGAGTTTTCAGGAAGTTGGCAAATAAAGACTTCAAGAATTTTTTTATTTTAGTCTCTAGTTTGTCTGTAAATATGAATGTGTTCTCACATTTGCATATATTCCAACTTATGCTCTAGCTTATTCCTTTTGTTTTGCAGTAGTTTTTTGTACTCTGTACAAATAGGGGTATGGTTCCTATGAGGTAATAATAATAATCTTTATTTATATAGGGCCAAAATATTCCACAGCGCTTTACAAATCAGAGATTCATATACAAAGAAACAGTCATAAGAAACATTTGTGAAAAATACAATAATTAAAGCAAAAAATTATGACGGCCCTGCTCAGAAGAGCTTACAGTCTACAATGAGGTGGAGGTGATACAAAGTACAGGTGCTTATTTGCAATGATGGTCCAGTCATCTTGAGGAAATTAGTAGCTAAAAGCAGAATAAGTGGCCATTGGCCTATCTGTGCAGAGATTTTGGGTCTGGTGGAGTTTGACAGTTAACGATTATCCACTACTTCTCTGAATATATCTAAATGACTTCGATTAGCGAGAATGATAGGCTGCCCTAAAAAGATGTGTTTTTAGGGAGCGAATAAAACTATGTAAGTTGTGAATAGTCCTAATTTCTTGAGGTAGAGCATTCCAGAGAAATGGTGCGGATCAGGAGAAGACTTGGAGCCGAGCATGGGAGGTTTGGATTAGTGCAGATGTTAGTCTAAAGTCACCCCAGAGCGAAGAGATTGGGTGGGGTTATAGAGATGAGGGTAGAGAGGTAGGAAGGTGCTGCACTATGAAGAGCTTTGTAGGTGAGAACCAACAATTTGAATTGGATCCTATAGTGTATGGGTAGCCAGTGCAAAAACTAGCACAGAGCGGAAGCATCCGAGTAACGGTTATCTAGATAGGTGACCCTGGCTGTGGAATTAAGGATGGACTGGAGAGGGGAGAGTCTAGTTTGGGGGAGGCCAATTAATAAAGAATTGCAATAATCAAGGCGGGAGTGGATCAGGGCCACTGTGAGGGTTTTAGTTGTTTCCATGGTGAGGAAGTGTTGAATTCTAGAGATGTTCTTCAGGTGCAGGCGACAAGAGCGAGCAAGAGATTGTATATAGGAAGTGAAAGATCGGCATCAAACATAACACCCAGACAGCGAGTCTGCTGTCTAGGCATTATCGTGGTGCTGCACACTGAGAGGGAGATCTCACATTTAGGGAGGTTAGTGGAGGGCAGGATCAGTAGAAGTTCAGTTTTGGAAAGTTTGAGTTTTCAGACAGAGAGTGGACATGATATTGGAAACTGCGGTTAGACAGTCATTGGTGTTCTGTAATACTCCTGGGGCAAGGTCAGGTATAGAAGTATATAATTGTGGGTCAGCATAAAGATAAAACAAAGTATTCACTGATCTCAGGGAGACCAGTTCAAGAAAACTGCGGGCAGCCGGCTAAAGCGCTCAACACAGTGAATTCCTAAGTTCAAGAAAGCGAGAAAACCGGGCTCTAACCTGTTAATCCTTTGACACTCCAGTTAGGTGAGGGTAGGAGCAGGTTGCTCAGCTGTGCAGCAATCAAATGAATATTCAGTTAGAAGAAAAGCAGCGGCACTCATGTGTCCTGGTGCAAACCAGCTTTATTTATTCATCGTGCATAATTATTACAGGGAAGGTGCTCTCAGGGAGGGAGAGAGGCTGGAGGCGACGGTGACCGTTTCGCGGACACGTCCGCTTTTACGGTCTCTCATATAGGAGTCTCAACACAGGACTAGCCAGATCTCCCTCCAGGGAATGACCTAGCCATGGGGTGGTACCTGGCCTTGGTATTCCCTTGTCATATATTTAAACTTGTAAAGAGCTGGATATTGACTCAAAGGGCCACTTAATATGGTGGTTATGATGGTTTCCTCAAAGAGCCACCCCATGGCTAGGTCCTTCCCTGGAGGGAGATCTGGCTAGTCCTGTGTTGAGACTCCTAAATGAGGCTCCACAGACTCTATTTACATATCAGCATAAAGATGTCACTGGAAGCCAAATTGCTTATGGTCTGTCCAATAGGGGCCATGTAGAGAGAGAAGAGGGCCAAGGAACGAACCCTGAGAGACCCCAATAGTGAGAGGAAGGGAGAAGTGGAGCCAGCAAATGATACACTGAAAGAGTGGTTGGAAAGATAAGAAGAGAACCAGGAGAGAACGGTATCCGTTATGCAAATAGAGTGCAGCATAGCGAGTGGTCAACAGGGTCAAAGGCTTCACAAAGGTCAAGAAGAAATAAGAAGAGAGTGGTCACCATTACGTTTTGCCATCATAAGGTGATTGGTCACTTTAATGAGGGCAGTTTCTGTAGAATGTAGGGGTGCAAAAACCAGACTATAATGGATCTAGAAGAGCGTGAGTAGAGAGGTTACGTGTGAGGCGGGAGTAGACCAGGCGCTCCAAGATACTGGTCTGTAGTTATTTGTGCATGAAGGTCAAGAGAGGTTTTCTTCAATAATGGAGTAATGATAGAGTATTTGAAGGAGGAAGGGAAGATGTCAGAAGAGAGGGAGAGATTGAAGATTTTGGTTAGGTGAGTAGTGACGAGACGACCAAAGATACAGATTAGGGTAGGTGTGAGAGAATGGGGTCAGTGATGCATGTAGTAGGAAGGGAGGAGCCTGGAGACTTCTGTGACTGGGTCAAATGTGGAAAGTGAGCCAGAGGGAATATGGGGAGGGATAGGAGTAAGTGCTTGGAGGTTGTGAGTTGATTACCTGATGGATGTTTTCTATTTTCTTTGTGAAGTAAGAAGCAAGATCATCAGCACAGAGGTCAGTGATAGGGGCCTACACTTTAGGATTGAGGAGAGAGTGAAAGGTGTCAAAGATTTCCTTTGATTGTTGGATAGTGAGGAGATCAGGTGGTGAAGTAGGTCTGTTTGGCGAGGTGAAGAAAGAGTTATAGGTTCTTAGCAAAAATTTATAGTGGATAAAGTTTTCTGGTGTGCGGGTTTTCCTCCATAGGCAGGCATTCAGCACTCCTAGAGCATCGCTGTAGGAATCGAGTTTGTGATGTGAGCCAGGGCTGTTTTACAATGTGTTTGGAAGTTTTGATAGTGAAGGGTGCTACTTGGTCCAGGGTGCTTCTGAGAGTGGCATTGTAGTGATTCACTGCCAGATCAGCTAAGGAGAAAGAGGAGATTGGGGACAGTGATGAGTGTAGAGAGTCTGTGAGTGTATGAGGTTTATTGGCCTCTAGATTTCTGAATGTGTGATTGGTAGACATGTACTGATGTGGGTGAGGATTTGTGAGCGCGAAGGAGAGGAAGAGGTGAGTTATCCAAGGAGGAGGTTGGACAGAGCCAGGTAAAGAACAGGTCAAGGGTGTTATCATCTTTGTGTGTCTCAGAGGTTGAGAGCTGTGAGTATCCAAGAGAAGTGGTTAGAGATAGGAGCTGGGATGCAAATGGAGAGGTGGGGCTGTTTATAGGGATGTTAAAGTCTCCCAGAATAAGGGTTGATAATTCTGAGGACATGAAGTGCGGCAGCCTCACGGAAAAGTGGTCAAGGAACTGGGTGGATGACCCTGAAGGCAGTATACAACTGCTACTCTGAGGGGGAGGGGATGGAAGAGTCTAATGGTGTGGACCTCAAAAGAAGGGAATGAGGGTGATGGAGCTGTGGGGATGACCTGGAAAGCACATTGTGGGGACAGGAGTAAGTCGACTCCACCATCATGTCTGTTCTCAGGTCTCGGGGAAAGGGAGGAATGTTAGCCGTCATGCGAATAGCAGCAGGGCAAATCATGTTGGAATCCTGGATTCAGGTTTCAGTGAGGGCCAGCAGATTAAGAGAGTTAGTAAGAAAGTAGTTGTGTATGTAGGGAAGATTGTTGCATACAGACTATTGATTCCAGAGAGCATAATTAAAAGATGGAGCTGAAGGTGTGCAAGTAATGTTAATGAGGTTTGTAGGGTTTCTATCTGAGGTGGGGGAGGATTTGAAGTAAGTAGAGAGTGGACCAGGATTGGGAGAGTGATCACCTGACAGGAGCTGCAGTAAAAAGAGACAGAGCAAACCGTTTTTGGATTTATGACATTGATTGTGATGCAATACCCTGGAATTTGGTGGACTGAGATTATTCAGAAGGGTGAAGGGAGCATGGGAGCTGAACATAGTAGAGGGAAGGGAGAGGGCTGATGTGGATGAGGGGTGATGGAGGGGATGCGGCAGTGTAAGTGGATGGCAAAAGCACATAGAAAAACAGACATTGAAATAAAGGACATAGTTTAAAGGGAGAGTGAAAGAGTATGGGATACCTGACTCCTGCCCTATCTGCCATACATAATCAAACTGGTGAATATTGAATATAGTGGAAACAGATGACATATAGCCGAGTTTACAGCAGATATTGTACTATGAGAGGTGTTGAAATAGGATGAGAGTTCAGTAGAAAGATATCACAGCAAGCAGAATTCTGATACCTTCCACTTCCAGACAAATCCAGTCAAATTCTAGTCTAATTCACTTCTATGCACTTATATGAGGCACTTGGATGAGGCATAAGTCAGAGACATCTTGGCAGACTTGAGGCTTGTACATACTGTATATGATCATAGAAGTGGACGCAGCTGTATAGCATTTCATAGGTCCCAATAGACCTATAGTTGAGCCCCATCCTTCTCTGCTCTTACTCACATTGAGGTAGGCTAACTTGGGGTGAGGATTTAATACTAGAGACAGGATAGGACAGTCCTGTGGGTACAATATATTCCGGTGGGATGGCTTTTATGCTTTTTGATCCAATAGTGTTAACCAAGTACCCTATGTCATTTACATATACTTCTCTATTTGCTTATTTACTTACAGAAGGTTATATACTCATTTTGTGTTTTTCTCCTGGGTATTGTGAATTTTACACAGTGTGAACATGCGCTTATATTTTGCACGTACACTAACTATACTCTGGCTCATTTCTTTGGTATATCTGTAAATAGTGTTTAAGCCAGTCAGTTGCATCAGATACTTGAAGATGTTTGACTCTAATACTGCAAAACACCCAAACCATAGTTCCAAAATAAAGTCAATAAATAGCATTCAGAGATTCTATCAATAAGATATAGATTTTAATAGTAACTTTTAAAAATAGTGATGTACCCACAAGAATGACCATGGACCTATGAGACCACCTGTTAACATGACAAAGGACTTAAATAGGCATATCAAAGCAGAAAATAAATGCTATGATATGCAATACTAACATCTGTGTCAGTAGTAAATTGTTGCAATCTCACCCAATCCAGAAGACAGACATTTGCACAGATACTCTATTGAGCCTAGTTCTCCCTGTCATGCTCCGAATAGTGGCTCGCAAGGGTACTAATCTAGTGTAATGTTGTAACTTGTGTCCCTAAACTGAAACCGACGTGTTATTGCCTCACTGCTGAGGCGTCCTTAAGGGAGAGTATTTGCTTGGGGTGAAAGGGGAATAAGGCATAACAAAAAAAGTGTTAGAACATCCAAACATAAGAACTGCAACTGGTTCTGTAGTGACAGCTAGATCTTATGCGGTGTGGACAGTGCTGCACAACCAGAGTAAAAAATTGGGGATAAAAAAAATACTCAACCCATATCCTCACTTGTATAGTAGCCCACTGACAAGTCCTTTGCACCTCTCCTTTTCACTTTCCCCTTTCACCTATTGGGCACATCCTCTTTGGCCTTCTTCAGTCTGTGCCAGGGCTTCGCTGCATGTCGTGCCGTCATGCAACATATTTCAACGATGCCTAGTATGTGCCTTGTGAGATAAATGCATGTCATGAAGGAAAATTTTAAATGCCAAACAAACCCATAAAGAGGACCTATCATAAGTGGCAGTTTTTGCTTTTATTTTATTCTTGCTGCTCGACTGATCATTTAAACCCGTATTGTTTTTTATTTTTACTGTGCTGCTCACCATTATTGGTACCCTTCATTTTTTTCAAAGATGTATAATTCTGCAGAAATAAATGATGTTTACTTCAATGTTTATATCTCAGGAATTTTTAATTAGTGTCCAAAGTAATACAAAATATATAACATGTCAACTTACATGTTGCAATTTCAAGAAAGAAGAAATAGGATCAACAGCATGTGCAGCAATAAAGGCCCTAATTAAATACTTGCTTGCACACCCATTGATGAATCCTCCAAAATTTCTGTAGTCATCTGTAAGCTTTTGTAATTTCCAACGGTATTATCTTCCATTGTCCTCTGCGTTATGTTCAAGTCTTGGATGTTTGCAGGGTTCATTTTTTCAAATGGCACATTTCAGCTCACCCCTAAGATTTTACTAGTGGATCGCCGCAGACTTAATTCTTGAATGCGCATGCGCAACATGCACCGCGGACGCGTGACTGCCAGCCCCGCGAGCTCGCGCGCAACCTGGCGCAATGCGCAGTAGATACGCTTCTGTCAATTCAAGTTCACGCGAGTTCACGTGGTGCCAGCTCGCGCGCACCTGGCGCATGCGCAGTAGTACGGCTTCTGTCAAATTCAAGTTCACGCGGTGCCGACACGCGCGCCGCAACCTCCTTCTCCCGCCTTCTGTTTTGGCGCCTTGCCAGACTTACATCACTGCTCCCGGTATTAACCCTTGCTCCGGGGTGGTGGGCTCCTTGTAACACCTGCTCCCAGGTATTAACCCTTTGGGGGGGGGCTTGTAACATGCTCCCAGGTATTAAACCCTTTAGGGGGCTTCAAACGCTGTCCCGGTATTAACCCCTTGGGGGGGCTGTCGACACTGCTCCGGTATTAACCCTTTAAAGGGAGAGCTTCTAACACTGCTCCCGGTATAACCCTTTAAGGGGGGGGGCTTCTAACACTGCTCCCGGTATTAACCCTTTAGGGGGGGCTTCTAACACTGCTCCCGGTAGCTGTTACAAGCCCCCCCAAAGGGTTAATACGGGGGAGCAGTGTTACAAGCCCCCCCCCCCCAAAGGGTTAATCGGGGAAGCAGTGTTACAAGACCCCCACCCAAGCCGGAAGCAAAGGGTTATATAGGGAGCAGTGATGTTAAGTTTGGCAAGGCGCCAAAACGAGAAGGCGGGAGAAGGAGGTTGGCGGCGCGCTTGTCGCACCGCTGTGAACTTGAATTGACAGAAGCCGTATCTACTGCGCATGCGCCAGGTGCGCGCGAGCTGCACCACGTGAACTCGCGTGAACTTGAATTGACAGAAGCCGTATCTACTGCGCATGCGCCAGGTCTTGCGCGCAGCTGGCACCACGTGAAACTCGCGTGAACTTGAATTACAGAAGCCGTATCTACTGCGCATGCGCCAGGTGCGCGCGAGCTCGCCGGCGGCGAGTGCCCGCGTCCTCGCGTGCATGTTGCGCATGCGCATTCAAGAATTAAGTCTGCGGCGATCCAAGTAAGATTTTCAAGGGCTGAGGTCAGGATCATTGCGGCCATTTAAAACAGTCCCATTTTTCTTTTCAACCATTCTGTTGTACTTTGGATGAGTGATTTGTGTCATTGTCTTGCTGGAGGACCCATGATCTTTGACTCAAACCAAGGTTTCTTACACTGGAAAGGACATTTCACTTGAAAATCTCTTGATAATTCTCTGATTTTGTTATTCCTGTGATATGGTCAAGGCCTCCAGTCCCAGACGCAGCAAAGCAAACTTACAGCATTATGGATCCTCTACCATGCTTTACTGTTGGTAGGGTATCCTTTTCCTTATAAGCTTCATTGCGCCATCTGTTTTTGTTCCATCTGTCCACAGAACATTTTCCTAGTAGGTTTGTGGTTTGTCAAGGTACTCTTTGCAAAGATCAGTCATTCCTTTTTATGTGTTTTCTTCAGCAATGGTTTGTTCCTTCCTTGGCCTTTGCCCATAAAGCTCTGCTTCATTTAGTGTGCAGTGTATGGTACTTGTTGAAGCCATGACCCAGACTGTTCTAGGTTTTCCTTCAGGACTTGGGCTTTGAATGTTTGATCGCAACAGCCTTTGAAGACTTCTCTTGTCAATTTTCCTCTTTCTCCCCATGATCAGGGAGGTTCTTGACAGTTCCATGCTTTGCAAACTTCTTAAAAAAATTGCACATTGTTGAAAGTGGGATACCAAGGTCTTTGGAGATGGCCTTATATCCTTTAGAAGTTTTGTGTTTGCTAATAATTACAGTCCTGACGTCCTCAGACAGCTCCTTTGTCTTCAACATTGTGACAAAGGAACAGGGCCTAACATGTGGCTTTTTAAAACACTGAAGTCATCATTCATTGGCTAATTCAGGTCACATAGACATTGACAATTTATCACAGGTGATTCTCATTTGTGATTTACCAAAATTTCAAAATGTGTTTCCATACTAATTTAATGTAAAGGGAGCCAATACCAGTGTCACAGCAAGCTTTAAGTTTTTCTATTTTTCCCTTTTGTTTTAATTTGTTGTTTATCATTTGCTTTTTTGTATTTAACATGAGTGCTCTATACAAAAAAGGTGTTTCCCCTAATTAATTTCAGGAGATATTCCACATTTTGTACTTAAACTTCATGGGTGCTAATAATGATGAGCAGGACTGTACAATCATCATAAAGGTCGCTTCACACACTAGGATATAGGTGAATGATATCGTTAGCTATGTCACGTGACTGCGATTCTTCCGACATTGTTAGTGCGTTGTCACATGCAAGGATATCTTTAGCGATCTTAAATTTAGCAACGCTCCAGCTATTTGAAGAAGATCATTTGAATGATTTTACAAAGCAGCAGCAATAGGAGAAATATGAACGACATTGTTCAGAAAGGTGTCACACTGAACGATGTTTCTGCTTCCCACGACGTTAATTGGACGACGAACGATAGATTTGAGGTCCGGATCTCAAATTTTGGATGAACATTCCGAGTTTTCCTTCCTACATCGTTCGTTTACATGCAACGATGCACTAACGATATCGCTTGAACGAGCAAAAATCTGTGACGTTTCAACGATATCATTAACGAGATCCTAGCGTGTGAAGCAGCCTTAAGGTTTCAGGGAGTTTGTCCTTTTTATTTGGTGCTAATTATATGATAATTACTTATGGGGAGAGGCTCACAGGTTATTAATGCAGAGCAGTCTAAATACACCCCCTAGAGCAGGGTGGGGAACTCCAGTCCTCGAGGGCCGCAAACAGTGCATGTTTTCAGGATTTCCTTAGTATTGCACAGGTGATAACATAATCACTTGCACTGGTGATGATTCCAATCCCTGTGCAATACTATGGAGATCCTGAAAACCTGAACTGTTTGCGGCCCTCGAGGACTGGAGTTCCCCACCCCTGCCCTAGAGCGTCTGAGCCACACCCTTTTAGTAAAGACAATTAAAATTTGCTCTAATTAATAAAACCCATGTCTCTAGAACTGGATGACAAATTTATGAAATAAATGAAAAAAGAATACTCTGGAGAGCATCGGGAATAAAATAATGGCAAAAACCTGCCACTTATCACATGGTGACAGGTCTTCCTTAAAGTATATAAAAAAAAGAATTGAATTTTTGCCACTTCTGTTGTGACATTTGTTCTTTGTCTTACAAGCTGTGATGATGCAGATCTAAATTTTCCATTATTTTTTTTCTTGATAAATTACCTTACTTAAGTGCACTGAAAGATTTGATAGTGCCACATTAAAAACTGCACACAAGGGTGTGGGTTATTTGGGGCCCACACTAAAAGGGTAAAGGCTCCAAAAAACATCTCTTCCCTCCGGACCAGAGGGCATACGCAAGCATCAGAGATCGATACTCTCCCTTCGCCAAAACATGCGGAAGCCTAGTCATGCTCCTAGCATCCACTTGGGCTGCCACCCTTGTGAAACCAGGAGCTCGGTCTAGTGTAGTGAAGGTCCCTCTGTTCAAAGCTTACCAGACCTTCCACCAGGATTTTCAATAGTGAGGTGCAAGTTAAAGTTCTATGGAACTCAGCCAGGGTCCTATAGCAAGTGAGTTAAAGTCAGCCACTCCTGGGAAACTTTGCACTTCGGACCTTTAAGACTCTGAATGAGGAGAGAGGGTCACTTTTCTAGATGACTATATGAGCCACCCAGGCTAGATTCTTGATGCTTCCTTCCAGTGTGCATTGTATCATTCTGTTAAAGCAGCCTAGGCAATATCCATCTTTCGAATAGATACTACACTTGATTTTGGCAAAAGGATGAGAGCTACATTTTCCATTGTCATAGTATAAGAACAAGTTTTTTAAAAGAGCAATGGTTTTTAAGGTGCCAAATAGTTGGAAATGAATTGTCAGGAACACAAAGCATATTGCTCTTATCAGAAAGATACTCTACAACATTGCCTTGATGGCTTTTGAAGTGTGAAGAACATAAACCATTGTGCTACACTAATGCTAACCACATGGAATGGGGGTCACTGTAGTAAACTATCATGTCTAAATACACTCTACAATCTATAACGATAAGGCAACACAAGACTGAGGTGTGAAATGAGTAACTGTTCCAGGCTGTCATCATCCTGGTCTTGGAATGAGTGACTATTATAAGGAAGGGTGTAGGGGAGATAAGTGTTACATTCTTCAATACTGTCATTCATGGATGTGTTAAAGGCTTTCATTATCTTCATATTTCTCCACTATCTGTATGTGAAAGTGGCTTCTGTTAATTAGAAAACTTGAAAAGGCTTCTCGGCCATGTGTTTAGTCTATGGAATTATACGTGTTACAGAGTGTTTCATCAACATGCTGTATGGGTTCTTAAGGCTAATAATACCTGCAAGTTTCCAAGGCACTTTATATCCTTAGCTCAGAAAATAAAATAGTACTAAGGAAGGAAATCCTTAAAACATACTCTTGAGGACTGGAGTTGGGGAACACTAGATGATTACTGGCTCAATATCCCTAAGGGTCCTAAAAAATATAGCAAAAAAATACATGGTATTGTTGTGTCCGTAAAACTAATCAACAAGATAGATAAATGCTGTCAAGAGAAAAAAAATCTAAATGCCAAAATTGTATTTTTTTATGGGTAGCTGCAACACCACAAATTATATTTCACATTTTCCAGCACCATAAATGATTATAGGAATGGTGGCATTCAAAACTACACCACGTCTCCAAAAAATAGGCCCTCATACAGCTATGTTAATGAAAAAAATAAATAAAAAACTGATGGTACTTTGAAGAAGAGGGAGGGAAAATTGGAAGAGGTTAATATTGTTTTCTATATGCAGTCGCTATGCATTATTTATGACTCCAAATACACTATATTTAGTCATATTATGGAATCATGTATTACTTCCTGCCATCTGCAGTTATACACATTAGATTATCGTTGGCTGAACCCAGTCAGGCTCGGTCTGGACCACAGGAGACAGCAGAACCCTGCGGTGGGCCCCTTTGCAGTACAAACTTCACTTCTCAACATAATCATCAGTTGGCCCAACACACAACCTCCGATCCTCACAAGATCTCACCTTCTCTCTCATCTCCTTTTCCCATAATCGCTTACAAGATTTCTCCTATGCTTCCACCATACTCTGGAACTCTCTCATCCAACACTCTCATACACTGTATACACCTTCAAAAGGAACCTGAATGCCCACCTCTTCCGATAAGCCTAAAACCTGCAGTAACTCTCAGTCCACTATACCGCCGCATGACCAACTCTATCCTCACCTAATGTATCCTCTCCCATCCCTTGCACACTGTGAGCCCTCACACGCAGGGTCCTCTCTCCTCACCTACTTGATTCTCACCCATCCCTTGTAGACTGTGAGCACCCACGGACAGGGTCCTCTCTCCTCATTTACTGTATTCTCACCCATCCCTTGTAGACTGTGAGCCCTCACAGGCTGGCTTCTCTTTTCTCACCTGCTGTATCCTCACCCATCCCTTGTAGACTGTGAGCCCTCATGGGCAGGGTCCTCTCTCCTCACCTACTGTATTCTCATCCATCCCTTGTAGACTGTGAGCCCTCATGGGCAGGGTCCTCTCTCCTCACCTACTTTATCCTCACCCATCCCTTGTAGACTGTGAAGCCCTCATGGGCAGGGTCCTCTCTCCTCACCTACTGTATCCTCACCCATCCCTTGTAGACTGTGATCCCTTACAGGCTGGGTTCTCTCTTCTCACCTGCTGTATCCTCACCCATCCCTTGTAGACTGTGAACCCTCGTGGGCAGGGTTCTCTCTCCTCGCCTACTGTATCCTCACCCATTCCTTGTAGACTGTGAGCCCTCGTGGGCATGGACCTCTCTCCTCACCCACTGGATCCTCACGCATCCCTTGTAGACTGTGAGCACTCGCGGGTAAGGTCCTTCTCATCACCCACTGTATCCTCACCCATCCCTTGTACACTGTGAGCCCTTGTGGCGAGGTCTGATCTCCTCATCTACTGTATCCTCACCCATCTCTTGTGACTGCGAGCCCTCACAGGCAGCGTTCTCTCTCCTAATGTGCCAGTCTGTGCCTCGCAATGAGATTATTGTTCTTGTTATTATGTGTACCCCTTTTCACATGTAAAGTGCCATTGGAATAATTGTCCATTATCATAATAATAATAATAATATTAATATACTTGTTTCACTACGTACAGATAAAGTAAGCATCTCCTCATTTATTTTACAAACTACCCAGTATATTATTATAATGACACCTATGTAATTTGTGAATGTAATATTTACATGTAGTTGAACATTGACCCTCAAAAGTCAATATTACTGGTAGGCCTCTGCCACCCAGCCTGACACTGAACCCATGACTCTCCGATCGGCCATTTTGAATTATCGCTAAGGAGATATGCATGTGCATGGATGAGAATGGAAAGATAGAGGAGACAAATAAGCATTCAGCCAACTCATATGTAAGGTGTATGCTAAGTTGTCATTGATCCTGTCATCAACTAGATTTGGTTTACTGCTTGATTATTATATGGGACAATTCTTTTTTCACTAAGCACCTGTTAGTTGTCTATTGGTTTTCTTTTAATAAATAGAATTAAGATTTAGATTGAGTATGATACACTAACAAATATACAGAAAATTACACATCCGGAAGGTGAAAAATCCATTTCATGACATGGTAATTCAGCTTCATTGATGCTTGTTTGAGGAATGATGGGTTTTATTTTATTGTAATACAAATCTGTAGTAGGTTTTGTGTCTGGAGTTTCTAGAGCTTGCAATCTTCCATTGTCTTCTTACATCTCCATGCACCATAGGAAGATTGAAGATCATTATTTCAAAAAGTAAATTTATCAATATAAATCTCTGTCTCTGTCATCAGCCTGACATATGAAATTATATACAATATAGGGTACTTCAGAGATATAGATAAACCTGAAAGCACTTGTCATCAGCACAGCACTATAGAGACACTCACTTTGTCCATCACTCATGCTGGTAAAGGCATACATATGCTGGAGGAAGGATACAATATAGACACAATGATAAATGTGGAGATCTAGGCATGATGTGTGTGGTAGCAGAGTATCCCTCATGTAAGCTAATGAAGAACATGAAAATGTAAGATAACCAATGACAGTCTTATCAGGCACTGTGAGAGCTGTTTAATCTGACTGAAATGGAGCCAAAATAGAGCTGTGTGTACTTTGTTCTTAACTCCATGCCCTACAGTTTGGGTTCTCTGCACACTAAGGCCAGGTTCACATTGTATTTTTGCCTCAAGTCAGTGGCTCTGTTAGGGCTTCAAAAACCTCATTGACTTTAATAAAGCTGACAGACCGCTTTCCATGCACTGTGGACCACCTGAGGAGTCCCTGCCATCTGTAGCACTGTCATATGAAGTACCAGCAGCTGGTTGGTCTTCTGCTGTTTCTGGTTAAATATTTGTTACTGCCAGGTGGCCTCCATAAGTGCTTTCACCGCATCCTCCATCTTGGCAGATATCCCCACCTAGGTTTACGATAATCCCTTTACCCTGGAGGACATATACTGGCACCTATCCCAAAGCCTCACTGCATGTGCTGGCATCATCCACCAACCGTGGGACATTTGCTTTGGTAGGCAATGGCAGGTATGCAGTAAAAAAAACACACAGGTGTTCAGTCCAAAGTCAGTGTTTTATTCAGACTGGTGTCAGAGAATAAAAGCACAATCTTTCATCAGATAGGAATGCAAAGCAAAAGTCCAGTTTGTTAGATTAGGGCCCACACATCCCAGTCCATTCAGATGATGTTCATATAAAAGACACTTCAGCTTTTTCCATCCAAAACACCACCTTCAATGAGGAGTTATAGCTTCCTATTAATGCTGTCCTAACTCCTCAGCTGTGCAACCCTAGCATTGCCTATAAAGCCGGGAAAAGCAGAGAATGTCCAGTCCAGGGCTTGACCTCTCCCTGCTGCCTACCAGTGGGAGAGCCACTTGCTAGGAGAACTACTGGTATAGCTCCCATCCAGCACCTTACCACTCACAGCCCTGATTCATCATTTGCGTTTTTTAAGTCCCTTTCCATTTTTGACTTGAGTTAGTATCCGTTTATAATGCCAAATTCATCAAAATGGTGCACATGATTCATGAATTTGTTGCAAAGTCAAAAAATTGGTTTTCTTGTATTCACCCGTGTAATTAGGGAGGGCTATAGTAACAATATTTCATCACCTACTTACAGCACTCCTGCTCTCCCCCTCCTTTTTATCAGTGTATTTGTTCTCCTTATTAGTGGGTATGACTTTGGGTATGTTCCCCTCCTATCCAGAAAAGAGCAACAGACTTAAGTATACTTTTATTCAGGCAACGTTTTCCATCTTTTCCTATTAATTCCCTCCCTCTCTTGCCCCCACTTACGGGGGATTATGGTTAATTCATTTCCCTATTCAGTTTAATTCCCACCCCTACTTATTGTAACTGGAGTTGTCCCACCCACCTCCTTCCTATGTTTTTCTTGTTAATTTAATTTTTTTACTTTAAAATTTAAAAAAATGGTCTGTGGTAGAGCAACGAAGGTGGACATGGCCTTTGGCAGTCCAGGGCCTGTATATCGTTTGTCAACTTAACAGTTAGCAACAAAGGTTTTGTCTTTATGACTTGAACGAATTGCGTCAAATTTTGCAACTTGATTGATTGATGAATCAGGTGGGAACATCTGGAATTGCTAAATTCCACCTAAAAATAGAAAAAAAAATCACAATCAGAAATAAAATAGTTAAAAAAGGCACAAATAAAATAATGAATTAATTGTGTGCAACCAAAAAAAGGAGCAAAAGACACAGAACTAGAAAAAAAAAACAGGCACAGAGGCAATCGGACCAAGGTCTCCAAAAACCGGGGCGCTTGAACAACCCCATGGAATATTATATTTAAATATATGTATATATATAGTGAGGCAGTCACAGGGGTGCTATATGACGGCCGTTATGTGTCTCCCAGAATGTGCTCCATATCCCTATAAATCCCCACCACTCCAGGGTCTTTGAGAATCCCCATGTCCAGGCATGTGTTTATGCTTGGACTGCAACACAGGGTGTGGTCTCAGTTGAAGCCAAAGAGGCTAAGAAGCGGGAGCTGTGAGACAGGGCTGTGTGCAGAAAACCACTTCCCAACTGTGTGGTCTTGGCTTGTGGACATATACAAGTGTGTAAGGACTGTATTGGGCTGCGTCCTGGAACCCTGAGGTCTGTAATTGCCTGGACTGGCAAATAAACTGTGTGTGGTGTGAACAAGTGCCTGGGCCACTGCCTCTTGCCTAAACAACATCGCTACCTCACATTATATATATACGCATTTCTGAGGCGAGGAGCGGGGTGGGGGGTGCTGTCAGGCGCCGGTGGCTGAGATTGAGGGGAGTTGGGGTGTGGCCTGTTTTGAGGGGAGGGGCAGGAGGGAGCTGGGAGTGCGGAACGGAAGGAAAAAGCCACCGGTGAAGACTTCACACTGCCAGCTTCCCCACCTGGGTCCTTCACTCCCTGCTGCTCGCTCCATCCTCCATCCCCCTGGTCTCTCCATCCTCCATCCACCTGATCTCCATCCCTTTGCGCCCTCCATCCTCCATCCCTCTGATCTCTCCATCCCCCTCTTATCCCTCCTCATCTCCATCCCCCTGCTCCTCCATCTCCATCCCCCTGGTCTCTCCATCCTCCATCCCCCTGCTCCTTTCATCCTCCATCCCCCTGCTCCTTCCATCTTCCATTCCCCTGCTCCTTTCATCCTCCATCCCCTGTTCCCTTCCATCTCCTGCTCCTTCCATCCTCCATCCCCCTGCTCCCTCCATTCTCCATCCCCCTGGTCTCTCCATCCTCCATCCCCTTGGTCTCTATCCTCCATCCCCCTGGTCTCTCCATCCTCCATCCCCCTGCTCTCCATTCATCCACCTGTCTCTCCATCCTCCATCCCTGTCTCTATCCTCCATCCCCTGGTCTCTTCCATCCTCCATCCACCTGATCCTCCATTCTCATCTGCACCCTACCATCCCATCCCCTGGTCTTCATCTCCATCCACCTGATCTCTCCATTCCTCCACCCTCCTCTCATCCCTCTGATCTCCATCCCCCTGTTCATCTCCATCCTCCACCCCCTGCTCCCTCGATTCTCCATCCCTGTCTCTCATCTCCATCCCCCTGCTCCTTTCATCCTCCATCCTCGCCTTTCTCCTCCTCCCCCTGTTCCCTCCATCCTCCATCCCCTTGCTCCCTCCATTCTCCATCCCTTGGTCTCTCCATCCTCCTGCCTCCTGTCCTTTCATCCTCCATCCCCTGCTCCTTCCATCTCCATCCCCTGTCTCTCATCCTCCATCCCTCGTTCTCAATTCTCCATACCCTGAACTCTATCCCCCCTGCATCCTTCTTCCCCCTGCACAGCCTGCCACCCTCTGCACCCCTCTCTCACAGTCACAGTCACATACCCTGCACAGCACTCTTCTCCAGCTTCTTTCCCGCTGGGCAAAACTCCGCCCTCCCGAGTCACATGTACGTGACATCATCGCAGGTCCTGCAGCTCCAGTAGATGCTCTGCTTGTGCCTCCACTCCACACATGGGCCATTCAGATTTTCCGTACGCCATTCAGATTTTCTGGTACGCCGTACTGGCACGTACCGCCGCAAAAAAAGCACTGATTATGATTATATATACACAGGGTGGGCCATCTATATGGATACACCAAAATAAAATGGGAATGATTGGTGATATCAACTTGAAATAATTCATCAAATAATACTCAGGGTTCTTTTGGATCACTGAAATCAATCTCAGAAACCTTTGATAATTAGTTTAGCAGGGATCCCAATAAAAGGAAAACTGGGTGTTCCACAATATTAAGCAGGCCACAGTTTTCAAGTAACATGGTAAAGAAAAAGGATCTCTCTGCTGCCGAAAAGCAACAAATAGTGCAATGCCTTGGACAAGGAATGAAAGCATTAAATATTGCACGAAAACTTAAGCGTGATCATCATACTGTGAAGAGACTTGTGGCTGATTCTGAGCACAGACGTGTTTGTGCAGATAAAGGCAGAAAGAGGAAGGTTTCTGAAAGGCAAATTCATTGGATTAAGAAAGCAGCTGCTAAAAAGGCCTTACAAACCAACAAACAGATATTTGAAGCTGCTGGTGCCTCTGGAGTCCCTCGAACCACAAGGTGTAGGATCCTTCAAAGGCTTGCTGTGGTATAAACCTACTATTCGGCCACCCCTAAACAGTGCTCACAAGCAGACATCCTGGGCCCAGACATAAATGAAGACTAATTTTAAACAGTCTTGTTTACTGATGAGTGCCGAGCAACCCTGGATGGTCCAGATGCATGGAGTAGTGGATGGTTGGTGGATGGCCACCATGTCCAAACAAGGCTGCGACGTCAACAAGAAGGTGGAGGAGTCATGTTTTGGGCTGGAATCATTGGGAAACAGCTGGTAGGCCCCTTTAAGGTTCCTGAAGGTGTGAAAATGACCTCTGCAAAGTATATAGAGTTTCTGACTGAGAACTTTCTTCCATGGTACAAAAAGTAAAAACGTGCCTTCAGGAGCAAAATCATCTTCATGCATGTCAATGCACCATATCATGCTACAAAGAATACCTCTGTGCCATTGGCTGCTATGGGCATAAAATTGAGATAAACTCATGGTGTGGCCACCATCTTCCCCTGACCTCAACCCCATAGAGAACATTTGGAGTATAATCAAGCAAAAGATCTATGAGGCTGGGAGGCAGTTCACATCAAAACAGCAGCTCGGGAGGCTATTCTGACATCATGCAAAGAAATACAAGCAGAAACTCTCCAGAAACTTACAAGTTCAATGGATGCAAGAGTTGTATTGGTGATATCAAAGAAGGGTTCCTATGTTAACATGTAACTTGGCCTTTTAGGATGTTTTTTAAATTAAATAGCTTTTTATGTCAGTGAATGTGACCTCCTAATGCTGTAAATTCAACAAATGAGCGTTTTCAGTTCTTTCAAACATATCAAATGTTTAGAAACTCTACTGTACCTAATAATTTGGAACAGTGTATTTAGAGTTTTTTTTAATTTTGAAGATTATACTGTTATCATTGGGAGGTTTCTTCAATAAAATTTGATGTATACTCTTAATGGGTGATCACTTTTATTACACTGACTGTCATTTGCACCATTTAGGAAAATCAGAGAAAAAGAACATTTGCATAATAATTTGGAACACTAGAAATAAGCCTGATGCTATCACATCGGGAATGCGGTGAAATGAACATCTGTGGTGCGCAACCAATCAGCTGAGCAGCGGCGGCCAGCTAAATCTCTCGCCATTGGTGGGAGATTTAAAGCTGGCCGCCGCTCATCTCCCGCCACGAGAGGTCAGCAGCGATGCTGGGGGAGATGCTGGCGGAATGGCAGTGAGCGGTGGGCCACCAGGAGATCAGCGGCAGGCGCTACTGGCAGGAGGATTAAAGACCGCTCAGCTGATTGGTTGCACGTCGCCCGGTGAGTGACCAATCAGCTGAGTAGCAGCGGCCAGCTTTAAATCTCCTGCCAATACCGCGCTACTCAGCTGATTGGTCGCACACTTGGCAGTGCGCGACCAATCAGCTGAGCAGCGAGGCATTAGCGCGAGATTTAAACATGCCATCTTTTATCTCCCGGCAGAGATAGCAGTGATGTGTATGTCACATGCGGAGGTGCAGTTTGTATATATACAGTGATATGAAAAAGTTTGGACACCTGAGGGGCGGGGCTAAACGGAGAGAAAAAAAACTCAGTTTAAATGCTGCAGACAGGGAGAGAATGATTGGCAGCGGTGGGCAGATTACACATGCAGGGGGTGTGAATCTGCCCTTGGCTGCAGCCCCTAGCCACCTCCTTAGTGGCTGTGGCATGTAAGTTTTCTAAGTGTATTATCTCGGGGTAAAGGGTTGCTCAAGTGCTGGGTGACCCCTTGTCTGCATGCTGCAGACATGCTGCATCCAGTGCTGTAATTAGATCACCATGCCTGGTTTGGTGACAGGTCCTCTTTAACTGAACTGGAATTGTTTTGTAAAGAGGAATGGTCAAAAATACCTTTCATCCAGGATCCAGGAACTCATTAACAGCTACAGGAAGCGACTAGAGGCTGTTATTTTTGCAAAAGGTGGATCTACTAAATATTAATGTCACTTTTCTGTTGAGGTGCCCATACTTTTGCACCTGTCAAATTTTGAAATAATGCATATTTCACATTTTTGGTTAGTACAATAAACCTCATTTCAATCCTGAAATATTACTGTGTCCATCAGGTATTACATATATCACACTGAAATAGCTGTTGCAAAAACCCAATTTTAAACAAAAAAAAATGAGTAAGATTAAGAGGGGTGCCCAAACTTTTTCATATGACTGTATATATACTAGATGGTGGCCGATTCTAACGCATCGGGTGTTCTAGAATATGTATGTAGTTTATTTATGAAGATTTAAGAATAATGCAAGAGCGATCAGTAAGGTACCATCACACTTGGCAACCAGCGATCCTGACAACGACACGACCTGGTAGGGATCGTTGAAAGCGTCACTACGTGGTCACTGGTGAGATATCAAACAGTCAGATCTCACCAGCGATGCAGCAACGATATGGCGGTCATTGGGAATCTATCACTCTAAGGCGAAATATTGAGGTCGTTGGTCATTGTCCCACACGGCTTGGCGGGGGATTTGAATCCCAGCCGTCATATCGGAATACCGATAACTTTGGTGTTCCAATATGGCAGTCGGGGTACTTCCGATGCGAGTAGCTGGGAAATGACCGGCTAATGCCGCTGACCTCTGTACGGCAGGAGATGACCTACGGCTACCGTCGGGAGTCCCTACCAGGTCATATTGTTGTAGTGATCGCTGGAGTGTCGCCAAGTGTGACGGTACCCCCATTCTGACACGATCAGCGATCTCACAGCAGGGGCCTGGTCGCTGCTGCGTGTCACACTGAGCTAGATCGCTAGTGCAAGTCGGGGTACTTCTGCTGCGAGCAGCTGGGAGATGACCTGCTAGCGCCGGTCATCTCCTGGCTGCGTCGCCGCTGACCTCCATGCAGCAGGAGATGACCTGGGGCTACCGTCAGGAAATCAGCAGCCAGCTCTGACTACAGTTTGAAAGTGAGCAGAGTTCAGCCAGGCGCTAAGAGAAGTTATAAAATTATTATGATGTGCACAATTCTTAAAGAGAACCTACCAGGAATTTAACGTACTTTGATACCTCGTTTTTCGTTGATAATTCGTCCGAAAACTATCAACGAAAACCGAAACTGATGATAATCGAGGCAGCGATTTCCATAGGAACAAATGTAAAACGAATTAATTGATTCGAGACACTGAAAAAGACCTACAAAAATTTTTTTTTATAGTAAATAAAAATAGCAGTGAATGCTAGAATCACTCAGAAATAACTGTAAAAGGAATAGGAAACAACAAATTTACTGAAAAAAAAACCATTTAATATATTTTATTTTTATAAAAGCTCATTTTGTTGTATGGAAGACAGACGCCAAGAAGGGGAGAGGGGGTGCACATTTTATTTTTTGGAAGTGGAATCACATTTTTTAAACCAGTCACCAGGTTTTTGCAACCTAATCTGAGAATAGCATAATATAGGACCCGAGATCCTGATTCCAGCGATGTGTCACTTGCTGCTGCTCAGTGTACTTTTGATAAAATTACTGTTTAATCAGCTGGAGATGATCATTAGCAGTCTACTTGGCCTGCTGTCAAGTAGTGTGGCATATTCACAGACTGCTAAGGGTGCCTTCACACTGCGGTCAGGTCTGACTATGAACAGCATCGGCTCATGTGCAGATTCAATTTTTTTTTTCACCTGCACAATGTGGAGACGACTATGAGCGCAGATAAAAAAAGAATAGATCTGCACATGCACCAATGCCGTTCATAGTCATCTCCACATTGTCCTCAGTAAAATGGCGCCGGAGATCACTGAACATTTGTGCACCGTCTCCGGTGCCATTTTACTGAGGACACTGTGGAGATGAATACGAGTGTCAGGGACGTGTGCGCAGGTGAAAAAAAAAATTGAACCTGCGCATGAGCCGATGCCGTTCATAGTCGTCTCCACATTGTCCTCAGTAAATAGGCACTGGAGATCGCAGTACACACATGTGCTAGCTCGGCACCATTTTACTAATGATATCATTGCAATAAGGCCGTTTTTACATCACGGCAGTATCAAGTCCAGGGCTGTCCGGTGTGAACCAGACAGCCCCGGACCCGATTTGCAAACAGATCCGGAGGGGGGATATGACCTCCGGTCCAGTTTGCAGCAGAATTCAGCTGATAGCAGCCTCAGCTGCTGAAACTTCAAGATCGTGGCTAGCGGGGAGCTAGCCGCGGTCCTAAAATCTCTGCATGGGGACAGTTCATGGTGCTGAAGTTGAGCAGCGCTTGCTGCTAAACTCCAGCACTCATCGTCCGGTTCCCAGATAATATAATAATAATATTTATTCATTTATATAGCGTTATTAACTGATCTTATGTCGGATCCAGGGCGATCCGGCGCCATAGACCCCAATGTTAGGATCGCGCCAGATCCGGGAGCACCCGATTTGTTGCGATTTTTGCCCCGGACACAAAAGCGTTGCTTGCAACGTTTTTGTGTCCGGGAGAAAAGTCTGAATCCTGCCGGATCCTCCCGAACAGATGGAAACTGGATGGCAAATAGCTGCCGGACAGCCCTGGATCCAAAAAAACAGCCTAACAATGTGCATGTGTCGCCAGCAACGCGGCTCCAAATCCCAGTAGTTGGTTCCCTTTAATAAGTTACTCCAGTGCACACATAAACAAATTTGTTTAGAAAAACATCAGTCTTGATGAATGGAGGCCATAGCATTACTAGTACAGAGAATACTTTTTAGTTATTCATTTCTTCTGTGCCTGTGTTGACGGCCTTCTCATTCTTGCCTTAACTCTCCACCTTCTAGTGTTAATGATGTGATAACTTTCATCTTCATTGTAAGCCATAAACTGAGGCTTTTCTGTAGTGCACTCTGCAGTTTGACCTGTCTTGCAAGATGTCGTAAATACTAAAGAGTTCACTGTATAGCCTTTAAGAAAGCTTATACTTTTTCAATTTTTATTACAGAGAAGGCCTCTGTTCATATTACTGTCATGACTTCTCTTTTTACAGGGCACCATTGACTTATGAGCGGCCTGTAAAGATTCTGTCAATGAAAAAGCAACAACAAAAAAACCTGATGGAAAGCAACTGTGTAAACGGAGACTAAATGTTCTCCTTAAAGGGGCACTCGTGTTTCCAACATGAGCATTTAAGTGATATTTACAGAATACAGTATTGATGTGAAGACTGAGTGGAGAGGCAGCCATGTGTGCAATGCTCTTGTCACTCACTTCTATGAGAACTATAGAAACAGATGCACATGTCTGTGCTATAGTTCTATAGTATAGTGTACGCATATGTACGGTATATATGATTCAAAGAAGCACTACTGCTGGAGTAGCCACAAACCACCCAAAAAAAATTAAAAAGTTATTGTTTATTGAAACATAATTACATACATAATATTATTATCTAATTCCATTGGATTTCTAAAAAAATGACCAATGATGTGCGCATATTCTGACATACAGTGGGGAAGAAAAGTATTTAGTCAGCCACCAATTGTGCAAGTTCTCCCACTTAAGGCCCAGTTACACACACAGATAATTGTGCAGAGATTGTTCGCAGATCTCTGGTTGCAGTGAAATCATGGACACATTGTTACATTTGTACACGGCCACAAAATAGAACAATGTGTCCATGATTTCACTGCAACCAGAGATCTGTGACCAATATCTGCACAATTATCTGTGTGTGTAACTGGGCCTTTAAAAAGATGAGAGAGGCCTGTAATTGACATCATAGGTGACCTCAACTATGAGAGACAAAATGAGAAAACAAATCCTGAAAATCACATTGTCTGATTTGGAAATAATTTTTTTTCAAATCTTGGTGGAAAATAAGTATTTGGTCACCTACAAACAAGCAAGATTTCTGGCTCTTTCAAACCTGTAACTTCTTCGTTAAGAAGCTCCTCTGTCCTCCTCTCATTACCTGTAGTAGTGGCGTATGTTTGTACTTGTTATTAGTATAAAAGACACCTGTCCACAGCCTCAAACAGTCACATTCCAAACTCCACTATGGTGAAGACTAAAGAGCTGTCGAAGGACACCAGAAACAAAATTGTAGCCCTGCACCAGGCTGAGAAGACTGAATCTGTAATAGGCAAGCAGCTTGGTGTGTAGAAATCAATTGTGGGAGCAATAATTAGAAAATTGAAGACATACAAGACCATTCATAATCTCCCTCGATATGGGGCTCCACGCAAGATCTCACCCCATTGGGTCAAAATGATCTAAAAAACGATGAGAAAAAATCCCAGAACCACACGAGGGGACCTAGTGAATGACCTGCAGAGAGCTGGGCCCAATGTTACACAGGCTTCCATCAGTAACACACTACGCCACCAGGGACTCAGATACTACAGTGTCAGATGTGTCCCCCTGCTTAAGCTAGTACACGTCCAGGCCCATCTGAAGTTTGCTAGAGAGCATTTGGATGATCCAGAAAAGTTTTGAGAGAATGTCATATAGTCAGATGAAACCAAAGTAGAACTGTTTGGTTCGTTGTGTTTGGAGGAGAAAGAATGCTGAGTTGCATCCAAAGAACACCATACCTACTGTGAAGCATGGGGGTGGCCACATCATGCTTTGGTGCTTCTTCTCTGCCAAGGGACCAGGGTGACTGATCCGTGTACATGAAAGAATGAATGGGGTCATGTATTGTGAGATTTTGAGTGCAAACTTCCTTCCATCAGCAAGAGCATTAAAGATGAAACGTGGCTGTGTCTTTCAGCATGACAATGATCCCGAGCACACCGCCAGGGCAATGAAGGAGTGGCTTCGTAAGAAGCATTTCAAGGTCCTGGAGTGGCCTAGCCAGTCTCCAGATCATAACCCTATAGAAAACCTTTGGAGGAAATTGAAAGTCTGTGTTGTCCAGCAACAGCCCAAAACCATCACTGCTCTAGAGGAGATCTGCATGGAGGAATGGGCCAACATACCAGCAACAGTGTGTGCCAACCTAGTGAAGACTTACAGAAAACATTTGACCTCTGTCATTGCCAACAAAGGATATATAACAAAGTATGGAGATGAACTTTTGTTATTGACCAAATACTTATTTTCTACCACAATTTGAAAAAAAAGTCTTTCCAAATCAGACCCTGTGATTTTCAGGATTTGTTTTCTCATTTGTCTCTCATAGTTGAGGTCACCTATGATGTAGATTACAGACCGACCTCATCTTTTTAACTGCACAATTGCTGGCTGACTAAACACTTTTTTCCCTACAGTATTCCCACAAATTGTAAATTGGACATTATCCCTAAAAACTGTTTTCAATAGGCTAATGACAAAACATTAAAAAAATTACAACAAATTATCTGCTCCCTAGGATCCTGTAAATCCACCAGGATGTCCAATTGTCTCCAGCATAGCAGGGCGGTGTGATATGTCACTGACGTGCTCACAAAGATCAGTGGAATCTACCTTAAGATCAACATGATTCTTATCACAATATATATACCGTATATACTCGTGTATAAGCCGAGCTGTGTATAAGCCGACCCCCCTACTTTTGCCCCCAAAATCCGGGAAAACCTATTGACTCTTGTATAAGCCGAGGGTGGACCCCAGCATAGGTATACAGCCCCCAGCAGTGTGGTATACAGCAGCCTCCCCAGTGGTATATACAGGCCCCAGCAGTGTTACAGCAGCCTCCCCAGTGGTATATACAGCAGCAGCCCCAGTGGTAGTATACAGCAGCCCCAGTGGTAGTATACAGCAGCCCCAGAGGTATATACAGCCCCAGTGGTAGTATACAGCAGCCCCAGAGGTATATACAGTCCCAGTGGTAGTATACAGCTGCCTGCCCGCCACCCCCATCAGTATACAGGCACCCCCATCAGTTTCCAGGGCCCCCCTCCTTGCTCCGAAAAACCTGCAAAGTAAAATCATTATACTTATCACTGTCGCCGCCGTCCCCGCTGCTGCCATCGCGCTCCCCGTCTTCTTCCAGCGTCTTCCAGTTTCCTGTGGTCGGCGCAGGCAATGACGTCATTGCCTGCGACCACAGGAAGCCGGAAGAAGCCGGATGAAGCCGGGGATCGCGATGGCAGCGGCGGGGACGGTGGCGACAGGACAGTGATAAGTATAATGATTTTACTTTGCAGGTTTTGCGGAGCAAGGAGGGGGGGCCCTGGATCCTGATGGGGGGGCCTGTGTACTGATGGGGGTGGCGGGCGGGCAGCTGTATACTACCACTGGGTATATACCCGCGTATAAGCCGAGGGGGGACTTTTCAGCCCAATTTTTGGGCTGAAAAACTCGGCTTATACGCGAGTATATACGGTATATCCCTACGACATGAAAATGGATTAGGAGCAGTCCATATTTTCCTGGAGATGACTGACTGATGACTGACTGGGATGGCCATTTATGTGAATTTGTATTGGAACTATTGGACTCATACACAATTTTTTGTGTTCAAGGACAGGTGTTATCTTCAGAGGCATGGCATGATGTCCATGGTCTCTCTTTGAACATACCTTCATTTGGTATAATATTTGTATATGTGTGATATCCTCTTTGGATACTCACATATTTCACTGTTTCCTTTTGTTGGATTAATTCACACTTACAATATAATGTATTAGACATTTTTATTAATTATTTATCAACTTTTACACTATATTCCATATTATTTTTTTTCATGTAAATCATATATGTAATAAATTATATATTTATTTCACTAATTTTTTTATTTTCTTACTCTTTGTACTACACCTTTTTATCAGCTTTATGTATAAAATTTATTTTTTCTCCATTTTTCTATTTATTCACTCATACATGACTCATTTATTAATATAATTTATTGATGATACATCCAATTGTCACTTGTAGCGCCTGCCCCGCCTCCCACCATCCGACTTCCTCCATGCTAAAGAGTCTCCACCCTTGTATTATTTTGAGATATGGCTGTGGACCTTTAGACTCCTAAAAAAAATGGCCGTTGACGTGCACATTCCCACTGCACTCAGACACCATGTTGCTCCATCCAGGCTGTCAATGCTAAAGCACCTGCAAGTCATCACTAAGTCATGGTTTAACCGATATGCCTGAGTTGTGTGACATCCAGGGAGGATGCATATGATTGGCGTTAATCGTGGTGCGCATGCACCATTCAATTGCCAACTTTTAGTGACCTATTAAAAACCTGGTTGACAATGACAGATTATACTTTCCCTTGAGAAAGCAAACATGTGAAATGTGCTTCGGGGCAGTGTGGAGGGTCCATCATCCCTGATACACCATGGGTAAGGAATACCCAAAACCTGCTTTTTATAAGCAGCATCTTTACTGTCAAGGGAGCAGGTTTTGCCTGCAGAAAAACATGTGGCAAAAATGCAACGTGTGAACATAGCCTTTAGCTGCTGAGTTGTCACCTTGTTAGAAAACTTTACATATTCTTGTCCCATGGTAGGTCTGGGAGTGAGGCCAAAGAATAGAATGTTTCAATAACAAGGCAGAATGTTCCAAAACATCAGATAATGAAGAAATGTGATCAGCTTCCATAATGTTAAATAACACTAAAATGATGAATCTAATACAAGCATGAATATGTATTTAGAATAGATTTGCAAATCCAATCATCTTACAGCTATTAGTGACCAATGATTACGGTAGTTATGTTTAATTTACTGTAACCAATCAGTGAATCATCTTATTCTGGGATAATTGCCCCCAGATATACCGATATACTTTATTAGATCTACATAGAGTCCTAAATACTTTAAGCCCCCATATAGCCTCCTGTATACGTTTGTCCACCTACATAGATCTGAATATACTGTACAGTATGAGCCCCCACATAGCCACATATACATTTCTGATTCTCACATAGCCCCTATATACATTAGGAGCCTCCACACAGCCTTCTACATACATGCAAACATTCCATACATATGAAAAAAAACATTACACACTAATCACGCTCCTGTTTCCCTGCCCCCAGTGCACTGATGCTCTGCACAGTGAACACATTCATGTGAGGTCATCACGTCTGCTGTGCCTCATACTGATTGGAACAAGATGGATCCAGCTGCACTGTCCTCCACCAATGTATTCATTGCTATGTGTAGCTTGTGGATACAAACTGCAGTGACATCAGAAAGCGAACGGCTTCGGAGGGCATGGTGTGGCCTACAGCCCACTGTTTTCAGTCTTTCGGCTGTCTTGGGCCAGAATGGAACAGCCAGAGGGTTGGATGCGGCCTATATATCTGGTATTTACATATACATAAATGCCCAGTTGATAAACATATATATTACTTAAGGTACCATATATATAGGATGAACAGTTCACAAAAAGGGTTTCAAACACTGGTGAATGTTTTTTAATTCATTCTACAATTTTAAAACTGTATTTAGTGTGCATTGTTTAGGCACAGGTAGATCTGTCCTTCTTTATCTTATTATATAGCGATAAGAGTTCATCCTCGCTCTGGGTTGTTGCCCTGTCTCCCCTACATACAGGTTCCCACTCACACATTTTGTATATATAAGTAAATACACCACATTATCTGTGGTGCAGCTGAAGTTACATGGAATCTTGCAGTCCTGATGTGAGCTGGATGACATTTACCATTCACCATTAAAAGGTATCAACCACTGAGGACTCTCAGATTCTAATATTTTTCTATCTACCGGCTAACACGGTACAAACATATTTTACCTTAAGAAATCTTACGTATCCATCCCAAAAAATGCATTAAAGTGCAAGACACAAATATCCAGCGTATACAGGTCTTTATGTTACATTTCCTAAATATTACTGCAAGTAAACAAGAAACAATGAAACTGAACCGATTGAAAGTCTTCCATGCTTTTCAATTCATTGTCAATATTTTGTCACTTCCAGTTTTGTGTGATGTCTTTTATAAATCTGTGGAGTTCACAGATTGAAACACTTAAAAGGACCTTCATGAGATTATGATTAGTAGACACAGGGGTTTTAACATAAATCGGATATAGGTTGTAAAATGATTTAGTCATAAATGTGCCATATAGTGCACAGATGACTCATTAACTTGCGTCTTCTGTATTAAATCCATGAGTTCCCATGACCTAGGTAAACCCTTTATGAGTCGTTTAGTGCAGAGTATCATTGGTTCGAGAGGATATATGAAGCCATCTGCATGGTTATTAGTCGTGGATTTAAGCATTTTTCCAGCGCAGTAATTTTTAAGTAATTGATTCCGTTCTTATATTTGAGTGTTACACTCTATACTGTATATATAGCTAATAGTTCTACTATGGTATTTAGGTTAGTAGTTGTATTGATCTTGTCCTTAAGGACACAATTGGTATTAAATACAGGGCAGAGTTGTACTTACACAATGCCAGCCCTTATTCATAGTAGTTATAAAGCTTTTACTAACTATATTTAAGAGCGGTTTTATTGGTGTGTATATGACTTATGACTCTTGTAACTTCATAAAGTCTGCAGCACTTTTTTACATTTTTCATAATGAAGAAAAGAACTTCATTGCCAGCAGATACAAATGTAAACGATTGCTTATGTTATGTCCATAATATGGGGCGACTTCAGCCCTACCATGCCCTTTCAGCTTTCACTGTCCCGGAGCTCATTCGAATGTTGGGTTCTTTCCATTTTCTCCCTAATTCGAGCTGCTTTTACAACGTTTCAAGATGCTTTAAATGTTAATACCCCCTTGAAAGTGATCTCTGGGTGGAAGAACTCATTTAAATTTTGTTGGTTGACCCATTTATTGAAATATCTGGGGATTCATCTCTCTGCCAACAATGAGGAACTCTTTAAGTTGAATTTTGCCCCTTTTCTACAGAAACTGAGGGAGGAGTGTGGGAGATGGGTTAGGGGATCCTTTACTTTGGGAGCTGTAAGATCCTTAAGATGAATGTTCTTCTCAGCGTTCTGTACCTGTTTCAGAAGCTCCCCATTAGAATACATGACTCATTTTTTAAGGACATGTCTTCCTTACAGATCAAGTTCTTGTGGGTGAACAGACCAGCTAGGCTTGCTATTTCTTTGCTTTGTAGGCCAAAGGGGAGGGGAAGCTTGGGTCTCCCGGACTTGAAAAATGTATTAGTTTGCCGCTCACATGTCTACGGTGGTAGACTGGTGCAGACACAGATCTACTAAGGCGTGGGTGCAGTTGGAACAGGGTTTCTCGGAGTCTCCTCTGTCTGACTTTCCCTGGTTCCCAGACCTGGTGGCTTCCTTGCTGAAGTCGCATCCTACAATTGGTGCAACTTTGGTCTGTTGCTCTAGAGCCGATGCTTTTTGCATGTGTTATCTACCCCCTCACCTTTAACTCCTATTATTGGTTCGCGGACTTTCCTCCTGGGTTGACAAACCTGACCTTTCAAAAATGGATCGAAGGGTGGATTTCGGTTGAGTTGGGAATTCTTGGCTGTCCGTGGGCAATACCCAGGGATGAGTGGCTCCGGCACCTTAGGGGCTTTGGCGCTCTCTACAGCTCTGGTATTTTCTATGTTCTATCCCTGTTTATGAACAGTTTTCGAAGCCCTTAACGGAATTCGTGAAGCTATATGCTGAGGAGGGTCCATTACGACATAGATTGTCAATTGTGCATTCTCTTCTGACCGACTCTATAGATTTGCCCTCTCCATCATACTTATCATTGTGGAAAAAGGAGCTGGATGTCACTATTACTCTCAAACAGAAGTGTAATATCTTGACTCTGGCACATAAAACCACATTTAGTTCTAGACTACAGGAGGCCAATTTTAAGATTCTTGCCCAGTGGTGTAGGCTTCCCACAAAAGTCCACAAGATGTACCCTATCGCTGACCCTCTTTGTTGGAGATGTGGACTAGGAGAAGGGAGTTTCCTCCACAGTTTTTGGACATGCCAGAGACTGCAATCTTTCTGGATCGAGGTGAGGGGCATTGTCAGGTTGGTGACTCAAGCTGATCAGAATTTGGGGCCAGAACTGTTTCTGCTGCACCTATCAGACCTCTCCCTGGCCATGTACATGGAGGAATTGACTGAGTCTCTCCATGGCAGATTTGACTCCTTTTATAAAACTTAGCATTTATGGATGGACTTTAAGGCCTCATCTGACTATGTGAACATCCTCTCTCGGTGATGATGGTCCCTGCCCCTGAGGGTGGAGAGTAAGCTCCTCCTTGACTTTGTTAGTCCTGGTTTGGTCTTACCTAGGGGGCTCTCCGACCTAAGGTAGATTCACTAGACATTTGGGTTTTCCTCCTGCCTCTCCCCCACCTCCTTTTCCTCCTTTCCCTACCCTTCTCTCCTTTCTTGTGATCCCTCTACAACACCACATTAACCAAGGCCCTCGACCTAGCCGCCCCCCTCACATACCACGCTCCACGCACTAACAGGCAACCCTGGCACACCACCCTCACTAAAGACCTGAGACCGGCATCCAGGGTCGCCGAGAGGCGATGGAAAAAATCATGTTCCACTGAGCACTTTGCGCTGTTCAAACAGTCCCTCATCACCTTCAAGACTGCACTTGCTACCGCCAAACAAACCTTCTTCTCATCCCTAATAACCTCCCCGTCCCGCAATCTCAAACAGCTTTTCAAAACCTTCAATTCCTTACTCCTTCCACCTGCTCCCCCTCCCTCGAGAAGACTTTGCCTCCTTCTTCAAAGAAAAGATTGACAGAATCAGAGACAACTTTGATCCACTGTCACCACAGCCTCCCCTTTCACCTATACTGCCCTCTCCTTCCATCAACTGCTTCCCCCCATAACTGAAGACCAGCTCTCCTCCCTCCTGTCAAAATCACACCTCACCAATAGCACCCACGACCCGTTCCCATCCCACCTCATTCCCATCCTCACCCCCGTTATCATCCCAGCCCTAACTCATCTTTTCAACCTATCACCATTGGCACCTTCCCCTCAGCCTTCAAACACACCTTGATCACACCCCATCCTCAAAAAACCCTCCCTCGACCCCACAACTGTCTCCAACTACTGCCCTATATCTCTCCTCCCTTTTGCCTCTAAACTACTTGAACAGCATGTCCACTCTGAGATGTCCTCTCACCTCTCCACCTACTCCCTCTTTGACCGCCTGCAATCTGGCTTCTGACCCCTCCACTCCACTGAAACAGCCCTGACTAAAGTCACCAACAACCTACTGACTGCCAAAAGCAAGCGCCACTACTCTGTTCTCCTCCTCCTCGACCTGTCCGCCGCCTTCGACACTGTTGACCACTCCCTTCTACTTCATCCTCTATGCCGATGACACCAAAATCTACCTGTCTGGTCCTGACATTGCCTCCCTTCTATCCAAAATTCCACACTACCTGTCCGCCATCTCATCCTTCTTCTCTGCTCGCTTCCTTAAGCTGAACATGGACAAAACAGAGTTCATAGTCTTCCAGCCAAGACATTCCCCCTCACTACCTGACCTATCCATTGTCGTCAACGACTGATCTCTCCGCAGTCCCCCACGCCAAGTGCCTCGGGGTTATCCTTGACTCTTCCCTCTCCTTCAAGCCCCACATCCAGGCCCTCGCCACCTCCTGCCGACTCCAGCTCAAAAACATCTATAGGATCCGCACTTTCCTTGACCACGACACTACTAAAGCCCTTATTCACGCTCTCATCATCTCTCACCTCGACTACTGCAACCTCCTGCTCACCAGCCTCCCCAATACCTCCCTTGCACCTCTCCAATCTATCCTGAACTCCGCTGCCCGCCTAATCCATCTATCTCCCCGCTACTCCCCTGTCTCCCCCCTCTGCCAAGCCCTTCACTGGCTCCCTACTTCCCAGAAATCCCAGTTTAAAACATTAACCATGATATACAAAGCCATTCACAACCTGTCCCCTCCATAAATCTCTGACATGGTCTCCCGATACCTACCCTCACGCAACCTGAGATCCTCCCAAGAGCTCATCCTCTACTCCCTCCTCATCTCCTCTTCGCCCAACTGCATACAGGATTCCTCCCGTGCTTCACCCATACTATGGAACTCACTGCCCCAACACATCAGACATTCTCCTACCCTTGGAACCTTCAAAAGAAGCCTGAAGACCCACCTCTTCCGCCAAGCCTACCACCTGCAATAAGACCCAGTCCACCATACCGCCTCACGACTGGAACTTCCCCCTCCCACTGTATCCCCACCCGCCCCTCGTAGACTGTGAGCCATCGCGGACAGGATTTCTCCCCTCTTGTATCTGTACGACCGAATTGTCCACATTTATTGTATCTCCTGAACCCTCTTTAGTTTCTCTCTTTTCTTGACTCTCATGTACTTCTTTGAAAAAGATATATTAGATAAGTTTTTCAATTTGGAATCTTAAATTGTAGTGGTATTCTACTGCCTTATAGTAAGGATTGGATGCTGTGATTTATACTATCGTAGTCTGTGCTATTGTATACATTCCAACTTGAGCTGGATAAAAAAAAAAAAGGGCAACGTGTGGTAGGCAATGGGGTACTATCCCGCAGAGGAATGGATGAAAAACAAAGAGAACAGAGGGCGAAATTGAGCAGAATACGCTAAAAAGCACAATAAAACACACATTAGAATCGCCACAATAAAAATACATTATTAAATTCATCAATCTAAAAAATCATATATATTTACTAGAACATTTTTTACTTACACCACATGTTCAGGTTTTCTGTAGGTAAAAAGATAATAAAATTACATATCACCATATTATCTGTATAAATTGCACAGCTCGTTTTCTCTCTTTCATAATTACTTAGTCACATTCTCTATAGATACGTTCAGACCCTCTGGAGTTAATGTTCCCAATTTATATATCCAATAGCTTTCTTTTTTGATGAGGGCATTATACCGATCCTGGATGGATGACGGAATCCAATCGATTATATAGAGCTTCAAACTACTGGGGTCTTTTTAATGATGTAGATAATAATGTTGGAAACACTATGCTGCATGAACCCGTCTCTTACGTTTTGCCGGTGTTTGCTCATCCTCGCGTGAATGCTTTGGATGGTACGGCCCACGTATTGTAAATCACAGAGGCAAACGAACAAGTATACCACATATGATGAATGGCAATCCATATGGTATCTCATTTTAAAATTTTCAACCCGTGGTAGATGACCGGTACTTAGTCGTGCCTGTCATCACCATTTTGCAGCACAAGCATTTCACGGATTTACATGCATAACAGCCAGGAATCTCATCAGAGTCACCTCTCTCCTCCATTCCATTTATTTTTAGTTCTGTATTGCTACGGGAAACTAAATTCTTCAGATTTTTACTCCTCCTATTTGTGATCATAGGTTTATCTGGTATGTATTTGGATAAAATTGGGTCGGCTTTCAAAATGAACCAATTCTTCTTAATCAGTTTTCTTATGCTGACTCTTGATTCATTGAAAGTCGTTACAAGTCTTACATCTTTATTTTTCTTATCCTCTTTTATATGTTCTGACTGTTTATTCAGACACATTTCCTGAGAGAGGGGCTGAGTTCTTTTATATGCATCAAAGAGGATGCTCTTGGGATAACCTTTTTGTGTAAATCTATCTCTCAAGATTCTTGACTCTCTAGAAAAATCCTGGTCCGTAGAGCAATTTTTTCTAATCCTTCAGTATTGCCCGTATGGTATGTTTTTGATCCAGCTGGGGAGGTGTCCACTGTCAAATCTAAAATAACTGTTGACATCCACCAATTTGAAATGAGTGGAGGTGGACACCATCCACAGCTGGTCACAGGCAACCTGGATGTCCAAAAACTGTACAGTGGATGTCAACATTTATTTGAGATTTGACAGTGCAACATACCCTGAAACATTGACTTGTCTGTGGTTTGTACTGACTATTGTGAGAAGATGGACATAATGCCCACATTCTCCCTTGAAGACACGAGTATTGATGTAATATGATGCATAATAATGTTTGCATTTTAAAGTTTTTGCGCTGTCATGTGATGAAGCTGTGGTCTGCTCAGCAACAGGAAGTGAATAGGCATCGATTAAATTAAAAGTTGGAACTAGCCCAGAGAGGGATGTAGCAAGTACCTATAACTATAGGTATGAAACAAGCTCAGAGAGCCACATGATTTGGGTATTCCTGATGTGAGAAGAGACTGAAGTAGAAAATAGCGTGACCTACCAAGATAAAGAATTAACCAAAGTTAGAGAGAGACTTGAGACGGGTCATGGGACAGGACAACTAGCATTATGGTCCCTGAGTTTACAACTCAGAAATTATGGGCCAAGACGGACAAGAGAACATGAGACACAGTGATTGCTCTGGGGCAGGAGCTCCCCAAGCGTCAGCAAGCTAGAAGCTAAGTTTGGCCATATTGATAAATCTGTTTCTTTGACACGAAGATAGGACAGGGAACTGTGGATTGAAGATATGCCTTTTACTAACTGGACTGTTGGGCTAAGATGGGTTGTGGTGAAGCAAGTGAGACTGGTGGAGGCAGGACAAAGTGAGTTTGTGGAAGTAAAGAGGCTGTGTATAGAAATGTTCTGTGTTGAATTGGAACGCAAACATGTACCTGCTATCTGCTGTACATAGTTATCGTCAAGTGAGTATTTTGGAAAACTCTATTTCAAAGAGCTGGTGGTCTCCGTCACTGACTTGTACAACATCTAGTCCTGGCGAGCTGATGCCATCAGCGTCATGTGGTGTGCAAGGGAGTAGCGCTCCCATGATACAAGTCCACACCCCCAACCTGGTCCCTCATCTTCATGTAACATGCCAGGGCATAAGAGACAACTATGGCTACCGCCCTGAGCCACGTTACACTATACTTTCCTAAATACTGTACCTTCGGGGCAGTCCCACCTAGACCTTGGTAAAGAAGACTTTTGGATAATAAACGGCACATGGTAGTCGGGTTTAATTGTACTTTGGTTACATATTGAACTAAAATGGAGTAATTATTACCATGATGCAGGATATAACAGAACAAATAAGGACTAAGGTTTGTTACAAAATGCTCTAATCATCATTTAGCTTGTACATGGAATGTTTGTTTTACATATGTTGGAAGAAAGAATCTTAAAATATTTTTTTTATTCAAATATTGGCACATTGTGTATGTTTGCTGTTACATAACAGAACTCCCCAGAATCCCCTTCTAATGACCTAGACAGACGCGATTTCCAACCCTTCTGAATTACCATTTCATGTTATAAATAATCTTTACGTTTATTAACGTTACAATCACTTCTACAGACTCTTCCCCTTAACGTTTCCCTTTGCCGGCCTCCCCGACAGGAAAACCTGCTATAACGTTTCATAAATTAAAGACTTTTTGATTTACATTTTGTGAAGATGCCAGCCCAATATACAGTACATTCATAGGAGAAGAAGATGCAATAAAAGAGAATCCTTGTCTGCCTAAAGGCTGGACTGCATCACGATAAATATAAGCAATAAAAAAGAAACTCAAATGACCCGATCACAAATAAGGTTTGGGCCAGATTCATCTACTTTGTCTCTTCAAGGGGAGACACCTGGCAATGTTTTAGTAATGTTTACAGAGTCTGTACATAGAGTAATCGCGCTAGCAGACATTACAAATGGGATACAAATCAAATACTGAAAAAGAAAAGGTTTGATATATCGTCCCGGGCATAGTTTACTATAATTTTTTTTTGCTCTTTATGTATTCTTGTCCATAGGCACAAATCATATTTTATTGCTCTTTACGCTGCTCTTACGCACACGCTTTTAAATATCTAACCATTTGGTAGTATATTTTTCTTGCAGTGATTAGCATCTGTAGCACCTACTTAGATACATCGCTAATTTAAACCCATCAGTCATTCTTCATTTAATGGAGATGACAAGTATTTGGCAACACACGACTCCTTGGAAAATAAAGACTAGGTAATATTAACTATTATGCACGATTTGGGTAGAAAAAAAAAAAGAAAATGAGCAAAAGCCAACACATACTGTTGATTTGCACATGTATAAACTGCCAGCTGGCTCAGTTTAAGCCCTGGGTCCTATCACTGAAGAGACCTCTTAGGATCATCATTATAATTAAATCCAGACGTGAATGGATGGAGAAGTCCAATAAAGCGTTTAACTGAGTATAGCAAGTAGCATGTCTGTCTAGTAGGTGAAAATATATCCCACCCACCATGGTTATGATCAATACATATCCAACGAGGACTGGACATTGTTTTTTTTTTATTAAATACTAGCTGTGAGCCCGATGCGATTGCATCGGGATTCTAGAATCTGTGTATAGTTTATTTATTAAGAGTTTAAAATAATAATCCAATTCTTCCATGATATCTTTCCATTAACTACATATGTTTGTATGGTGGATATCATTTGTGGAAAATTGAACTACGGTATTGTGTTGTAATGGTCTTAGAACACAAAGTAGCAATACGTGTTAATTTCTTAACCTTTTTCTTTGAGAAATCAATATTAGTATTCTGTCTATTGGCCAGTTTGTGTCAGCCCACCAATCGCGGCAAGATGCCCTTACGTCTGGTGGGTCCCTACTCTAACTAATATTATATATAAGGAAGGGACTGGCAACACCAATGTTAAGGTGCAAGCAAAAAAACCAATATATTACAAAAAGAGAGATTGCTGCAACACTAAACATTCTATGAATGTGGAAAAGCTAATGGCTAGTGACTAGGGAATAACAATGAAACACAGGGCTATATGTACAGCTAAAGGGGATATATGAAATAGGATCACAGTAAATACTGCACTGGAAAAAAGAAAAAGAGAGACTTAGCTTCAACATTGGCGCCACTGTGGAAGAGCCCGGTAACTACGACAAAGTGCTCTCATCTTACCGGGTCCTACGCTAACACTCTATGCTGTGTACTACTGCTTGGATGTATTTATGAGCCTGTGAATGCAGATAAAATCAGCTGGGATGGTGTGTCCCAGGACCAGGGCTACAGCAAAATGGAGGGGCATGTGTAGCTACAGGGCGGGGGAAGGGTGCACAGTCCAAAAAAGTCTAATAATATATATAAGGAAGGGACTGGCAACACCAATGTTAAGGTGCAAGCAAAAAACCAATATATTACAAAAAGAGAGATTGCTGCAACACTAAACATTCTATGAATGTGGAAAAGCTAATGGCTAGTGACTAGGGAATAACAATGAAACACAGGGCTATATGTACAGCTAAAGGGGATATATGAAATAGGATCACAGTAAATACTGCACTGGAAAAAAGAAAAAGAGAGACCTACTCTAACTAAATCCGAATTGATATTACTTAGATATTTTTTACTGCTGCTTTTTTCTTATATTTTTAGAGGATGTAGATTTAAATAATCCAATTTTCAAATTTGATACTGAAGGAGTTACCGATGACAGACTTGCAGCAATTTCCGTGCAAAGACTAAAAAACTTGCAGTTAACCTGCTGTAAATGGAGCGAACGTGGCTTCGGCAGGTGCAGCAAATACAGCCACTAACTAACCACAGGTGACTGCAGTTGATGTGGCTGACACTGCCGCAACTACGTTGTCTGCACATACCGCAGGTAAACTACAAATTGCATACATGCAATAATGGAAATTACAGTAAGTATGTTGGAGGTTATTCCTTAGTGATCAACTGTTAAAATTTAGTATATTCCTCAAAAATGTACAAAAATATGAGAAAAAAGCCGCGGTAAAATGTAATTTTGAATTTATGTATGTCCCTATCTATCTAAATGTGCAGAACACACCTTGCAAATGAGATGTGTGTGAACAGCCATCCCACCCGTCTCTTAGCTGTTCACAAAAACCTCTCCCTATGCAAAAAGAGAAACAAATTTCTCAGCACCTATAGTGCTGGAGTTTAAAACAGTGGTTTCTATCATCCAGTGCAAAAATTTGGATAATACACATCTCTGATGTTCTTAGAAAAGTGTGTTCATAAGAATATAGTATGAAGAATGTAAGTAAAAGAAGAAATTTCTAAAAAATTAAGCTCATTTTTTTGTTATTTTTTTTGTATAAAAAAAGATAATAAGTATAGTAAAAGTCAAAAGTTTAATCTAAAATATTCCTGTAGACAATATTTTTGGTAAAGACTTTTTCAGAATTAGGCAACAATTTGCCTTGAATGGGTGTATCCAGCACTTTGACCTTTACATTGCATCGTCTTTTGACTCGTGAAAAAGCCACATATAATTGTCCATGTCCAAAAACGGGTTCTGGCAAATAAATCCCTACTTTCTCCAGTGTTTGGCCTTGGGATTTGTTGATGGTCATGGCAAAAGCAGGCTTCACGGGAAATTGTCGACGTCTTAACTTAAAACGTAAGTCAGTCTCTGATGGAGACAAATCAATCCTTGGAATGAACACCACATTTCCTTCGGCAGACCCAGTAATGACTTTTGCTTGAATCATATTGTCAAACAAAGCAGTGACAATCAAGCGAGTCCCATTGCAAAGACCTTTTCTGCTGTTGAAGTTTCGCAAAAACATGACAATGGTGCCGATTTTTAATTTGAGGCGATGAGAAGGCATTCCCGTCGGTGTAAATGAATTTAAAAATTCCACCGGATATTGGTCTGGGTCTTCAGTCTCATCAGGATCAATGGAATCATCACTAATGTATTCAGTGTATTCACCAGCAATGCAATCCATGACCTTAGAGTTGACCAAATCCACATTGTCATTTTTAGGGCAAAGAATGGCATGTGATGCAGCAATTTGAATGTTTTCGTTGTTATTTACATCAATTAAAATGTTTTCACCAAATATATCAAATATGAGTGAGCCAGTGCAGATCATGTCTTGCGGGATTTCAATGATATCATCTCCAAGGTTGAAATTATTGGATAAATCACCATTTCCCAGTTGAAGTAACCAACTGCTATAATCGGGATCAATAGAGCGCATGTTGTTGATGAGCGGCAATTGAGTGAAAAGCTGCCATTGTCGTGAGTATTTAATGCAACTCTCTACAATGTCAGTTCTTGTACCATGAGGGATGATAGAGAGACACTGTCGAAAGTCTCCTCCCAGAACAATGACTTTACCTCCAAAAGGTGTTTTATTTTTCTTAGAGATATCTGTTGTCATGAGATCCCGTAAAAGTTGATCTATGACATGCAATGCATATTTTGATAACATAGTTGACTCGTCAATAATGAAAAGTTTTGTACTTTTCAAATGTTGTGCAGCATCAGTATCATTTTTAATTCTGGAAACCGATGTTTCATTGATTGGAATTGGAATTCCGTAAAGCGAATGGATGGTTCTTCCTCCTTGCAGTAATTTAGCTGCAATCCCTGTACTGGCTGCAGGTGAGACAATTTCTCCTTCTCCTCTTAGTTCATGAATTAATAAATCATAGAGGTATGTTTTCCCACTGCCACCTGGACCGTCGATGAAAAAGCACTTAGGTTGTAGACTTCTATCTTCTAAAGCTTGATGTATAGCATTATAGGCTAAAAGTTGTTGGTCATTTAAAGTAGCTTTCATTTCCCGAACTCTTCTTAACTCGTCATCCTTGTTGTATTGTGGGTGGATTTGTGGTTTTCTTTTGGGGCGTGGTAGATTAAAATCAGTAAAACTTTTGGCATGAAATTTTAAAACATTTTGGACATCTGTCATTGCATATCCTTCACAATTCTCACACTCCTCAGTGTTGGAGTGGTATGCATGGCAGTAGTCTTGTATGAAGTCTTGTTTAAATTCTTGCCACAACTCCAACGGATGAGCGGGAGGACCAAAAATACATATATATGCAAACATATCACGAAGCTGTGCAGGCATGTTTAGAACACAGGCATCCAATAAAGTATTTTTCCAAACACTATCATCGAAGAGCAATCCAAGGGCTAATGCCGCCTCTTTAAAAGTTGGGTATGTGACTTCATTAACAGTTTTAATGTTGTTAAAACTTGTTGCTCCTTTGACATGAAGTAACACCAACCTTAAATAGTACCGTTCTTGTTCTTTCATACTGACAGTATACATTCTTCCAATCACTGAAGCACCGCCTCGCTTTCTAATTTCCCATGCACCTTCTTTCCAAACATAGTGCTCAGGAATTTGGCGGTATAAGTAATCATGAGCATGTGGTTCATTCTCATTGAGCTCAAAGTAGGCCATAAGAGTGGATTTTCTGTGCATTGTGTAACTGATGTTGTCAGCAGAGTCATTCTCATGAAAATATAGTGGTTGAGAATGTGGGAGATGTACTGCAAGGCGAATAATGCTGTGAGATTGTCTATGCATTGGGTAAGCAAAGATTCGCCAAGCTGCCTCCGGTGCACTTACATACCTTGAATCCATGAATTGGTGTGTTTCATCATGTTGGATGTTGGTTTGACAAATTTCCAGATTGGCTTTATCATGTCCTTTGTAGACATATTTGAATAGGTATTTGACACTTTGAATGGAAGCACATACTTCCACATTAATATGACATTTGTATTTTAATAGTAGGAAAGGGTTATAGGGAACAACCCATGAATTATCAATCATCTTGGAATGGTGTGGAAAGGATGGTCCTAAATTTCTTTGATAAGTAGGATAGGCATCCTTAGTTATGACTGTTTTCGGCTGGATTTTTTTTGGAAAAGCTTTTTTACACTTTCCAAGATCCATACAGGGCGAATTGGGGTTGTGTTGTCCACAGGGCCCATGAATCATGTGTTGCATCACAATTTGATGGAGCAGAGGGTAGTACACAGGATCGGGAATTTCAGCCCACACTGTATTGTCTACTTCAACCTCAGTTCTTAATTTGGAATTGGTATGTAGAATAATCAAAATGTGAGCGTGTGGTAGGCCATGCTTTTGAAATTCAATGACATGAACCATTGCACAAACTTTGCCAAATAATCCAGTGTTAATGTCTTTTAATAGGGCTTCAAGTTTAATTCTGAAGACACGGGCCACTAAATCAGGTCTATGTTCCACACGCTGCCATGGTTCTAAATTGTTTATAATCGCACTCCATTTTGGATTACAGGTCATGGTTACAAAAAGATCCGGTCGTCCAAATTTAGTTACAATAGCCATGGCATCTTGATATCATTGCTGCATGTTTCTTGGACTGCCTTCAAAGGAAGATGATAAAATGACCATCTTGCCAATGGGGATACCTTTTTCTATAGATTTTTTCTGTAGATGTTCTTGGAGTACACAGTAATCCTCCACTTTTAAATCCTTTTGGTGCTGACGAATAAAATGTAGGCGATTAGCCTCGATCTTCACATACGCATCAACTAAGTACTGCTGTGTTAGTTTGCCACCATTTAGGACAGGATTGAACTGATTACGTACAGACAGCAAATAGCAGTAATATTGCAGTTATGTAACCCTGCGTGGACTTTGGCCTTGATGCTTGAGTCCCTCATGCCAGCCTTGTTCTCCATGAGGAAAAAATAAGGGATAGAGTAATGCATCTAAATTGCTATGTAGAATACTGACTTGCTGTGTTTTAGGGGCTAAGGGGTTATTTGGGTCAGGTTTCAAATGAATTAAAATGTCTCTATTGAATGGTGGCTCTCCATTGTCATTTTCAAAAACCACAGCAACTTCATTCACAGTAGGATTGTTATACCGTCTTGGGTCTTGATGTCTATCTTGTTTAATGACCATGGTTATATTTGGCATGACGGTGCCATTTTCTACTGCCTTCTGTTGTTCCTCTAATTCAACGTCACGTAGCATTTTGTAGGCCGAAACAAAGGGATTAATATTATCCAATTGAAGAGCAATGATTCTCATCAACGTAGGATGACATTTTAAATTTTTGGGAGACTGCAGCCGTTGTTCAATAGCGCTTGCAGTATCCAAAATGTACAGTTGTGCATACGCTGGAACTTGATCTTGAGTGGGATGGAGTGTTCCAGTGCGATGATAAATTTGCCCATGAATACGGAAACAGTAAGGGCCGTGTCCAGGTGGTGGAGAAACATTGGCACCCATGGAGGCAAAAGCAAAAGAACTATTAATGCTCCGGATGTTCTCCATGAGATTTTGCTATATTCACTCTATCCTTTGAGCAAACGTTGGAAGACCTCAGGGTATTGAGGTAAGGGTACCTTGACTTTTCCCTTGTGACAACAGAGAGTGAAATGTTGATCAGCTGGGCGTTTGGCCGAAAAATGTAGAGCTTGACAATGTTCACATACGAACTTCATGGGACCACAGCTATGTTCTAAAATAGCAGTATCATCATCCGTAAAGCCCATAGGATTTAGAAGAAGAGTTGAAGGTAACAAAACCTGACATTTTTTCTGTAAGCCTACATAGATCAGGCGTTGAATGGACGAACTGTCGACACTTTCAATAAATGAAGAAGTGGAAGGTAGATTCAACGCCGGCTCTTGAAGTGGAAGCTGTCTGTTTGCGTAGTTGATGACGATATTTAGCAAGATGGGTCAAGCGGACTTGTTTAGACTTCGGAGACTCATTGCATCTACGTGTCTGTAAAGCAGTTTTATGCTTCATAATATCACAGCGTTTGGTGTATGGCGTGTCTTCAGCACAGTGTTTGCGCTTACATGTGGCCTTGCGAGGTGGTAAAGGCTGTTCAGTAGGGGTTAATTGAGTAGAAGAAGAGATGGAAGCAGTATGATGGGCAGGCGGTTCTCCTAAGGGCATGACCTTTTGTTGTTTGCGTCTTTCACGCGCAGCCATCGCTTTTTTGGCCAATCGGTTGCTTCTTTCTTCCGAAGACTCTTTTGAAATGCGTCTTTTAAAAGCAGCCTTTGCATGATCCAACCGAAGGCGCCTATCTTCGGCGCTCTCCTCAGCACGCTTCTTGCGCATATGTGCAGCATCCTTGCCCACATCAGCCTTGTTTTGTGCCTGTGAGCTCATGTTGGTCATTAGGCAGTGCAAAAGATGCAATTTGAGCTATAGTAAGTTAGTTAAGGAAGTAATCAATAGTGAGTGTGTATAGATAGGCAATAGCAATAAAATAATAGTGTGATTGTTGGCGAAAGAGTAAAATCAAAGTACACACTTATTGGTATTGACATTGAAGCAGTTACGTATAGGTAGTGTAAGTAGGTGTAAATAGAAATGAGTGTGTGTTCCTATGACATAAAATGAGACTTGAAGGCAAGAGATATGGATCTAAGTAGCATATATAGGTAAAAATGTCACTGTAGCAATATATAACAGGTATAGAATGACTTAATGTCCCTGTGCCACAACTATAACCCACTGGGAAGTTAGACTAACATGCAAAGAGGTGTTAAAGGGGTTAATGTGTTAAAGACATTAGAAGTACACAGTAATAATTTGGCAGTGTATCCCTAATTGGATAGAAGGTGTTAATGTACCCCTGGCAATACTACTACACACTCCTAAATAGGAATTAGATGGAAAATGGTATGTAAGGGGTTAAATTACCATTGGGATTACTACAACACACTCCAAAGTTGGAATTATATGGCAAATGGTATGTAAGGGGTTAATGTAGCACTGCTATTCTTACTACACAGTATGAAAGAGAAAAATAGTAAAAAAAAGGCATATAAGGGGTTAATGTCCAAATGCCATTAGTACTGCCCATTGTTACATATGAATGTAATGGAAAATGAAACAGAAGGGGTTAATGTCATACTGTTAATACAATGAAAGACTGTCCAATCGTTATGATTTGAAATATGTTATAGAAGGGGTTAATGAGTTAACTGGCCTTATTAATCTAAACTCTGAAGTTAAATTTTAATTCCAAAAAAGAGACCTTAGTTTATATTGTACTGAAAACGACCGGACCTTGCTTCCCGACGTCCCTCACAAAGGATAAGGAAAGCAGGAATGATGTGTGAGGGAAATTTTCAAAATTTGCGGTGTAAAATGGCGGGGGCGAAATTTGAATTCATAAAATGGCGGCAGGCGCAAGGCAATCTTCTGATTGGCCGCTGGCATTTTGCAGCGACAAATTAGAGAAGCAACTCGACGCACAGGAACAGCAGCATGTTGAATGTTTTAGAGTTAGACTTCATAGTGTGTAAAAAATGGCGCCTGTATTCAGATTGGGGTCATCTTTAGAGGAGGGGAGGAGTGAGCGTAGCGGAGATCATCGGCGCAGGGTTGCGGCAGCGTAGCGGAGATTAGCGGCACTCGGTGGGGCCAGCGTATCGGAGATGAGCGGTGTTGACTCAGCTCACCATAGCGGAAATCAATTGTGCTCGTTGGGGGCTCCGGAACGTAGATCAGCGGTGCTCAGTCTCTGCTCCGGAACGGAGAACAGCGTCGCTGGCTGCGGTTAACAGAGCGGAGAGCAGCGTGGCTGTGTCCGGCTACCATAGTGTGCATCAGCGGCGCTTCTCTCCGGCCAGCATTTGACATAGTAGAAAACATGCAGGACATTGTATTTCAAAAGTGGGGCTGGATGTGAGGCTTTGTGCTTATTGGTCGCGGCGCGACCAATGAGCTTTGGGCCTCACATCCGGCCGTGCAACTTGGCAGCATATTGAAAATGGATATTTTAAGTTCAGGGTAGGATGCGCCGCCCTGGTCTTTTGATTGGGCGGCCGTAATTTCAAAAAGATAGCGCCGTGACTCTGGCGGTCTGGTGGCGACCAAAGAGAGTGGCAAAAGCGCTATGGAGTTCAGCGGGGAGACAGCAGAGTTCTATGCCGAGGTACGTGGTTCTGTTTTCGGCCACGGCGCTGGGCTCTCGTCGGTCGGAGTAGTGAAGTGTGTAGCTCCGGCCCGCTGTTATCTCATTGGTCGGCGCAGCTGGCGGCGACCAATGAGAGTGCCCATAGCGGTACGGTGCTCTGGAGCTGAGCGCCAACTGGGTACGGCATGGAGCTCAGCGGGGAGACCGCTGAGCTCCGTGGCCAGGTATCTGGGCGTGTGTCCGGCCACCGCGTTCGGCGCTTGGAGCGCTGAAGTGTGTGGGCGGTTGGAGCGGCGAAGTCTGTAACTGGGGGAAGAGCGAAGGTCTTTGGTCAGCTATGTAGTGGTGGGTCCGGACATCGCCGCTCAGCGCTGCTTGCTAGTGCTGGGTCCGGACACCGGCGCTGCTTGGTAAGTGGGTCCGGCGCTTGGACTGTGCCGATGTCTGTAGCTGGGGGAAGACCTTCGGTGTTCGGGCAGCTACCTTGGGGCTCCTGGCGGGGTTGAGGGGCGAGCAATGGGCGCTGCGCGGGCATTGGTCGCGCTGCGGGGTGCAGGTCCAAGCAATGGCCACTTCGCGGGCATAGCTCGGCGGGGTGTACGTGGCTCTTCTGGCGGGGTTCAGGGCCGAGCAATGGCCGCTCCGCGGGCATTGCTCGCGGGCGCAATGGGCGCTGCGCGGGCATTGCGAAGGGCCGAGCAATGGCCGCTTCGGGGCATTGCTCGGGCTGCTGTAACGACTCGTAACGCCCGCTTCGCGGGCATTGCGAGTGAGGTAGCGGTGTGTGCGAGGGAAGTCGCTAAGACAATTATATAGTAGATTGGATAGAAGGTGTTAATGTACCCCTGGCAATACTACTACACACTCCTAAGTAGGAGTTAGATGGAAAATGGTATGTAAGGGGTTAAATTACTATTGGGAGTACTACAACACACTCCAAAGTTGGAATAATATGGAAAATGGTATGTAAGGGGTTAATGTACCCAGGGGCGTATCTAGGGGGGTGCAGCCGGACCTTTTGCACTGGGCGCAACTCTGCGGGGGGGGGGGCGCCGCTGCGCCAGTGCCATCATGTCAATTGTCAGGCGTCCGGCGGTGGGTGACTACAGCGCCGGCGCTAATCTCCGTGCCGCCCTGCATATTGCGCGCCGCCCTGCTGGTCCACCCCCTGGCAGCAGTTCCCACACACCCCCTCCCCCTGGTCACGTCGTGGCTGCGCGGCGGCTGACGTCATCCGGCGCGCCGCAAACAGTGAGCGCGCGCCGCGCTACAGTGGGACAGAGCAGAAGAAGAGGAGCTGCTGCAGCCTGCCAGCCCCCCTCCTTCTGACTGAGTCGTCCGGCCCGTCCAACACACACTATGAGGTACAATAACCCCCCCCCCGGTCCTCAGAACCAAGGCTGCAGGGCAGCGGGGCTGAAAGCTGGAGATGACAGCACCGACACCCCTCCCCCCCCGCGCTCCTCACCTACCCGGGGGAAAGGGGGGCGCCGAAATAGAGCTGTGCCCCGGGCGCCATGAAGCCTAGTTACACCTCTGAATGGACCACTGCCATTCTTATTACACAGTGTGAAAGAGAAAAATAGTACAAAAAGGCATATAGGGGGTTAATGTCCAAATGCCATTAGTACTACCCATTGTTAGATATGAATGTAATGGAAAATGAAATAGAAGGGGTTAATATCATAGTGTTAATACAATGAAAGACTGTCCAATTGTTATGAATAGAAATTTGTTATAGAGGGGGTTAATGAGTTAACTGGCCTTATTAATCTAAACTGAGAAGTTACCTTTTAATACCAAAAAAGATATATTAGCTTATATTGTACTGAAAACGATCCGGACCTTGCTTCCCGACGTCCCTCACAAAGGATGAGCAAAGCAGGAATGATGTGTGAGGGAAAAATTCAAATTTCGCGGTGTAAAATGGCGGCCGCGAAATTTGAATTCCTAAAATGGCGGCAGGCGCGAGGCGATCTTCTGATTTGCCGCTGGCTCAAGGCGCCGACCAATCACAATAGCGGCGGCCGCAATGCCGCCATATTTGAAATACACTGACTACAGTGTATTTGAAGTATGGCGCCATAGAGCGCGGCGCTCTTCTGATTGGTTGCCGCGTTCAGCGTGCCGACCAATCAGAATACCGCCGCGCTGTATGGCGGCATGCTTCAAATACACTGTACTCAGTGTATTTCAAATATGGCGGCATAGCGGCCGCCACTATTCTGATTGGTCGGCGCGCTGAAGGCGGCGACCAATCAGAAGAGCGCCGCGCTCTATGGCGCCATACTTCAAATACACTGTAGTCAGTGTATTTCAAATATTGCGGCATAGCGCCCGGCGCTATTCTGATTGGTTGGCGCGCTGAAGGCGCCGACCAATCAGAATAGCGCCGCGCGCTATGCCGCCATATCTGAAATACACTGAGTACTGTGTATTTGAAGTATGGCGCCATACAGGGCGCCGCGATTCTGATTGGTCGCCGCTTTCAGCGCACCGACCAATCAGAATAGCGGGGCGCTGTATGGCGCCATACTTCAAATAGACTGTACTCAGTGTATTTCAGATATGGCGGCATAGCGCGCGGCGCTATTCTGATTAGTCGGCGCCTTCAGGGCGTCGACCAATCAGAATAGCGCCGGGCGCTATGCCGCCATATTTGAAATACACTGACTACAGTGTATTTGAAGTATGGCGCCATAGAGCTTGGCACTCTTCTGATTGGTCGCCGACCAATCAGAACAGCGGTGGCTGCTATGCCGCCATATTTGAAATACACTGAGTACAGTGTATTTGAAGCATGCCGCCATACAGCGCGCCGGTATTCGGATTGGTCGGCTCGCTGAGCGCGGCGACCAATCAGAATAGCGGCGCGCTGTGTGGCGCCATAATTCTAATACACTGTACTCAGTGTATTTTAAATATGGTGGCATAGCGCGCGCCGTTATTCTGATTGTTCGGTGCGCTGAAGACGCCGACCAATCAGAATAGCGGCGCGCGCTATGCCGCCATATTTGAAATACACTGAGTACAGTCTATTTGAACTATGGCGCCATACAGCGTGCCGCTATTCTGATTGGTCGCCGCGTTCAGCGCGCCGGCCAATCAGAATAGCGGCGCGCTGTATGGCGCCATAATTCTAATACACTGTACTCAGTGTATTTCAAATATCCCGGCATAGCGGCCGCCGCTATTCTAATTGGTCGGCACGCTGAAAGCGCCGACCAATCATAATAGCGGCGCGCTATGCCGCCATATTTGAAATACACTGAGTACTGTGTATTTGAAGTATGGCGCCATACAGGGAGCCACGATTCTAAATGGTCGCCACCTTGAGCGCGCCGACCAATCAGAATAGCGGCGGGCACGATGCCGGCATATTTCAAATACACTGAGTACAGTGTATTTGAAGTATGGCGCCATACAGCGCGCCGCTATTCTGATTGGTCGGCGTGGTGAACGCGGCGACCAATCAGAATCGCGGCTCCCTGTATGGCGCCATACTTCAAATACACAGTTTGTTCTTCAAATTTACCGCTGTAAGTGAGGCGCGAAGATCATTGGTCGCTGAGTGCTGGCGCCAAACAATGAGCATAGTGCCTTACTTACAGCGGTAAATTTGAAACTCAAAGTCCTCCATGTATCTCAATGGGAACTGAGGCGCTATTCTCATTGGTCGGCGCCAGCACACAGCGACCAATGAGCTTCGCGCCTCACTTACAGCGGTAAATTTGAAACTCAAAGTCCTCCATGTATCTCAATAGGAAGTGAGGCGCGAAGCTCATTGGTCGCTGTGTGCTGGCGCCGACCAATGAGCTTCGCGCCTCACTTACAGCGGTAAATTTGAAACTCAAAGTCCTCCATGTATCTGAATAGGAAGTGAGGCGCGAAGCTCATTGGTCACTGTGTGCTGGCGCGGACCAATGAGCTTCGCGCCTCACTTACAGCGGTAAATTTGAAACTCAAAGTCCTCCATGTATCTCAATAGGAAGTGAGGCGCAAAGCTCATTGGTCGCTGGGTGCTGGCGCCGACCAATTAGCATAGCGCCTCACTTACAGCGGTAAATTTGAAACTCAAAGTCCTCCATGTATCTCAATGGAAAGTGAGGCGCTATTCTCATTGGTCGGCGCCAGCACACAGCGACCAATGAGCTTCGCGCCTCACTTACAGCGGTAAATTTGAAACTCAAAGTCCTCCATGTATCTCAATAGGAAGTGAGGCGCGAAGCTCATTGGTCACTGTGTGCTGGCGCCGACCAATGAGCTTCGCGCCTCACTTACAGCGGTAAATTTGAAACTCAAAGTCCTCCATGTATCTCAATAGGAAGTGAGGCGCAAAGCTCATTGGTCGCTGGGTGCTGGCGCCGACCAATTAGCATAGCGCCTCACTTACAGCGGTAAATTTGAAACTCAAAGTCCTCCATGTATCTCAATGGAAAGTGAGGCGCTATTCTCATTGGTCGGCGCCAGCACACAGCGACCAATGAGCTTCGCGCCTCACTTACAGCGGTAAATTTGAAACTCAAAGTCCTCCATGTATCTGAATAGGAAGTGAGGCGCGAAGCTCATTGGTCGCTGTGTGCTGGCGGCGACCAATGAGCTTCACGCCTCACTTACAGCGGTAAATTTGAAACTCAAAGTCCTCCATGTATCTCAATAGGAAGTGAGGCACAAAGCTCATTGGTTGCTGTGTGCTGGCGCCGACCAATGAGCTTTGCGCCTCACTTACAGCGGTAAATTTGAAACTCAAAGTCCTCCATGTATCTCAATAGGAAGTGAGGCGCGAAGCTCATTGGTCGCTGTGTGCTGGTGCGGACCAATGAGCTTTGCGCCTCACTTACAGCGGTAAATTTGAAACTCAAAGTCCTCCATGTATCTTAATAGGAAGTGAGGCGCGAAGCTCATTGGTCGCTGTGTGCTGACGGCGACCAATGAGCTTCGCGCCTCACTTACAGCGGTAAATGTGAAACTCAAAGTCCTCCATGTATCTCAATAGGAAGTGAGGCGCGAAGCTCATTGGTCGCTGTGTGCTGGTGCCGACCAATGAAAATAGCGCCTCACTTCCCATTGAGATACATGGAGGACTTTGAGTTTCAAATTTACCGCTGTAAGTGAGGCGCTATGCTCATTGGTCGGCGCCAGCACACAGGGACCAATGAGCTTCGCGCCTCACTTCCTATTGAGATACATGGAGGACTTTGAGTTTCAAATTTACCGCTGTAAGTGAGGCGCGAAGCTCATTGGTCGGCGCCAGCACACAGCGACCAATGAGCTTCGCGCCTCACTTCCCATTGAGATACATGGAGGACTTTGAGTTTCAAATTTACCGCTGTAAGTGAGGCGCTATGCTCATTGGTCGCTGTGTGCTGGCGCCGACCAATGAGCATAGCGCCTCACTTCCCATTGAGATACATAGCGGTCTTTAGAGCTGTGCATGGCCAGGCCCTTGGTTCTATTTTCGGCCACAGCGCTCGGCTCTTGTCGGTTGTCGCCGGGGCAGGAGACTCGCAATGGCCGCTTCGCGGCCATTGCGAGCGCCCCTGCAACGGCTCGCAATGGCCGTTTTGCGGTCATTGCTCGTGAGTCGCGTGGGCGCTGTGCGCCCACGAACAAAGCCACGGAAGTGGCGCCGCGCGCCCACGAACAAAGCCACGGAAGTGGCGCCGTGTGCGACGGAAGTCGCTATGGCAATTATATAATAGACAGTTAAAATGAATCTGTTGTCTCTCAATGTTCAGATTAGACCATTTATACTTTAATATAGGGCCCTTCCCAAAATTGTATTGTGGTACACATTTTAACACAGGTATGCAAAATTTGGGTTATAAAAATTGTTTCAAATTCAATGTCCTTATTTAAAAAAAAACTTTTATTTTTAATCATCACATATAGATTTCGCACAAATTACAAGCAAGTAAGAGGAACAAGAAAAATCTTTAAAGTAGCCAAAAATGTAGACAATGTTATATAAAAAGATGTGTTGAACACTTCTCTTGATCCCTTTCCTCTTATCGAAGGCCTTCAACTAGATCTTCTCTGTGAAGCCTCCAGCCGTTGTCCCACATCATGCTCGTGTTCCTTCTACCTTGGCATCATTGTTCTATCTCTTTAATCCCTGATGAAATCTTTCCCCTTGCTCTTCCATAACACTACCAAGATGTTCAGGAAAGTAATCTAAATGGAAATGTAAAGCTTTTTGAAATCTCAAAACCGGATCAGGATTTAAAAAAAAAACAAAAAAAAAACGAAAGTGTGACCCAAGCCTAACTGGGCCTTAAGCCTAATGTGGTGGCAGGAGAACTTTAGTGGGGTGAACTAAACTTTCCGCAACTAGGAGAACAGGTTGCAAAGATATTTTCATTAGCCAACTTTTTTGGCATCACTATTGCTCCACTGTTTTAATATATGTATAGTGTATATTTTATTTTATATATTGTGTTAATTCACATTTGTATGTATGTACTTTTATGGGGCTTTTGTATTGTGCCCAGCACTGTGCGCATGCACCTGTTTGTTCGACGGACTCTACCATGCACTGTATCTTTATCTGAGACTGGGCGAGGTCACCAAACTGTTTCCCAATCATGTGTTTTGTCCCGTATTAACACTTGTGTCACCTGCTCCGGCCTCCTGGAATACACAGTGTACTGCTCCCCTTATTCGTTAACTCCACGCATTGGTTGAAGTCCATATATATGCCATATCTTGCTGGTCTGACGTCATGCTCCCTTATGAAGGTTACATGCTGAAATGTGCATTGGAACCTGGCACCAGTGCAGCAAGATGATATGCCTACAGGTATATGTATGGTCTTATTTATACCCTATTTGACTGTACACTACTACTTTTTGCAGCAGTTTATAACTTACTGTATATCAGCCTGACAGGGTTGTGCCTTTAAATACTTATACTGCTTTATCATTATTAAGCCTTTCTCCTGCTGTGCTGTAATGCCCTTTGCTTTTTCACTAATTTTAACTAAAAATGTCATCTGTAATTTTTTTCAATTTAATAAAGATTGATATGATTTTTATAATTCAGGCTATATTGTTTTGTGAATACCTTTATATTACGCTGTGGTAGACAGTGTGGCCAGCAAACATACAATGCTTTTCTGTGACAGATTTCAATACCCTTATTTTCTATATCCTGTTCTTCCAGAAGACCTTCCTTCTAGGAGTGTGGTGGTTTGAAAGATTTCACTGTCTCTCCAAGATGTTTTTTCGTAGTCCCTATCTTGAGTACCATGATATAGTAGAAAATGCAGGAAATGAGCCCTGTTGAAAATGACTGTTCAAAGAATTTGTATCTTCCTCAGGTCAAATATTTGCACCCAAGAAAAATCAAAAATGAGTAACTACCCTAAAATAAGAAAATAAACAGCAATAATGCATGTGATTTAAACAGTGTACTTAATATATTATTGTTAAAAAAAACTAAAAACCTTCCAACCACATCAAGGTGACCCATATCAGACCAGTCCAAACATCTAATATTTAAAACCTTAGCATATGTCTAGCGAGTGACGTAAATGTGAATAAGGACTAAGCAGGATCGGGACCCAACATGGACACTAGGTGTGAGTAGGTATATAAACGTAATGTCAAGCTCAAAGAATGGGAGGCCGCACCATTGTTTTCATTACTGCAAGGAAAAAAAGAAACAGACAAAAAAAATTAACCAGAATATAAGTTTGTATACATGCGATGTGTTGGAGCATGTTCACACTGACCATTAAACAGCAACACCCAAGATATAAGCAAAAATGGCCTAATACCATAAAATGAGTAATTAGTAATAGTGCATGTTAATAAAATAGGGTACTTAGTTAAAATTTTGATTAAAAAAATGAAAAAAAACATCCCATCATGTCATGGTGACCCATATTGGGACGTTACCAGCATCTAATACTTAAAATCTTACCATATGTCTAGTAATATGAATTTGAATAAGGATTGAGTAGGATCAGGACCCAACATGGACACACAGCAATGGGTAGTTATATAAATGTAATGTTCAGCTCAAAGAATGGGAGGCCACACCCTTGTTTGCATTACTGCAAAAAGAAAAAAAACAGACAAAATAAATTAACGTTAATATGTTTGTATTCATGCAATGAATTCACACTGAGCATTAAACAGCAATACCCAAGAAAAAAGCAAAAATGAGCAACTACAATAAAGTAAGTAAATAAACAGAAATAGGATTCTTAGTTAACATTATTTTGATAACATGTAAAATCCATCCCACTACGTCAAGATGGTGGGATGTGTTTTCCTTCAAATATTTGGTCTGATGAAGATGCCAAATCGGCATTAAAACATGTAGCCTGAATGTCTTACCAATTGAAGAACCTTGTCTACGTCTTCTCTTCTTTGGACAGTCGTTATCAGCAGCGCCTGTGTCCTGCATTTTCTTCTGTTTTGTTGTGTATCTTGCAGAGTTGTATGTCTCTCAACAGCTGACAGACTCATTTTACAAATCATTATCAGGGTTATGCAATTACAAGGTGCACAGAACGTGATACCCCACTAATCCTCCTACATTTCCACCTAATATTGGTTTATTGCACTAGGAAGCGTCATATCTTGCTCTTCTATCTTTTTTATCCTTTGCACCTTCTGCGCCTAAATATCACTTTAATATCACAACTATATAGATGAAATATTCCATATTTAAAACAATTCGACTTTGCTATCCATTTTTCTTGTCAAGTGCAGACTTTCCCTAGAATAGCCAAACAATATACATATGAATAGGAACAGATGCAAAACTGGACTTTGTCCTGTGAGTTCTGTGGTCTGGCAAAATGTTATGTTTTTGGTTTTATTATGTTGTCATTCTAAATGCATTTTTTTAGCCTTCATTACAGAAATCATCCTATGGGTTTTAGCAGAGCATCAAGCCAGATATTGAAGTGTTAGCTGAGCTTAACAATATAGGTTGTTATAGTCAAAATACAAGTCTAGTCGATTATGTTCAAGTTTATAGTTTTGATATCTCTTTGCTAAGGTAATAAGTATATGGATATAGAAAGACTTTTTGCTAATTCTGCTGGCATGTCTCTCCTTCCTGTACGTGACATACAATGTAGATTTACAGTTGGTAGAGTTCTAGAATTCTAGAGTGCTAGAGTGAGAGAGAGCTAGATAGTTAGAGTGCTAGAGCGCGCGAATGCAAGAGAGTTCAAGAGCGCTAGAGTGCAAGACAGCTAGACTGCTAGAGAGTTAGAGTGCTAGAGTTCTAGAGAGCTAGAGTGCAAGAGAGTGCTAGAGAGCTAGAGAGGTAGAGTGCTAGAAAGCTAGAGTGCTAGAGAGCTTGAGTGCTAGAGAGTTAGATTGCTAGAGTTCTATAGAGCTAGAGTGCTAGCAGACAATTGCATCAGACAATGTTCATTTCGCAGTAAAAATTACTTTTCAATATGATTGTACTGGTCAGTACAATTGTGGTAATAACTAACTTGTAAATATTTTTTTTTCCAATTTAAGGAGTGACAAAAATGAGAAATTTGTTGAAAAGTAATATTTTTGTTTCTCCTTTTTCTAAGATCCATAATGGTCTCATTTTTAAATGGATGAAGATATGTTAGAGCTTGTTTTTGCATACACATTTATCTAGTCTAATTTGGTGAAACATCCAATTTTTTTAATTAGTAATGGGAGAAGCCGCTGCTTTTTGGGTTTGGTGGACCTGGCTCGACTTTGTTTTTAAAGTCCGGGTTCTGAACTGGACTTTCCCGAATTTGAGCCCGAACCCACGCGTTTGTACTTCAGGGACCACTTATTAAGTTCCTGGTTAATCACTGCAGGATAGAATGTACGGCCTGTTTACAGTTTACTGCCCTGGCTCGTAAAGCCAGTAACAGATGTTGACACTTTGTGACAGAATCTGTGATTGGCTGTTGCACTCCTCGCCCATTGTGCCAGCGTCTGTGATTGGTTGCCATAGGCAACGAACCTGACATCATAGAAGTGTTAACATAAATAATTAACAAAAAAATTACGTGGAGCTTCGCTGTATTTTTGGTTTCCACTCAGGTACAACTAGGCAGCTGGGCTGCTGGAATACTTGGAGTGGGGAAGCCCGAGCATTCTGGGTTCCCCACATGGTGAATTGCAGCCCACAGCCACCTCAGCAATTGGTGCATTCATTGAAGCACTATTTTCTGACATTATACCCCACTCTTCCAGCTGCCCTGTGATGATGGCAGACTGGGTAATAAAGGGGTTAATGCCAGCTGGCACTAAGCCTGAGGTTCATAATGTTAGGCCAATGTTAGACCTGGGCATTATAAATCTCTAAGTATATAGTAAATAATACACCACACCGTGAAAAAGAATTTATTTGGAAAAAGAATACAAAGACATACTTCAATCCTATCTTTATTATTCCCACAAAAACCCTCCACTATCCTCTGTAATGACCGTTCACAGTGGGCCCAGAAACTGAGTTTCGGCTCCCGTTGTGAGTCCCATCACTGTCAGCTAGACCGATGCGGCTCTCTGACCTGAAGTGAATTTTCCGGCGTGATTCTGCTCATATTCGGACCCGAAACTCACTAGTCTCTATACATTCCCCTTTCATTGCACCCATAAAGTATGATCCCAACAAAAGTGCCCCTAAACACTGAAGGATACCCCCACAGTGAATTCCTGCAGAAAACCTGACTCGCCCAGGGTATGGGGACTTGGGTGTCTGGGCCTCTGCTGCTGTTAGGGTTTTCACTGGTGGCCTACCCAGACTCGTGGCCCTAGTGGTCTACTTTTGAAAAGGGGTAGTTGATATCGAAGAAATAGAGTTCATAAAGTTTATCGTGACGCCACCCGCAGCTTCTGGCGATTGAGCACCAGGGCCGCTTCAGACCTCCGGAGGGTGGTGGTATAGTGGCAAAGATGTACAGCTCCCTGCAGGTGGAGCTGGCCCTCCGGGGCAGGGATGCGCCTGTGGTAATGGAGGTGCTGATGATGAAAATGAGCAGAGCACGGTATAGCAGAAAAACAGATACACAGAGATTCAGTCACTCTACCCTGGTACTATATTGGAACAATGCAGATGGTGGTACAGTTCACAGTGGCAAAACAGTCTTTATCCGGCCGAGTAGTCACAGTGGGCTGCAAGTTCTTTGGAAGTCTCCTGTGGTATGCCCTCCCGGATCTAACCCGTGTCCTGCTGCTCGGTGTAGCCTGCTTAAACCAGGCCCGTTGAGGTGCTCTGAAGATCCCGGCTTCCACTCTCTCTCTCCCTCTCCTACTCTGGGACTCGACCCCAGTGGGTTATCCTGGTGTGACTAATCCCGCCAGACAGGGTGTCGGGGTTGTAAACAGACCCATGACCTCTGGTGATCTCGTCTCAGGGGCTGGACTCCCTGACCGTCTACGGAACTGGTACTCCAGTGTATGTGGACCAGGGTTCCCTCCCTGCTGAGTATGGGCGCTCTGGGGGTCCCCTCCTTCAGTCTGGGCTGCCTGTTCTCTCTCTCTCCAGGCCCCCTCCCTGGAAGTTTCCTTTTCTCACTTGGAGGCTCCCCATTCTCTGTTTTTCCTCAGTGCCGACTAAAACTCACTGTGAGTCCTCCCTCCTCCCCTAACTCTCCCCCTAGGGACTGGGTTCCAACCATTTGCCTAGGCTCGAGTGTGGGAGTGCAGGGTTGGGATTCCCCCACAGACATCTGCCTTCCCACTGTGACAGGGGTTACAGCACACTCATTTATGGGTGCAGTACCCCTGACCAGGTGGGGCGCCACAAACCCTCCACACACACACAGTATGATGACCTTACTGTACCCCCTTCAATTACCACAGAAAAGTATGGTGACCCCAACACAGTATTGTTCCCAACTGATCCCATGCAGTATAATGGATCCAACACCTCTTCAAACTGTATAATGCCACCACTAGCATTCCAAACTGTATAATGGTCCCCACACAGCCCTCACCCCAGTATGATTGACCCCACACAAATTTTCGCACAGTATGATTGCTTGCTTGTATAATGGCCCTGAAATAGCCCTCCATAAAATATAATGACTCCCTCATAGCACTCCAAATATTATAATGGCCCTCATAGCTCCCCATATAGTATAATGCATACCCCATAGTCTTCCATATAATATAATACACACTTTATAGTCCTCCATATAGTATAATGCATCCCCATAGGCCTCCATAATGTATAATGCACACCCCTTGGCCTCTATATAATATAATGTATCTTCCATAGTACTCCGTATTGTACAATGCACCACCCATAGGCATCCATATAATATTTTGCACCCTCCATAGTCCTCCATATTGTATAACTAGATAGTGGCCTGATTCTAACGCATTGGGTATTCTAGAATATAGAAATAGGGATTGCATGGGGAAGGCGGTGAGGGCTGAATAGGGAGGGACTTTGAGGACGAAGCGGCGGGGGGAGGACGGCATGGCAGGGGGGAGAAGGATGGAGGAAGGAGCGGCACAGGTAGGGGGAATATGGAGTGGAGGGGGAGGAGGGAGGACCGAGCGGCAGGGGGGAGGAGGATTGAGGTCGGAGGAGGTAGTGGCGGGGTGGGGGAGGATGGAGCGGCACAGGCAGGGGGAGGACGAAGCGGCAGGGGGAGGACAGAGCACAGAGTGGCGGGGGGAGGAGGACGGAGGACGAAGCGGCGGGGTGGGGGAGGATGGAGCAGCACAGACAGGGGGAGGACGGAGGATGGAGTGGCAGAGGGGAGGAGGACAAAGGAAGGAGGAGGAAGCAGTGGGGTGGGGGAGGATGGAGCGGCACAGGCAAGAGGAGGATGGAGCACAGAGCGGCGGGGGAGAGGAGGATGGAGGACGAAGCGGCATGGTAGGGGAGGTCGGAGCAGCACAGACAGGGGGAGGACAGGGGATGGAGTGGTGGATGGGAGGAGGACAAATGAAGGAGGAGGAAGCGGTGGGATGGGGGAGGAAGGAGCAGCACAGGCAGGCGGAGGACGGATGATGGAGTGGCGGAGGGGAGGAGGACAAAGGAAGGAGGAGGTAGCGGCGGGGTGGGGGAGGATAGAGCGGCACAGGCAGGGGGACGACGAAGTGGCAGTGGGAGGATGGAGCACAGAGCGCCGGGGGAGAGGAGGATGGAGGACGAAGCGGCAGGGTAGGGGAGGTCAGAGCAGCACAGGCAGGGGGAGGACGGGAAATGGAGTGGCGGAGGGGAGGAGGACAAATGAAGGAGGAGGAAGCAGTGGGGTGGGGGACGATGGAGCGGCACAGGCAGGGGGAGGACGGAGTGGCAGGGGGAGGACGGAGGATGAAGTGGCAGGGTGGGGGAGGATGGAGCGGCACAGGCAAGGGGAGGATGGAGCACCGACCGCCGGGGGAGAGGAGGACAAAGGAAGGAGGAGGTAGCGGTGGGGTGGGGGAGGATAGAACGGCAAAGGCAGGGGAATGACGGAGTGGCAGTGCGAGGACGGAGCACAGAGCATCAGGGGGGAGGAGAACGGAGGACGAAGTGGTGGGGTGGGGGAGGACGGAGCAGCACAGGCAGGGGGAGGATGCAGGATGGCGTGGAGAAGGGGAGAAGGACAAAGGAAGGAGGAGGAAGCGGCAGGGGGAGGATAGAGTGGCACAGTGAGAGGGAGGAAGGAGCACAGAGCGGCAGGGGGAGGAGGACAGAGGATGAAGCGGCAGGGTGGGGGAGGACGGAGCAGCAGGGGGAGGACGGAGGATGGAGTAGCGGAGGGGAGGAGGACAAAGGAAGGAGGACGAAGCGGTGGGGTGGGGGAGGATGGAGCAGCACAGGCAGGGGGAAGAATGAGCAGACTCACACCCACACACAGACTCACATCCATACACAGAGTCACACATAGACACAGACTCAGACCCACACACATACGCACACAGACTCACACCCACAGCCAAACACATACACCCAGACACACACAGACTCATACTCACAGCCACTCACACACACACGGGCTCTCACCTCTCCGTCCCCTGGCGGTCCCAGTGCTGGCCCTCACGTCCCTGGTGCTGAGCACGTTGTCCTGCAGAGAGTAGGTGTGGAGGAGGCGGGTGCAGAGGCGGCGGTGTGCAGGATGATCCCGAGTGGCAGCCGCTTCTTAGTGCAGCTGGACCCCGGATGGCATGTGCTGCTGCCACCCAGCTGCACTGACAGGAGGCGGCTGACATCCGGGATCATCCTATGGCTACACAGTCTGTCACCGCCCGTGGCAAGCACGGAGTGTGCAGAGGCTCCAAGGGCAGGCTGTGCGGCCATAGGAAGGAGAAGAGTGTGGAAGAACCGCACGATGCATGCTCCCGTTGCTCCCTGCACCCTGAGAGCCCTGACCCCGGCAGCCCCCAGTCCCTGGTGTCAGTGTGCGGCTCGTGGCGGGAGTTAGTGTCCATGAGGCTGCGGTGAGGCTGCTGTGGGAGTCCGCTGCGGCTGCGCCAACGGCCGCCATCTTTTGTTCTGACTCTTTTTGTGTACAGAAATCCCGCATCGCTGATTGGTCGAGCCCGGCCAGGCGGACCAATCAGTGCTAGTACGCGATTTCCGTGACAGATAGAGAACATTAGACGATTATATAGTAGATGAACCCAATAGTCCTCCATATAATATAATACACCCCCCCATAGTCCTCCGTATTGTATAATACACACCCCATATTAATCCATATAATTTAATACATCTTCCATAGGTCTCCTTATAGTATAATGCACACCCCATAGCCCTCCATATAAAATAATGCACCCTCCATAGTCCTCCATATTGTATAATGCACACCGTATAGTCCTCCATATAACATTATGCACATCCCATATTCATACATACAGTATTATGGCTACCAATATATTCATTGATTAAAAATAAAAAAAATCTTACCCCCGGTGCTCCAGTGTCTAGTGAGAGGTCTTCAGATCTGCTCAGTGGGCACGCAGTAGTGACATCATCACGGCCTCTATGGTGAGATGTCAGACGTTTTGGGAAAATGAAGTAGGGGGAGTGTCAGAGCAGCGCTCTCTATCAACATTGCTTTCATCTGTATCTGCATCCAGTATGTCAGTAGAGTTGAATAGCATTGGCAATGGCCTAATAGCGGTTGTGTGGACTGTCGTAGTTGGCAGTATGCCACTGCAGGCTACAAATAACAAATGTACACCAAAGGGACAGATACTCCACTTCATCTAGCCACCACTGAAGGGCCTGACATGCACCCTGTTTAAAAAAATGCAAAAAAATGTATATAATAAATGATGTATTGGTCTATGTTTTGACCAAAATACATAAGCTAGCCATCTCCGCAAAGAGACTCCATTATATTGCGAGTCTCTACAATAAATTAAAAAATAATTACCTGAAAAAGGACAAAAACCAATTAAAAACATCCCTGAAGAAAAAAAGCAGCCATACTCACATTGACATGTTAAGACAGATGCACCACAGGGTGCAGCAGGCCTTTATTGATATAGTCAGGGGAAGCCCTGTTGTGCATTTGAACACAGTCGTGAGTATGGCTGCTTTTTTTCTGGTGATCTCATAATTAGCCATTTCTGCCTCCCAAAAATTACTTACCTCTTAAGGTACCTTTACACGCCGCTACAGAAGGTTGAAAACAACCGGGTTACGAAGACAAATGTATCTGGCACCGTCAAATGAACCCGAGGTAGCGGCGTGTAAACTAGCTTGCTGCTATCCATCACTTTCGGCACCTGTTTCAGAGCAGTGCTCTAAAACAGGTTGATTTCAACCCGATGGTAGCGGCGTCTAAATACGGTCCTGGAAGGTTTTTTCACCACCTAGTTAACTCCCTGGGGCGTGACACAGCCTCCAGGAAACCGCCCCCCTTCAGCGATCATTGGTGGAAGCTCCTGCGTTACGATTGGTTGTCGCTGCGTAGGGTGGCATATTTAAGGAGCTGACCAGTCACATTACACAATTGCAATAGCATCATGTATTAGCCAGCCTTCCTGTGCTGGCTGGCCAATCATGATACTATTGCATTGTTCAATCATCGTACGAGCGTCTCGTAATCCACAACTCTGGTACGCCTAGGTGTTGTCCCTGCTGCACCAGGTCCTCCCATATCACTTTCTGTGTCAGCGTGTAAAGGTACCTTTAGTTGTGCACTAAAAATTCAAAAAAGAGGATTCAGACAGAACCCTCGATGGAACCATTCAGTGAAATGAGCCAGAGTCCTTTTGGACTTTGTTTGGCCTCTTTCCAGGAGGGGTCACATTATTTTTAGACATGCATACAAACATTGTATACCACACTTTTGTGCAACTCTAAAAAGATGGACACCACTGTGACAAAGGCCAATAGAGTCTAGAGTAACTCTGTTAGCTCCTTTATAGTGACTTGATCTGTCAACAGTTCTGTCTGAATCCCGTAGTTCACAGATTTAGATGTAAACCGTGATGTAAGTGCTAAGCATAAGGCAGGGAAAAATGTGAACCAAGACTTAAAAGTTATCCAAAATGTTATGTATCCCAGAATGGTACTAATAAAAGCTTGGAGTCTCTCAGGTCCATCATCTGGCAACAGTTCCCACATTACTATTAACACAAAGGCTCTGGAAAAGCAACTCCCTAAAAAAAAATATAAAAATTGAGTGAAATCTGTGTCCCATATCCAAATGCATCCATGCTTGATGAGATCCATAGTTTGCCCAATCCTCATTTAGCAATTACAAATATGGCTGTAGTGTAGAGCGGGTTAGTAGTCATGAGTGAGGTCTGCTTCTCTTGCAACCCAACATGCTACATAAAAGAGGGGGTCCTGGCTGGATATGAACTTCTGCTATGGAGGCAATACATCTTTGAAGTCTTCATGATGCCGATGACTTTGTCTGGCCAAGACCAAATGTTACCAGAGACCACCAGTTCTTCATAAATGTTACTTTACTGCACAACCATTTGATATCAACTATATACACAAGATAAGACTCATAACTTCTTATATGTTTCTTCATGAATACAGAATGTCTTATTTTCCTCTTAAAGGAACTCAGCTTCAAGCTTTCTGATACTTAGAGAACTCCCACCTGGGGCACTCATTTCATCTCATGATCTGCTCCATCTTGGCCTGTTAGTTTTAAAGGTACCTTTACACGCTGCCACTGTGCCTAGCAACAGGTATCCACCGCACTTTCACGCGCACGTTTTTAACGGTGGATACCGATCGCTAATGCCGCATATAGACGCCGCCATTACGTTCTCCACTGAAGGTATCTGTGTTCCTGGGAAGTGCCGACAGATCCTGCGGCTTACTTCCTGTTGAATACCTTCCCTGCTTTACACGCCGCTACCACAAAGGAATATGGGCGTACATCTTTCGCGCCGCAAGTACATAGGCGTGACAGAGTTGTGTATTCCGTGACGCTAATACGCTGATTGGACAACGCAATAGCATTATGATTGGCCAGCCTGCGCATGAAGGCTGGCTAATACATGACGCCATTGCAATTGTGTAGTGTGAATGGTCAGCTCTTTAAATATGGCGCTCTGGGCAGGGACAGCCAGTGGTAACACAGTAGCCCCCACCAATCATCGCTGATGGGGCGTGATATCCATGACACTGTGGCACGCCCCTCGGAAATCACTAGGCGACGCAACATCCATGCCTGTGCCCGGTTTAGACGCCACTACCATGGCAATTGTGCCTTTCCGTTGCCTTCGGTCTTTGAGCACGGCTCAGCAACAGGTATCTGAGTCAACTGCAGGAAACAGGAAGGAATTTCCCTATTTACACGCCGCCATTTCGTAGCAATTTCATGGCAACAGGCATAAATATCCCCATTACCAGGCAGTTGCTACCTTTCAGTGGTGGCATGTAAAGGTACCTTAAGAGTTGTAAACTCTGGGCAGTTCAGCTAGATGTCCTTTCCTTGGACCCTTCTCCATTTGGTCACTTTGTTCTTCAGGCAGTCCTCTGATGCATCTCCACCAGATTCACTAGACCACTATGGGCTAGTCCCAAACATTAACTATTTCTTGCCCTACTATTAGCAGAACATCTACTATCACTATAACACGTATCATTATATACATCATACATCACTAATGCTTATGACAATTCACAATGTACATTATACGTTACAACAACACTATTGATGTTTTCAAGGGGGAACCTAACAATCTGTCCATCTCCTTACATGGCATTACAGTAGAGAGACCACTTAATAATCTACAGTTTTATTACATCAGGACCTCTGCAAATGGGAACTGCCAACTATTACAGAAAAATATATGCTCCAAAAGTAATAGCATTCCTTCCCTTCTAAGCCTTGCCATGTGCCCAAATAGTAGTTTGCGACCACATATGGAGTATTGACGTGTTCAGCAGAAATTGTGCAGCAAAAAAATTCTGGTTCCATCTTCACCTATTACCCTTGGTGAAAATGAAAAGTCTGGGGATGAAACAACATTTTAGTGGTGAAGATGTAATTTTTTAAAATTTTTATTGCCTAATGCTGTAAATTTTTGGTGTCAACATGCTAACTACACCCTTAGATTTATTCATTAATGGGTATAGCTTGTTAAACGATATCACTTTTGGGGGATTCTACTGCTTTGGTTCCACATCTGCTCCCCATATTTACAGATGAATTCCTTTAGAGTTGTAGTTTATTAAAGAGGTCATTTGTTTGGGGTTTCTGCTGTTTTGGTTCCTCGGGTTTTCTTCAATTGTCTGATGGCATTTGAAATTTATGCCTGCCAAAATTGTGCTCCAAAACGTATATTTCACTTCACCTTCCTAACCTGAGGCCCAAAAGTAGTTTCGTTACTTATGGATTTGATTTACTCATGCCTTGTTCATTTTCCTGTCCCCTTCAATGAAATTAACATTTTGAATTATCTTTACTAATCATTTCAGGTATATTTTTCCTGAATATCATCCTTTCATATCAGAGAGCATACTTAAAATCGGGCTGAACCAAACAACAGACTAGTGTCTCTAAATGACTTTCCATCTGTCACACACCCTGCAAACTCAGACAATCCTAACTATATGCCGATAAAGTGAGTCGGTGTTACTGAATCATGTTGATTACTTAAGGATTGTCCCTAAACCCTCCTAACTATCAAACATTCTGCAGCATCCAATGACTAATCCAATCTTTTGTCTCAGAAAAGCTCCTGTAAACTGAGAAAAACGTTTTATAATTATTCTTAGTGATGTTATTCAGGTATATTTTGTCCCTGGAGGCCATCTTCATCATAAATCATACCAATAGGTGATCTCTATTTATTGTATGCACTCCTACCCTTCTCTTACGTGGCTTCCCTGGTCGTAATGGCTGTCAATGACGCGATCCCATTCCGCTCGCCAGTACACCGTCTGTACAAGACCGCATGTGCATGCGGCGTGTCTGTACATATCAATTCAGTTTAAAGGGATCCTGTCACCTCCAAAACGCCTCCTATGCTATCAAAACATGTCCCTGCAGCATCCTATCACTAATCCACACTCCTTTTGCTCAGACAAGCATCTAAACTGGAGAAAAACGTTTTATAACTTATTCATTAGGATGTTAATTAGCAGGGGCTATATTCTTTAGTCCCTAGGGGGCCATCTTCATATAAAATCACACTCTAATAGGCGTGATCTTCATCATATTGTATTCAGTGCCTCCCTGCTCTCTTCAGGCGCTGCCTGGCTGTAATGGGGCTGTAACTGCGTGATCTTCTATTAAAATATTGGGTATTCATGCGCCTCCCTATCTCCTCTTCGGCGCTTTCCTGGTCTTTAATGGGGCTGTAATGACGCGAATCAGCGCCATTTCCGGCATCGGGTGACGTCAGTACACCCCGCACGCTCGTCTGTAGGCTTCAAGCACCGCACTGTGCATGCGGCGTGGTCTTTTTGTACATTATTCAACTTCATGGTTTAAAGGGATCCTGTCACCTCCAAGACGCCTCCTATGCTATCAAAACATGTCCCTGCAGCATCCTATCACTAATCTCACACTCCTTTTGGCTCAGACAAGCTTCTTCTAAAACTGGAGAAAAACGTTTTATAACTTACTCATTAGCGATGTTAATTAGCAGGGGCTATATTCTTTAGTCCCTAGGGCGGGCCATCTTCATTATAAAATCACGCTCTAATAGGCGTGATCTTCCATACATATTGTATTCAGTGCCTCCCTGCTCTCTTCAGCGCTGCCTGGGCTGTAATGGGGCTGTAATGCGTGATCTTCTATTCATATTGTATTCAGCGCCTCCCTTCTCTCTTCGGCGCTTCCTGGTCTTTAATGGGGCTGTAATGACGCGAATCGCGTCATTTCCGGTATCGGGTGACGTCAGTACACCCACGCTGCATGCACAGTGCGGTGCTTGAAGCCTACAGAGCGTCGCGGGTGTACTGACGTCACCCAATGCCGGAAATGACGCGTTTCGCGTCATTACAGCCCCATTACAGCCCAGGAAGCGCCGAAGAGAGAAGGGAGGCGCTGAATATAATATGAATAGAAGATCACGCCTATTAGAGCAAGATTTTATGATGAAGATGGCTCGCCCTAGGCACTAAAGAATATAACCCCTGCTAATTAACATCGCTAATGAGTAAGTTATAAAAGTTTTTTTCCACTTTCACAGGATGCTTTTCTGAGCCAAAAGGAGTGTGGGATTAGTGATAGGATGCTGCAGGGACATGTTTTGATAGCATAGGAGGTGTTTTGGAGGTGACAGGATCCCTTTAAACCATGAAGTTGAATAATGTACAAAAAGACCATGTGCAAATCGAACAGATGAACAATAACCCATGTGAGGCCCTATAAACCAATAACCTTTAATATATTTCACTTGCTTGTAACAAAGAACAAAGCCTTAACACACGGCCATATCATGCCCTATCCTGGTCCCACCTTCTAACGATCTGTCTGCTGCTCCTCATTGCTATCGACGTATCCCCAAATCCTGGCCCTCCCTGTCACACCCCTACATGCATTTTTAACACCCTCCAACGATCCTTTAAAAGTTTTCACAACTCTGATAACCTTATACCCATTCAACCAGCCCCCACTCCCCCTACCTGGAGCACTATGGAATGCACGCTCTGTCTACAACAAACTTTCATACTTCCATGACATCTTTATCACTAACAACCTCTCCTTCATTGGCATCACTGAAACCTGACTCACCCCCTCTTACATTGCCTCTCCAGCTGCAATTTCTTATGGCAGACTCAATCTCTCTCACATCCCTTGCCCTAGCAACAAATGTGGTGGAGGTGTCGGCTTGCTCCTGTTCAATAACTGCTCCTTTACCCCAATTCCACTACCAACCTCCGCTACTCTTCCCTCGTTTGAGGTGCACTCTGTCTGCATCTACTCCCCCTCCAACCTCCAGCTGGCTGTCATCTACTGCGCCCAGACCTAGCCATCACCACCTTTCTTAACCACTTCACCACCTGTGTACTTCATTTCCTTTCTGCTGACATCCCCACTATCATCATGGGTGAATTCAACATCCCCATTGACACTTCCACCTAAGCTCACTGACTACTTCCTTTGGCCTCACTCATTGGTCCTCTGTGGCCACTCACAAATATGGTACCCTGCTGGACATTATCTTTACCTGCTTCTGTTCCCTTACTAACCTCTCTAACTCACCCATTTCCCTGTCATACCACAACCTACTGACATTCTCTTCCCTCTCCTCTTCTAGTGCGCAACCCCCACTCCACAAACTCACTCATTCGCGCAGAATTGTCAAACACCTTAATTTACTCTCATTCTCTGAGTCCCTTCTCTCTCTCACAGACATAGCTCCCTCACATGACACAGATTCTGCTGCTACTTTATACAACATCACAATAACAGCAGTGCTCGATACGGCTGCCCCCTCACGCATAACAAAATTTGCACAATCAATAGGCAACTCTGGCAGGCCAGCCTGACCAAAGAACTGAGACGGGCATCAAGGGTAACTGAGTGGAGATGGAAGAGATTCCATCCCGCTGAGTACTTTTTTGCAAACATGCAGTCCCTCGCCAACTTCAAGTCTGCATTTACTGCTGCAAAACAAACTTACTTCTCATCTATCATATCCTCCCTGTCTCACAATCCTAAAAAGCTAATCAACACTTTCAATTCCCTACTCTGTCCCCCAGCACCTCCTCCCTTTCCTCTCATTTCTGCTAAAGACTATGTCTTTCTCTTTAAGCAGAAGATTGAAAACATTAGAGAAAGCTTTGGCCTGCAGCCCCGTTGCCCTCCTCATAAGTGCTCTGCCCTGTTCTTCCAAAGCCAGCTTCTCCACCATGACAGAAGATCAGCTCTCCTCACTAATATCAAGATTAAATCTCACCACCTGCACGCTTGACCCTCTCCCGTCCCACTCATCCCTAACCTCGCCACAGTCTTCATCCCCACCCTAACACATCTCTTCAACCTTTCACTTACAAATGGTGTCTTCCCTTCATCCTTCAAACATGCCTCAATCACACCCATCCTCAAAAAGCCCTCCCTCAACCCACCCTATGTATCTGGCTATTGCCCAATATCACTTCTCCCTTATTCCTCAAAACTGATGTAACTGCATTTTCATCTTCAACTCTCATCCCACCTCTCCTCCTGCTACCTCTTTGACTGGTTACAATCTGGCTTCCGACGGCATCACTCAACTGAAAGTGCCATAACTAAAGCCACCAATGACCTACTAACCGGCAAGAGCAAGCAACACTACTCTGTCCTCCATCTCCCGGACCTGTCTTCTGCCTTTGACACTGTAGACCATTCCCTCTATAGATTCTCTCATTTCTTGGTATCACAGACTTGGCCCTCTTCTGGGTTTTGTCATATCTAACAGACTGGACATTCAGTGTCTCCCTCTCCCACACAATCTTATCATCTCACTCCCCATCTGTCGGTGTTCAGTTGTAGAACCCCTACTCTTCTCCATCTACAGTACACCCTCGGCCTGGGGAAGCTCATAGAGCCCCACGGTTTGCAGTATTATCTCTACGCTGATGACATGCAGGTCTACCTCTCTGGACCTGACATGGTTTCCATACTGACATAAATCCCACAATGTCTGTCCGCTATTTCATCTTTCTTTTCTGCTCGCTTTCTAAAACTGAACATGGACAAAACAGAACTCATCATCATCATAGAGTCATTACAGAGTGATCTATTTGAGGTGTTTACTTCTGTTATTGTTGATGATTATGACAAAGGTCATTATCTCAGAAAATTAAAGTAGGTAGGATGAAGGGTTTGAGAGATAAAATATTACCTAAATAGTGCGGTTTTTTAACCCTTCATCCTCCCTACTTTAATTTTCTGAGATAATGACCTCTCCCAACCCTGGTCCACCCTTTGCTAACTTCAACCCCTCTCCCACCTCACACAGAAACCTCACTAACCTTATTAATATCACCTGCACACCTTCATCTCCCTCTTTTAACTGCGCTCTCTGGAATCCACGGTCTGTATGCAACAAACTTCCCTTCATTCATAACTACTTTCTCACTAACTCTCTCAACCTCCTGGCTCTCACTGAAACCTGGATCCAGGATTCAGACACTGCTTCCCCTGCTGCTATTTCTTACGGCGGCTTACACTTCTCTCACTCCCCTAGACCTGGGAACAGACGTGGCGGTGGAGTTGGCCTCCTCCTGTCCCTACAATGTACTTTCCAGGTCATTCCTCCAGCCCCATCACTCTCATTCCCTTCTTTTGAGGTCCATACCATTAGGCTATTCCATCCCCTCCCCCTCAAAGTAGCGGTGGTATACCGCCCCCAGGGTCACCCACCCAGTTCCTCGACCATTTCTCCACTTGGCTCCCGCATTTGATGTCCTCAGATTTACCAACCCTTATTCTGGGAGACTTTAACATTCCCATAAACAGCCCCATCTCCCCATCTGCATCCCAGCTCCTATCTCTAACTACCTCTCTTGGCCTATCACAGCTCTCAACCTCTAAGACGCACGAAAACGGTAACACCCTTGACCTTGTCTTTACCCGGCTCTGCTCATCCTCCCCCTTGGATAACTCAACTCTACTCTCTGACCAAACATTCTTTCCTTCTCACTCACTAACCCTCGGCCAACACAACCCAATCCTACCTATCACACATCCAGAAATCTACAGGCCATTAACCCTCAAGCACTCACAGACTTCCTCATCTCATTTCTGTCCCCAATCTCTTCAATCTCCTGTCCAGATCACGCAGTAAATCACTACAATGACTCTCTCAGAAGCTCCCTGGACCAAGTAGCGCCCCTCACCCGCAGAACCTCCAAACAGAGAACAAAACAGCCCTGGCTCACACCACAAACTCGATTCCTCCAGCGATGCTCCAGGAGTGCTGAACGTCTATGGAGGAAAACTCGCTCACCAGGAGACTTTATCCACTATAAATTCATGCTCAAAACCTACAACTCTGCCCTTCACCTTGCCAAACAGACCTACTTCACCACCCTGGTCTCCTCACTATCCAACAATCCAAAAAAACTCTTTGACACCTTTCACTCTCTCCTCAGTCCTAAAGTGCAGGCCCCCATCACTGACCTCTGTGCTGATGACCTGGCTTCCTACTTCATGGAGAAAATAGATAACATCCGCCAGGAACTCAGCTCTCAGCCTCCAAGCGCTGCCACCCCCATTCTTCCCCACACCCCCTCCGGTTCACTCTCCACATTTGACCCAGTCACAGAAGAAGAAGTCTCCAGGCTCCTTTCTTCCTCTCGTCCCACCACATGCACTACTGACCCCATTCCCTCACACTTGCTCCAGTCCCTCTCTCCAGTCATCACCACTCATCTTACAATTGTGAATCGCCGCGACACTACTATGTTCAGGAATAAAGTGAATAATGAGTAGCACCAACAAGACAAGGATCTGTGAATATGTTTCAATTGTGTACTGCAGAAACTGCCCTTTGCTATATATATGAAATCGGAGAACTTAGTCTCATTAGTAGCTACTAGGGATTAAGCTTGGCATCCACATCAAGGAGTCTCCATTGCCAAGTCCTATCACTATGCCTAATGAAAATGGTATGAGGTGGATGGATTTATATGTCCTAGGTGTGATTAAAAACGACGTACAGGTGTGAACTGGGATCTAGCAATGGTGTCCTATGTGTGGTTACCAAACTAAAGAAAATGTGGAATATGGGAAAAAAAATTATGGGAAAAAATTATAAAGTGGGAGCTCAGTCCAAATAAGCAATATATAAGAAGAGTTTAAGACTGGCATCGACCACAGGCGTAGGTGCTAGCAGAAAAAACATTATACTTACAATTGTGAATCGCCGCGACACTACTATGTTCAGGAATAAAGTGAATAATGAGTAGCACCAACAAGACAAGGATCTGTGAATATGTTTCAATTGTGTACTGCAGAAACTGCCCTTTGCTATATATATGAAATCGGAGAACTTAGTCTCATTAGTAGCTACTAGGGATTAAGCTTGGCATCCACATCAAGGAGTCTCCATTGCCAAGTCCTATCACTATGCCTAATGAAAATGGTATGAGGTGGATGGATTTATATGTCCTAGGTGTGATTAAAAACGACGTACAGGTGTGAACTGGGATCTAGCAATGGTGTCCTATGTGTGGTTACCAAACTAAAGAAAATGTGGAATATGGGAAAAAAAATTATGGGAAAAAATTATAAAGTGGGAGCTCAGTCCAAATAAGCAATATATAAGAAGAGTTTAAGACTGGCATCGACCACAGGCGTAGGTGCTAGCAGAAAAAACATTATACTTACAATTGTGAATCGCCGCGACACTACTATGTTCAGGAATAAAGTGAATAATGAGTAGCACCAACAAGACAAGGATCTGTGAATATGTTTCAATTGTGTACTGCAGAAACTGCCCTTTGCTATATATATGAAATCGGAGAACTTAGTCTCATTAGTAGCTACTAGGGATTAAGCTTGGCATCCACATCAAGGAGTCTCCATTGCCAAGTCCTATCACTATGCCTAATGAAAATGGTATGAGGTGGATGGATTTATATGTCCTAGGTGTGATTAAAAACGACGTACAGGTGTGAACTGGGATCTAGCAATGGTGTCCTATGTGTGGTTACCAAACTAAAGAAAATGTGGAATATGGGAAAAAAAATTATGGGAAAAAATTATAAAGTGGGAGCTCAGTCCAAATAAGCAATATATAAGAAGAGTTTAAGACTGGCATCCATCCACCTCATACCATTTTCATTAGGCATAGTGATAGGACTTGGCAATGGAGACTCCTTGATGTGGATGCCAAGCTTAATCCCTAGTAGCTACTAATGAGACTAAGTTCTCCGATTTCATATATATAGCAAAGGGCAGTTTCTGCAGTACACAATTGAAACATATTCACAGATCCTTGTCTTGTTGGTGCTACTCATTATTCACTTTATTCCTGAACATAGTAGTGTCGCGGCGATTCACAATTGTAAGTATAATGTTTTTTCTGCTAGCACCTACGCCTGTGGTCGATGCCAGTCTTAAACTCTTCTTATATATTGCTTATTTGGACTGAGCTCCCACTTTATAATTTTTTCCCATAATTTTTTTTCCCATATTCCACATTTTCTTTAGTTTGGTAACCACACATAGGACACCATTGCTAGATCCCAGTTCACACCTGTACGTCGTTTTTAATCACACCTAGGACATATAAATCCATCCACCTCATACCATTTTCATTAGGCATAGTGATAGGACTTGGCAATGGAGACTCCTTGATGTGGATGCCAAGCTTAATCCCTAGTAGCTACTAATGAGACTAAGTTCTCCGATTTCATATATATAGCAAAGGGCAGTTTCTGCAGTACACAATTGAAACATATTCACAGATCCTTGTCTTGTTGGTGCTACTCATTATTCACTTTATTCCTGAACATAGTAGTGTCGCGGCGATTCACAATTGTAAGTATAATGTTTTTTCTGCTAGCACCTACGCCTGTGGTCGATGCCAGTCTTAAACTCTTCTTATTTATCACCACTCATCTAACCAAAATCTTCAATCTCTCCCTCTCTTCTGGCATTTTCCCCTCATCCTTCAAACACTCGATCATTACTCCATTATTAAAGAAAACCACTCTCGACCCAACCTGCACAAATAACTACAGACCAGTCTCCAACCTCCCCTTCATCTCTAAACTCTTGGAGCGCCTGGTCTATTCCTGCCTCACCCGCTACCTCTCCGCTCACTCTCTTCTAGATCCATTACAGTCTGGTTTCCGCCCCCTTCACTCTAAAGAAACTGCCCTCATCAAAGTGACCAATGACCTTCTGACAGCAAAACGTAATGGTGACCACTCTCTGCTTATTCTCCTTGATCTCTCTGCAGCTTTTGACACTGTCGACCATCAGCTCCTACTCTTTATGCTGCACTCCATTGGCATAAAGGACACTGCTCTCTCCTGGCTCTCCTCCTATCTTTCTGACCGCTCTTTCAGTGTATCTTTTGCTGGCTCCACTTCTTCCCCTCTTCCCCTCACTATTGGGGTCCTTCAGGGTTCAGTCCTTGGCCCTCTCCTTTTCTCTCTCTACACGGCCCCGATTGGACAGACCATAAGCAGATTTGGCTTTCAGTACCATCTTTATGCTGATGACACACAACTATACACTTCAGCCCCTGACCTTAACCCTGCGGTATTAAAGAACACCAATGACTGTCTAGCTGCAGTTTCCAATATCATGTCCACTCTCTATTTGAAACTAAACCTTTCCAAAACTGAACTTCTTCTGCTCCCCCCATCCACTAACCTCCCTAAATCGGACAGCTCTCTCTCAGTATGCGGCACCACGATAACACCTAGACAGCAGGCTCGCTGTCTGGGTGTTATGTTTGACACCGATCTCTCCTTCTCCTCCCACACGCAATCTCTCGTCCGCTCCTGTCGCTTACACCTGAAGAATATCTCTAGAGTCCGCCCCTTTCTCACCCTGGAAACAACAAAAACCCTCACCGTGGCCCTAATCCATTCCCGCCTTGACTATTGCAACTCTCCATTAAGCGGCCTCCCCCTCACCAGACTTTCTCCTCTCCAGTCCATCCTTAATGCAGCAGCCAGGATCACCCATCTGGCCAATCGTTACTCAGATGCCTCTGCTCTGTGCCAGTCATTGCACTGGCTGCCCGTATACTGCAGGATCAAATTCAAATTGCTTGTTCTCACCCACAAAGCTCTTCACAGAGCAGCACCCCCCTACCTCTCCTCCCTCATCTCTGTCTATCACCCCACCCGCTCTCTACGTTCCTCAAATGACCTTCGACTAATATCTGCACTAATCCGATCCTCCCACTCCCGGCTCCAAGACTTTTCCAGAGCTGCACCTCTGGAATGCTTTACCCAAAGAAATCAGGACTAGCCACAACTTGCATGGCTTCAGACGATCCCAAAAAACGCACCTTTTTAAGGCGGCCTATCTTACTCCCTAATAGAAGTCCATTGTACTGTAGACAGTGAATGGGCTATCCCTCTGGACATTACCCTTCTACAAACTCCACCAAACCATAAAGGTCTACACAGACTGTCTGATGACCATTCATGTAAGCTTAGCCCTATGCCCCATTTCCTCAAGATGCCCGGACCATCAGTGCAATAAGCCCCTGCACCTTGTGCAACCCCTATCCCGTTGTAGATTGTAAGCTCTTTTGAGCAGGGTCACCTTCATTTCTTGCTTTATTTATTGTATTTTTTTTCACATTGATTCTATGCCTATTGTTTTGTATCCAATTATTGTACTTTATTTGTTCTCTACTGTACTTTCTTACTGTATATTTTCGGTACTCTAACCCTACATTGTAAAGCGCTGCGGAATATGTTGGCGCTATATAAATAAAGCTTTATTATTATTATTATTATTATTATTTTGGTTTCATTGGCTGTAAGCCATAATCATCAACATTTACAAGAATAAACACTTGAAATAGATTACTCTGCTTATAATGACTCTATATAATATACCTGTATGTGTTTTCATTTTATGTATTGAATTACTGAAAAAATAAAACTTTTTGATGATATTCTAATTCATTGAGATTCACTTGTGCCTATCCATTCCATTTTAAGGGCTAGAATAGGCATGTAGTAGCCTGATTAAGATATTGTTTGAGTAGTTTGGGAAATAGCATTAATTAGACAAAATCCTAGATGGATACATAGATGGCAAATATTGCTGTAATTTGCAAATGTAATCTTCAAAAGTAATTTTATTCTAAGAAACCTATTGGCAGGCCTGTAGAACTTGGCTGCGGATCTGTATCTGAAATCTTGAACAATGTTCACCTACATTATAGGATGTGTAGTTTAATAAAACCCAGAGCTCTGCAATCTGCCAGTTCTGCCTGCGAAGCCTAATTTTGGCCACACTCTATCTGTCCCAGACAACTTAATTTCATAAAAAATGATCGTAACTCTTTGTTTTGTAATCTGGTCTCGGACAACAACCTGACTGCAGATTTGTTTAAACAAAGAGGACTTTTGACTTGCAATGAAATTCATTAAGCATGACTGTACCGCTGGTGTCATGCAGGCAGCGGCTTGACACTGTGCAGGCAATTTTCGGGCTTTTATTTACAGTAACCACAAAGTATGTTCCCTTGGATCACTCATGAATTTTTACCACATTTAAATAATATTTTGCTTTAGTGATTATGGGTTATACAAGCATTACAAAACATTAGTGTAAATTATATCACATTTTCCATTTGTATTTACATTATTTTTTTCCTTTTTTACACTTATTTTTCTGTCACATACAACAGTGAGAAAACAATATCTGGTGATCATCATCAGTGTGTCAGCAAAACAATGAGCGCTCACTTTATTCTTCTAAAATAAGATTTGTTGTTTTCAATAAACATGTATTATAAAACGGCTGCCAAGATTACTTCACCTCCTTACTGAAGGTTGCCTTGTATCTGTTCATTTATTATATTGGGACAGATAATCAAGATCGCTAGCAGTAATACAATAACAAAGAGACAAGTGTTCTCTGAAATGATAAGGTATGCAAACAATGAATATAGGAATAAACATGCATTACGGCTAAGGAAATACATATAAAGATTGAGGCCAGTTTTATGTGAGCCCAGTAGCCAACATCAAGGTGTATCTCCTTACTGGGTCTCTACCCAAAGTAATGCCTCTCTCTGGATTAAAAACCTCTAATTTATAGGTGGATAGGAATCTGCTAATAAATAATTAAAATTGCCTTAATTCTCTATTAGCAGGTTCCTAGCCACCCATAAATTGGAAGTTTATTAACCCAGAGAGAAGCATTAGCTTAGGTAGGGACCCAGTAAGGAGATACGCTTTGATGTTGGCTACTGGGCTCACATAAAACTGGCCTTTGTTCAATACTAACTCAATTTTTATATGTATTTCCTTAGTAATGCATGCCTATATTCCTATATTTATTTATTGCATACATTAATGTTTCAGAATGCAACTGCCTCTTTATTTGCCAGTGTATAACTCATGTTCAGTGTGCACCTGTTCACACTTGTATGTTAGGAAGTGCTGTCAGTTTTCTTATTTAGATGATTAAGTCATGCCTTCTGACTGGGCACTATTCCCCATTAAATGTAGGAAATTATAATAGTCTATAAGCAGGTTCCTATCCACCTATAAATTGGATTTTTTTTTAACACGAATGATAGCCATACACTTTACATATATGTATAGATATGGATTTTCAATGGGAGGGGGGAGCTAGTCAGTACCAGAGATCTCTGATAGAGGCCAATCTCATTTAAGAACAAAATAATGAGAAAATATGAAATTCAATATGCCTGACCCTTCCTACCCCTGACCATTATTTCCTCCAATATCTGCCTGAGGGAAAAAGGTGGGAAGCCCTATACACATTAAATAGTCTCAACAGGGAGAATAGAGTAAAGGCATCGTTACACCTAGCGACATTCCAGCGATCCCGACAACGACATGACCTGGCAGGGATCGCTGGAATGTCGCTAAATGGTCGCTGGTGAGATGCCACACAGGCAGATCTACTCACCGATGCGGTGACCCCAGACGGTCGTTGGGATCTGTCACTGTCACGGGTGTAACATGGAGATCGTTGGTCAGGTCCCCTGTCACACATACCGATGCAGCATGGCCAGCGGGAGACTGACGATGAAAAAATGGTCCAGGCCTTTCCGTAACGATCAGCGATCTCACAGTGGGGGCTGCTCGCTGCTACGTGTCACACGCAGCGATATCACTGGCGAGGTTGCCGCAACGTCACCAAACCTGTGACGTTGTGCCCTTACCACTTATTTCATTTATGAACAAATGGATTATCCATGTTGAAATCTAATATGCCAATTCTTCTTTCCACCAACATCTACAACCAATGAAGAGTTGAAACCTTCAATAAACATTATATGATTGATTGGCTGAGAATGTACAGTACAGGCCAAAAGTTTGGACACACTTTTTCATTCAAAGAGTTTTCTGTATTTTCATGATTATGAAAACAGTATATTCACACTGAAGGCATCAAAACTATGAATTAACATATGTGGAATAGTATACTTAAAGGGATCCTGTCATCTCCAAAACGCCTCCTAAGCTAGCAAAACATGTCCCTGCAGCATCCCATCACTAATCTCACACTTCTTTTGTCTCCTAAAAGCATGCTGTGAAAGTGGAGAAAAACGTTTTAATACTTACTCATTAGTGATTATAATTAGCAGAGTGACTATTCTTTAGTCACCAAGGCGGGCTGTTGTGCAGCTCCAGGATCCTCCCTGTCTCTGTGTGTTCTGCTGTGATGTGCAGGCATTGCCCTCCCCCCTTTCTATCACTCACAGAATGCAAATCATTAGTCCTGCCTTCAGTTTCAGTTTCACAGCAGCACAGACAGAGAGAGGGCTGGATCCTGGAGCTGCTAAACAACACCCCCTGGTGACTAAAGAATATGGCCCCTGCTAATTATAATCACTAATGAGTAAGTATTAAAACGTTTTTCTCCACTTTCACAGGATGCTTTTAGGAGACAAAAGAAGTGTGAGATTAGTGATAGGATGGTGCAGGGACATGTTTTGATAGCTTAGGAGGCATTTTGGAGGTGACAGGATCCCTTTAAAAAAAAGTGTGAATCAACTGAAAATATGTTCTATATTCTAGGTTCCTCAAAGTAGCCACCTTTTGCTTTGATCACTGCTTTGCACACTCTTGGCATTCTCTTCATGAGCTTCAAGAGGTAGTCACCGGAAATGGTCTTCACTTCACAGGTGTGCCTTGTCAGGTTTAATAAGTGGGATTTCTTGCCTTATAAATGGGGTTGGGACCATCATTTGTTTTGTGCAGAAGTCTGGTGCATACGCAGCTGATAGTCCTACTGAATAGAATTTAGAATTTGTATTATGGCAAGAAAAAAGCAGCTGAGTAAAGAAAAATGAGTGTCCATCATTACTTTAAGAAATGAAGGTAAGTCAATCCGAAAAATTGGGAAAACTGTGTCCCCAAGTGCAGTTGCAAAAACCATCAAGTGCTACAAAGAAACTGGCTCACATGAGGACCACCCCAGGAAACCAAGAGTCACCTCTGCTGCGGAGGATAAGTTCATCCGAGTCACCAGCAGGTTAACAGTAGCTCAGATTAGAGACCAGGTCAATGCCACACAGAGTTCTTGCAGCAGACACATCTCTACAACAAGTGTTAAGAGGAGACTTTGTGCAGCAGGCCTCCAGGCTGTGTAAGGGCTATTTGACCAATAGAGTGATACTCCACAGTCACTAGACCTGAACCCAATCGAGATAGTTTGGGGTGAGCTGGACCGCAGAGTGAAGGCAAAAGGGCCAACAAGTGCTAAGCATCTCTGGGAACTCCTTCAAGACTGCTGGAAGACCATTTCCAGTGACTACCTTTTGAAGCTCATCAAGAGAATGCCAAGAGTGTACAAAGGGTGTTCGAGTCATTTGTCGAATTAGAACAATTAGCTTCAAATTCGGCAGTTCTAGGTTATGTTCGATAACGCTTCGGTCACCAAAAGCATACCTGGACTTTCACACTAATACTGATCTTCAATCTTAATATCCATTTTCAGTGTATAGTGTACGGGGGGAGGGGGGCGGGGTTCAGATCAGTGCTGCTGAAGTGATGGAGGTCTTTTTTTTTTTCTCCAGACCGCATGTAGAGTGGGGCAGAACAGGCTTTGAGCCAGTCACAGTGAAACACAGTAAAGGGATTGTTTTGCACAAGAAAGGTCCGGCATCATTGGCTGTGTATGTCACATGTCCTTGCCCTATAAGACCCGGCCATTTTCTTCATCGCCACCATTTGCTCATTGCTGTACCTGTGTGTCAGATGGCATCGCTGCTGCTGTGGGCGCCATACAGTCAAAACTCACAATTCTACTATCCCATTTAGCTACAGAGCTAATACATAGTTAGGCTGGGGTTACACATGAGCCCTTGGTCCGTTTTTGGCTTCATTTTTGTTAATTTTTTTTTCTAAGTCCAAAAACTGACAGAAAAACTGATTGGATGTAATAAACACTCTGTCCGTTTTTTTCTGCACTTAAAAACATTGCTATGTCCGTTTTTGAGCCAAAAACGTTGCTAGCAACGTTTTTGGTGTCCGTTTTTCAAAAATAAAAAAAAAAAAAATTTTTTTTTTTTAACATGGGCTCTATGGAAAAACGGATCCGTTTTTTTGAGGTGCCTTAAAAAAACGGATCCGTTTTTTTGAGAATTTTGGTCAAAAAATGACTAAGTCCAAAAACGTTCAGGGGTGTAGGAGGCACAAAAAGCACCCAAAGAAAAACGGATTGGTCATGGAAATCACTTCCAAAAACGGATTTCTATGTGTAACCCTAGATAGATAGGTTTAGGGAATAGGGGCTAGAGGGGAGGGTGCGAATTTTAGCAGAATCAGGTCTTGTAAGAGCTGCATCATAGGAGTAGGGACTAGGTTTATAACAGCCCTTTTTCAGATCTACTCCATAGAAGCAGGGACTAGTTTTAATTACAGCCCTTTGGGCTAGGTTAAAGCACGCCCTATTAGTTTTTGCCAGGCAGGTGTGTTCCAGAGTGCTGTACAAGTGTTTTTCACAGCATCTGGCCACATCTAGCTCTGGGAGTCCTTTAGGGCAGGTAGTGTAGCACTGCTGTTAAGAAAGCTACACCACCTATCTTAAGTAGGCATTTTTTTGCTGCTGCTAGTCTCAGCAATTTGTTCGGACTAGTAGCAGTGTGATTTACACAGTAGTGTAGCCCACTTGTGAAAAGCTACACCGCCAGTGTACTTCCTTACTAATTTTTAACTGCACCTTGGCCACATCTGACTTCTGGTCAAGTTGCAGCGTGACAAAAACTATTAATGTAGGCCACTTGTAATACAATCTACTACACCGCCAGTGTACTTCCTACTCATTTTTAACTGCACCTTGGCCACATCTGACTTCTGGTCAAGTCGCAGCGTGACAAAAACTATTAGTGTACGCCACTTGTAATACAATCTGCTACACCGCCAGTGTACTTCCTACTCATTTTCAACTGCACCTTGGCCACATCTGACTTCTGGTCAAGTCGCAGCGTGACAAAGACTATTAGTGTAGGCCACTTGTAATACAAGCTACTACACCGCCAGTGTACTTCATACTAATTTTTAACTGCACCTTGCCCAGCTCTCACTTTGGGCCTAATAGCAGTGTTGGTTCAGTCACCTCTGCTTGATCGACATTCACCTTTTTTTTGTAAAACAACTGTACTGCTCCCAATTTTTTCACATACAAAATGAGTGGCAAAAAGCCTGCTGCTGGTGGAAATGGGAGTAGGCGTGGCGGAAAGGGAAAAAAAGTTTGTGTCCGTGGGGTAAATGCTAAAGCTACATTAACATCTGCTGAAAAAAGACAATCTTCCAGGTAAAATAAGATGTCTACTTCTTTCCATGGCCAATGGGATATGATCCCTTTCTTACGGACACGACCATCGATACCACTTGTAAATGAGGCACAAAAACAGCAGGTGCTTGAATGGATCTCAAGTGCTCCATCAAGTGGCCTCTCCTCCTCCACAACTTCTACATCACAAACCCTCCAGTCACCTGAGGTGTCAGACCAATCACACTTGATTCCTCCAAGCTCCCATGTGTCCAGCCGCCCTACTCAGTCTGGGGTAACACACATGTTTGAGTCTGCAGAGCTATTCAGTCACACAATAGCCTGGGAATCAGAGGTCTGCACCAAAGCTGCAGTGTGTCCAGACGAGTTAATGATCTGCCCTGATGCCCAGAAGCTTTGTGAGTCAGACCCAGGCCCAGGTGAAGAAGCTTCTGACCTTTCCCTAACAGTACATACTCATCGTCTGCATGATGCCTTACAAGTACTGGAGTAAAAACGGATTTTCGAAAGGCATGACATGCCTATATCTGTGTCTCCTCCTCGTTTTACTCGTCCATCTCTTTTTTTTTTGCATTTTTATATGTACTTGTCACTTTTCCATGTGTTTGTTGTATCTTCTGAGAAGTTTGTCACCTTTTGGACACCTTAGAAGTTGTTTTCTACGTATTTTCTGTGTTTGTATGTGTTTGTTTTTTCCTGCCATTGTTTTCAATGATATTCGACGGTGTTTAATGAACATTAAATGAACATTCGACAAACACACCCCCAACTTGACATACCGAATTGAATTCGAACACTAGGATGGTGGATCATCTCTAATATTCTGTGACAGGTTCCCTTTCACTTTATCCGGCCTACTAAGCACAAACAGGTCTCTGACGTATCTCTCTCTGTTTTTTCTATAGTACTCCACAAAACTAATTGTGGTCCCACCTATGTGTGGCGGGGCATGACTTTTATGGGAACGCTTGCACAAGCTTTGACTTTATCCAGGCCTAATAGGCACAAACACAGGTCTCTGGCCTACCTCTCTGTGAATTCATGTAGTACTCCACAAAACTAATTGTGGTCCCACCTGTGTGTGGCGGGGCATGACTTTTATGGGAACGCTTGCACGAGCTTTGACTTCATGTGGCCTTCTAGGCCTAAACAGGTCTCTGAAGTATCTGTTTTTTCTATAGTACGCCACAAAACTAATGGTGGTCCCACCTGTGTGTGGCAGGGCATGACTTTATGGGAACACTTGCACGAGCTTTGACTTCATGTGGCCTTCTAGGCACAAACACAGGTCTCTGACCTACCTCTCTGTGAATTCATGTAGTACTCCACAAAACTAATTGTGGTCCCACCTGTGTGTGGCGGGGCATGACTTTTATGGGAACTCTTGCACAAGCTTTGACTTCATGTGGCCTTCTAGGCCTAAACAGGTCTCTGACCTACCTCTCTGTGAATTCATGTAGTACTCCACAAAACTAATTGTGGTTCCACCTGTGTTTGGCGGGGCATGACTTTATGGGAACGCTTGTATGAGCTTTGACTTCATGTGACCTTCTAGGCCTAAACAGGTCTCTGACGTATCTCTCTGTTTTTTCTATAGTATTCCGCAAAACAAATTGTGGTCCCTTCTGTCTGTGGCAGGGCATGAGTTTTATGGGAACGCTTGCACAAGCTTTGACTTTAACTGGCCTACTATTCACAAACACAGGTCTCTGACCTACCTCTCTGTGAATTCATGTAGTACTCCACAAAACTAATTGTGGTCCCACCTGTGTGTGGCGGGGCATGATTTTTATGGGAACGCTTGCACAAGCTTTGACTTTATCCGGCCTATTACGCACAAATGCAGGTCTCTGACCTACCTCTCTGTGAATTCATGTAGTACTCCACAAAACTAATTGTGGTCCCACCTGTGTGTGGCGGGGCATGATTTTTATGGGAACGCTTGCACAAGCTTTGACTTTATCCGGCCTATTACGCACAAATGCAGGTCTCTGACCTACCTCTCTGTGAATTCATGTAGTACTCCACAAAAGTAATTGTGGTCCCACCTGTGTGTGGCGGGGCATGACTTTTATGGGAACGCTTGCACAAGCTTTGACTTTATCCGGCCTACTAGGCGCAAACACAGGTCTCTGACAGACTTCTCTGTGAATTCATGTAGTACTCCACAAAACTAATGGTGGTCCCACTTGTGTATGGCGGGGCATAACATTGACGGGAGCGCTTGCATGACGTTAGAGGGGATCCAGCCCACTAGGCCTATTTAGGTCACTGACCTACCTCTGTAGTTTTTACTGTAATACTCCACAAAACATTTAGTTGCTGAGCAAGGTTTAACCTTGAAATGCTAGGCCAGGTCCTGTTCCAGACCCTGTGCCATACATGCAAGTTGGGCCATTCAGCAATTTTGGGGTCTGGGAGAATTGATGCCATTTTGCTGTAGATGTGACCCTTTGAAAGGAGTAAGGATTCTTGTTGGAGTCCCCTTGCTATGTTTTACATGATTTAAGAAAGGTGTGACATGCCCATACATGTGTCTCATTCTCCTTTTACTCTTTCACCTCTTTTTAATTAATGTAGAAAACTTAAGCCACTTAGCCTGTGACTATTTGTACTGTATTTGAACTTTTTGCGGTGTTTGTTGTCCATTCTGAGTAGTTTGGGAGCTTTTGGAGCCCTTTGAAGGTGTTTTCTATGTGTTTTCTGTAGCCTGCCATTGATTTCAATGGCGTTCGCGTTGTTCGTCGAACATTCGACGAACAAAACTCAAATTCGAATCGAAGTTGAAAATTAGGGTGGTGGCTCATCTCTAGTGGCTACTTTGAAGAACCTAGAATATAAGACATATTTTCTGTTGTTTCACACTTTTTAGTTAAGTAAATGTGTTAATCCATAGTTGTGATGCCTTTAATGTGAATCTACAATTTTCATAGTCATGAAAATAAAGAAAACTCTTTGAATGAGGTCTGTCCAAACTTTTTGTCTGTACTGTATGTCTTCTCAAAGAGGAGAGAGGTGTAAGGTTCTACCTACACTGAGCGATCTGCAACGTTAAAAGGAGTGTCCACATGGTTTCCCCATGTATAATATTAACAGCTGGTACTTACCTCGAGTGTCTGTGATGTTCCAGTGATGTCGGAGCCAGGTCTCCCGTGGCTCAGGTGACATTGTTATGCCATGTGAGCCCTGCAGCCACTTAGCAATGGCCAGTGCGCTGGTTCACACATGCCTCCCCCAGTGGTAATTGACTTTCAAAAACTACAGAGAACAGCAGCAATTCTCACTTTTGTTTAGTTTCCTAGAGTAGACCACTCACTCTCTCTACTTGAAAGTAAAAGTCACTTGAGCAAGAACAATGGCAAAACCAACGGCGAAGCTGTCTCAGGAAAATGACTACTGGCGGATTCATAAAGTATCTTTACATGGATAAACTTGTCAGGTGCGCCAGTGTCTAAAAGATCCTTACGGTATATATCAGTCAGGTTAGTTTTATTATAATTTGATAGACCAGACTTTTACACAAGTGGTGAGCCTGTGATATCACAAATGTTTATTTTTTTTACTATTATTTTTATATCTTTTTTATGTGCATAACATTTTTTTTTAATACTTTTTCATTTATTTTTTAGTACCTAAATGAGCTTTTGAAAGCTTATTCTGCATACTTCACACAGTATTGTCATATATACTTAATTTCATACTATTTAAGGTTGAAGGTAGACTTTAATTTCATCTAGTTCAACCCATAACCATCATGGCCTCATGAACAGCAGCCACAGGCTGGTATTCACAGGACTACCCTCATGGCAGGCACAGAGGTCTTCAGCAGGCCCCGGATGCCATAGCACCTCAACAGAGCCTTACAATTGAGTCATGATATGTGGGGGGTTATGGGTACGTGGAATGTGGTTCCCCATATCATGTGCTTTAAATGCCACTGTCAGAGATTTTCAGCGCCATTTAAGGTTTTACCAATAGCTGGCAGAGCTCAGCTTGGTGGTGTTAGAGGCAGATGCTGGCTGTGTAACACAAAAAAATACAAAAAAAAAAACGAAAAAAGATCACACACATTTAAAATGCAGATTCACAAATATGAGTTAGCCAATATACCATATATACATATACTGTGGTACTGTGCGTCAGTTATTGAGGTGCACCTTTTATGTAGTGGCATACTTGCAGTATCAGGGACTGGAAGTTAATGGGCGAGACCGGCTTTGTTGTTAGGCATGATGCCTGACTTTCTGTGCGTGGCCCAGTGGTTCCTTCTATGCAAAATATTGTGAACCATGCCCGCTTATCGTTGGTTGTCATATCCATTGCCTGCATGCCAACGTTGCTCGCTTGCAGTACACCACTTGTCAGTTGTCGCCTCTATTGGTGAACATACTTTCCTAGCAATCTCAAGGTGGGGAAAGGAGGAAAGAACCAGAATTGGTGGGCATGGTGGTCGGTTTAGTGGGTGTAGCCTAGTGTCTTCAGCTGCTACTTGGGGTGCTGTTGCCATGCAGCGTCAGGAAACAGAGTCGGTAGGGGCATGGTTAACAAGGTTAGTCAGTGGTAACAACCAGTCAAAGGGCACTAAAAGGGTAGAGCGCACAGTAGAACATTAGCAGCCACACCAACCAAGGTGGGCGTCATGCCCAGTGGCCAAGCCGGTCACATCCACTAACTTCCAGTCCCCAATACTGCAACTATGGCAATGTTAGTGGGATAGCTTTTTATTTTTTTTCATCAAAAATGTTTAACTTTGTACCTTATGTTCTCCATGTATACAGCAATTGTGGAATTTATGTATTCATTAATGGTAGTGTGCTGACACACAGAGTATGTATATATGACTATGTAACACAGGCATTGGCCAGTGTAAGGATGTAATTCTTCATTGCACGAGCGTGCTCACAGTTTAAGGAGGTATTAAAGGGTCGGCAGGCATCAAAATGAGGCCTATGGCCCAAGCAGGGCCCGAACCACGCCTGCCTTGCATGGTCATCAGGTCTCACATACTAGGTTTAGCCAACATTCGTCTAATGTTTGTGGAAGCAAGGGCTAGGAGAGATAACATGCAAATGGGTAAAAAAACCTGGGTTAGGGACAAGATAGAAAGACTTGTCGTAGATGGTACATTTCTAAGAGAATCAGACATTTTTTCACCCTGTCACCTAAGGTATACCTTGTCTTTTGCACTTGCACACGGTGTATTTTATAATATGTATGAGGCCCTCTACTGGTTAAGGGGTAAGGCTGCTCCCTGAACCCCATAAGCTAAACAAGGTTATTAGTAGTGGTTGCTCTTTGTGGGCAGGGCTTAGCCAATAAAAGGGCTTGTAGTGTGGAAAGCAGCAGTTCCCCAGTAGGAGATGTAAGGGACCAATATATATCACCACCCCCAGGACACACACAACCCTGCAACAGGCACATTTATTACCCTTACACACACCCTTGAAGCAGTCACATTTACACACACTATACAGTGCCACATCTTGCAGTTCCTGATCAGTACACAGTAGAAGAGGAGCCACTGAGAGTTGCACAATGGCTGCAGGAGTTGAGAAGCAGCAGGACCTTAGAAAGTAGGTCACATGACTTGAAGGTCCTTCAGCTGCACAGCTCCTGCAGCCTCTGTTCAGCTCCAAGTATGCTTTCTCTTCTGCTGTGTACCAATCACATAGATCAATGCAGAGCAGGAGAGAGAGAGCAGCCCTCTGAGGGGGCCCCCTCAGTGCCTCTGCTCACTGACAGCGAGTGGGCCCCCTAATCTTTCCAGGACCCCGGCACTTGCCCTGATGGACCAGGGGCTGACACCAGCCCTGACCCTGAGGGTCACTCTGGGAGTAGACTCAACATTTAGAACGTGAAACAGAACCTCAGCCAAGTGTGTTCCCCCAGCATTGCCGACGTCTGCTCCTGGCAGATAATAATAATAATCTTAATTTACAGTACATAGCGCCAACATATTCCGCAGCGCTTCACAATTCAGAGGTTCATATTTAAACAGTCATAAGAAAGTTATCAGAAAATACAATACTACACAAAAATCCATACAATTCAATACAAAGTATAATACAATACAATAATTAGAGCAAAATAATGACAGCCCTGTTTATAAGAGCTTACAATCTAAGATACCCAGACAGTGGCTGTCCCTTCCGGTGTCGTTCTGGTAGGTCCCAAGCAGAGATTCAAATATGAACGGATCTCCATTGTGAACATCGTGAAGGAACCTTGTCTAGCAGTTCCCTGGTGGTTCTGTGGACGTGTCCCCATGAGCGAGGTAGGGATAGAACCAACAAAAGATTTTTTGAATTTAACGATGATGCTGAGGTACATGAGTCAAAAGGCACTGGGACGAAGGGAGCAGTCTGCAGCCAAATGTGTCATTGTAACTAGCCTACCCCCAACTCTCATGTTCAACTGTTCAAGTGTAGAAAACGCAAAAACTTTTATTGACTCTGAGGTAGGCTCAGCCTGGTAGGGGCTGCACTGTGGCTTTGGCCCCTGCCCCTGTTACCGGCGGCCCAACACATTCTCTAAATGGCCTAAAGAAAGTAGAAAATCTTTCAATGCAGAAATTCAGCTATCAGGAAGTTAGGACATATCAAGGAATTGGGCAAACACTTTTTTTAGCAAAAAAATGTTTTATTGCATTTCCTGCATGTCAAGTAGCATCCAAATAAGTAAATATTGTTCTGTTCTATGATATATTTGGCTACAGTATTTTTCCCAAGTTCTCCACAAAGCAAAGAAAGAGAAGCAACAAACCACCATCATGAAATACAAATTTATGATCTTATGGTGAACTATGTGATTCTTCTGATTCCGCAGGGCATAAGTAGCTGAAATCAGCACCAGAATTTAGGACCTGGAGTGTATTATCTAATCATGTCTGGTATTTAAGGTGAGTCTGCTTGCCTGACTAGAGATCTGGGTCATCTGATATAAGTCCTTTTCCGTAAGGCATTTTATGAATGAGAATAGCACCAATAATTTATTCCACATGATGGATTAGTTTCAAAATGTGAAGCAAGAGAAATGCGATGGAAAATCAATTTTGAATTTGTCATATATAGATTTACATTCTTTTTGTACACTAAATATATACTGTGTTTTTAAGGGGAGTTACAAAACTTTATTTTTTCCAAAAAGTTGCACATGATCTGATTTGGTCACCAGTTGGGAACTAAATGGCATACTATACTATTGGACCATACATTTTCAACATATTTATTAATGACCTTTTGACAGTATACATAGTAGAATTAGCAGATGATAATAATGTCTAGATAATATTCTTTATTAATAATAATAATAATCTTTATTCATATAGCGCCAACATATTTTGCAGCGCTTCACAATTCAGAGGTTCATATTCAAACAATCATAAGAAACAGTTATCAGAAAATACAATACAATACAGAATATAATACAATACAAATATAATAATTAAAGCAAAATATTGACAGCCCTGCTCATAAGAGCTTACAATCTAACAATGAGGTGGGGGTGACACAAAGTACAGGGGTTTATTTACAATGATGGTATAGTCAACTTGAGGAGATGGGGAACAGATAGGAGCAGCATAAGTGGCCACCAACCATTATTTGTGATGCACGTGAGACTGGTAGAGTAGATAGGCTATGTCTAAGTGACTTAGACTAGGAATCATGATAGGCCGCCCTAAAAAGATGTGTTTTTAGGGATTGCCTGAAACTATGTAAACTATGAAAGTTGTGGATAGACCTAATTTCTTGGGGTAGAGCATTCCAGAGAATGAAATAATCTATTCTGTGACAACTGTGGGACGGAGCCCTGTTTGCTGTGCTGAGTGAGGGTGGAGTAGGGTGTATACAACAAACTGCTGCACTGGGAAGGAGGTGCAGACCCAGATGTTATAGTGGGTTGACAAACAAGTGGTGTCGTCTGTGCCTGGGATCCATCAAAACCACCAGGCATATCCACTTCTCTAACAGTTGAGAGTCTGTCAGCCACCCCGACTGTAGCGGATAAACAAGTGGAGGTCATGTGGTCAGACAGTTGTCAGAAAACATTCGCCATTCTGACAGAGGAGCAAGAGGCAGCAGATGAAGTGGACAGTGTTCAGTGAGGCCCCCTAGGCACAATTTTACCGCAGTAACTTGTCCAGACTAAGACTAACGCATGCTGCTGGTTCATGTGGTGGTGCATGCATGTAGTTGTCAAATTGTGGAGGTTTTTGCCTCGAAACAATTTTTGAGTATGAAATTTGCAAATAATGTGAGTTGGGTCATTTTTTGCAATGTCAAAAAAGGCCCAGGCTAGGCTAGGCAAGTCTTGCCACCTCAGAAAACTGCAGACCCTTGACTGCTGCTGTCCAGAGCTAGAGTTGTGGCTGAGGATACAGCACTTGTCATGCTTGCAGCTGCCGGTTCTGTGTGGGAACGCGCAAGCTAACCTCCTAATCTTCCTCCTCCTCTGCTGAGCTACTCAGATACATTACTCTGGGTTAATTCCAAGTGGGATCTGGAACCTCCTCCTCATCATTCTCCCTGTTGTCTCCTCGGCATGAGAGTCATCCCCTCCACTTCCTTCCCTGAATGCACAGTACAGTGTGGTGTTCCCTCAGATACCGAGTCTTATCATTATCATCACTTCAACCCGGAGGTTTACATCTAGTAATAAGGGTCTGGATTCTGCTAGGAGCATACTTGCTCTCTCCCGGATCCAACTCCAAACGATTTTTGCCATAGGTGCAGATGCTTTCCTCCTTTGGAACATGTTTGGAGCAGACCTCTTATGCCCATGGAAAATAATGTGTGAACATCTTTGTAGATGCACCCATCTGTGTTTCCCCACAATCAGTTGTGTGGATGAAGACTTGTTGTAACATGGGGTGACACATGGGTAATTGGGATACCACCTCTGAGGACTTTACTGTGATATTGTGATGTTGAGGTGGAGAAACAGGAGGACGAGCCACTTGATGCAGCTGTTTCCATGAACTGTAGCAAAAGCTGGATCTCATCCACAACTCATATCGCACTGCTGCTGGCAAAAAAAGATAGTGGAGTATGCTGTCCAGTAAGAGAAGTCACTTTACTTGGCAAGCCATGACGAGCCAATGTTTGGTTACTTTAGCTTTCAGTAACATTAGCAGCAGCACCTACCCCACTTACACCTGCTACACCAAGCCTACTCACCTTTCCAAACCCTTTGCATCACAACCTTGGAATTTCCCACTTACCTTCTATGCATGCAAATTTGGAGAGCACTTGTTTGAGGCCAAACAGAGCCTTTTTAGGGACAATTGAAGGAGTTGAGATTTACAGGTTACAAGCCAAACAGAGCCCTTTTAGGGGAAATTGAAAGATTTCAGAATCACAGGTTGCAGACAAGAAAGTGCCATTTTAGGGGAAACTGAAGGATTTGAGATTTGCAGGTTACAGGCCAAACAGAGCCTTTTTAGGGTAAACTGTGGGAATATGTTTAATGCAACAAATCCATGCCTGTATATGAGTGTTTAGTTTTTAGGTTTGTATGTTGTAGATAAAGTTAGAACAAAAAAAAACCTGTTTCCTGTGTCTGTGTATGAGAAAAGAAGCAGATGCTGTATAAAGACTGAGACACATAAGATATGTTTTATCCTGATCTATTAAGCTTATCATATTTGTTCCTATTTATTGCTGAATGAAGAAGCTCTGTTGTCACACGCTTGGAGAGTATCCTGAATAATCCGCTGCCAACAGAAACTGAAGGATTTGAGGTTCACAGGTTACAGTCAAAATGTGCCTTTTAGAGGAAACTGAAGGATTTGAGAATCACAGGATACAAGCAAAAAAGTGGCTTTTTATGGGAAAGTGAAGGTTATGAGATTCACAGGTCACAGGCCAAACAGAGCTTTTTTAGGGGAAACTAAAGGATTTGGCAATCCCTTTTGGTATGCAAAAAAAACATGGCATTGGCAACGCACATAGGTTTAGGAATTACACTTGTTCTCAATAAAAAATGGCTTTGTCCATTTGGAAACACTTGTTCCCTATGCTATTTAAAAAGCGATCGAGTAGCTATCTATTGGCGTAACACGGTCACTGTCATTTGCAGTAACACTCTGAAAATCGCATATGGTAGCTTCTTATATCCCTAGGGACATGCGAGTTTGGCAGCCAATGAAAGAAGCCAGTCAATGACACAAGTGTTTTCAACTTGTGGATGTTTTATGTGCCCTGATTGGCTGCAGAAAAGGAACATCCACACAGAAAATGCCAGGAAAAAAAGGAGTCCAATACTACACAATCCCTCTCCTCATCAAACACGTCCTGCCTGCTATATTACACTGTCAGAAGGTTAGAAAAAAGCATTACTTAAACACACTAATGCTTTTTAAATCTGATCACTCACGAAACAAATCCGTGTGCGCCTACTTTTTGAGATATTGCTTGTGTGTGCCGAACCCGAACTGAATTGTTCGGTCGAATTTGAAATTGGCGAACATGTTCAAAGAAAGTTTGCTCATCTCTAGCCACAATTGACATGGCTATGGAATTACTGTAATTGGCAAGCAAGCCTAGCATCTTTAGTGGCTGAAAATCAGGCGCCAAACATTCTGGACGGGACACTCAAATCTTGTAAGACGAGCACGCAAATATTCGTCGAGAAGTAGCCCAAATACCATGATATCCGTGCAAGTATCAAATAGTGACGTGCAGATTTGCTTATCACTAGCCCCATATGATTTTTCCACACCCCTCATATGATGTCCCCACTGCCCCTCATATCATGCCTTTTTCATATGATTATTATTATTTATTTATTTATTGATTCTATGGTGCGTACATGAGAAGGGGTTACATACAAGCAAGTTAAAAAGCAATAAAAAAACTAACAGTGACAGACTGGTACAGAGGGGAGAGAGGACCCTGCTCTTGCAGGCTTACATTCTACAGGCAATGGGGAGAGAGAAGTAGGTTGGGTCTGCTCTGGTAGTGGTGGAGTGCCGGGTGCATGGAGGTGGAGCACCGGGTCCAGTGCAGGTGCATGCACCTTTTTTTGTCTAGTTTTTGGAGTCTTCTATTTAAATTGTGCCTTTTTAAGTGTTTTTAGTGTTTGTTTTATTTGTTTTTTCATGTCGCAATGCAGTTGTGGATTTTGCTCAACACGCAGCTTAAAAATTCACAAAAAAAGGGAAATGACAGAAAAAAGAAATTGTAATTTTGTGTAAAATTTAAAGTTCACATTTCAAACATTTGAGGCAAATTAATCAATAAAACTGCTATTTATTGGCCTTCAGCTTCATCTCGAGCTGTAGCGACTTGATGGATAAATGCTCTGTAGGGAGATCGATGTTGCACGAGCCTAGATAGGTTCATCAGGGTCTTCTTCACTGTTATCTTGCCAGTATCAAGCCATTGGGTTACAGCTCTTCCTCTTTGCCTCGTACCTTCTATTCTTCCACCATGATGTCCTTCTCTAGTGATTTTTCTCTTCATATAATGTGTCCAAAGTAGGCAAGTTGTAGCTTGGTGATCCTTGCTTCAAATAACACGTTTGGCTTGATTTTTTTCCAAAATGGATTTGTTTGTTCTTCTTGCCGTCCATGATATTGATAACATCCTTCTCCAGCTCCACATTTCGAAGGCGTTTATTCTTCTTCTAATGAGATTCTTCAACGAACACAAACTCAAAAGATAATGAATGATGAATTGGACTTATTATTTTTCTTACAAGTTACTAACTTTGGACACCTTGACAAACACGAAAATTCTATTTGTTCAGTTGACTTTCAATATCTATTCATGGAGAACTCACATATTGTGGAAAGTAAGGCCTAATCTTTTTTTTTTTGCATCGAGGGGCTACTAAAATGATCTGGAAGTGTCTCTGGTATAGACCATGCCTGCAGCTTAATCCTGTGGTTCCCTTGTGTTTCTTATCGCAGCAAAGAAATTTAGACTAACTGGGACCATCTGCTAAATGCCTTAATTTTAATCCCCGGGATGGGTAGTTTGTCATACTGGCAAAATGTCCATCTTGAAAGAGCAGCCAAGTGGGGCTTATCTAGAAGAAGACATGATAGACTGATAAGGATGAACTATTAGCTTAAAGATGTCTTGACATCATATGCAGCGTTACCGTTTAACTCATTGTGCTCATTGTGCATGGAGAAATTACATCATAAAAAATAATAGTCCAATAAACCGCCCGGACTGAGGGTGCACATATACGCCTCCGCAAAAATATGGATATGCCTGTTAAGAGAGTTTACTGATTAATGCAAAACATAATCTCCTGCAAATATATAAAGTAAATAATTACAGCTGTAAATCTCGCTGCAGGTTTGACAAAAATTGTTTCCATTCATAAGTAAGCCCTTAAATTTTTCATTTTTATTGAAAAGCGAAATCATGTGGGACTCATTTAAACTCTTCAAGCAGCACTGCTCTTAATAAGTCAATTTATCAAACCATTTCATATGGAAAATCTCAGACATGCCACATTTGGCAGTGCGTAATTATCACACTGTGAAAGGCAGATAATGTCTGACATATGTAAATGATGAGCGGCATCGCTGGAAATCTTCCCAGTGTGCGATTCTCTATCAATATACATTATAAACAATTTCAGAAAGGAATTAAATAGAAATATTAGTATCTGATTCACTGCAATGGAATTAGTCCCTAACTGTAGTAGAAAAACGTGTGTGATGTAATAAACTTTATGGATCTGCAAAGGGGATCTGATTTTATAAATGATTAATGCTTTACCTTTGCTAGTGTGGAAATCTGAATTAACTTAGGGGGCTAGTTTCGGGGAGCAGAAATTACAGCAGCTAAAAACTGCTTTATTAATTTTGGTAAATAGGGATGAGTGAATTGATTTACAGGACCCTGATGCAGCAGATAAGCTTGTAATCTGTGATCGCTGGACAGGAGTTGTTACGGAAAGGCCTTTGTTTACGTTCCCACACCACCAACCAACGGCGACGTGGGGTGTGCATCTGAGGTGGTAGCTGTATGTAGACCCACTGGACCACAGGGAGGACCTGGGCCTGCCCGGACTAGGGAAGGGCAACGACCAGGGATCTGTGGCAGCTGAATAAGTGGGCAAGGTGGTAAGATCAGGACTCAAAGATACCGCACAACTTCAGTTATAATGTACATAAAGTTTCCTAACATTGTCAAAGTTCACAATACAAGACACTAGAGATAATGCCAGGCTTCCAATTCTGCACATAAAGCAAGGGGAACATCCCAGCTAGGCTGACATCAGGCAATGACATGGCAGGTCATTATGGGTTGACGCAGTCCAGGGTCCTCTGGCACGGGCATATCAGGAGGACCTCTGACTCAGGCCTCAGGCGTAGCACTGGCACAGCAGAAGAACATCAGACACCGACATCAGGCAGATGTCATCACAGGATGACCCCGGGTTAAAGGCTGGACATCAGGACACAAGCGTAACACGAAGAGCACAAATCCAGGAACATCAACAGGGCTGCTTAGGACATTAGCTGGTCAGATCCAGGACCTCGGACTGAACATCTGGGCACAGGAAGGACATCTAGGACGCAGCAAGGCTATCTGGAAACAGGCAGGACATCGGTCATCAGACTCCGGACATCGGTCATCAGGCTCCAGGCACCAGGCAGCAATTATCAGGCTACGGACATCGGTCATCAGACACTGGCTGGAAAGGACCCAAGCAAGATGGTGCAAGGAGCACCACAGGAGCAGACCGGATCTGCATGACATGGGCTTTACAGAAGCGGACCGGAGATAAGTAGAGCGAGCACTGTGAAAGCACAACAAGTATGGAACAGAGCTGAGTGACACATGCACCGCAGGAGTGGACCGGAGATGGACAATGTGAGCCCAGCACACATGAACACAGTATCGTACACGCTCAGCAGGAATACCAGACTCCAACTTCAAAAGATGAACAGAGGTTTATTCACAAGACATAGGATACAGGAAACTCACAGTAAGTAGGTACAAGTGTGGCGCCCCACTGGTCGGGATGCCACAGAGGGATACTGCACCCACACAAGAGTGTGTAATATCCCTGTGAATAGAGGACTGGGATGTCAATCAGGGACCCTCACCACACGCATCCACACACCTTAGGTTAGGGGACCAAAGGTTAACTGTTGCTAGGGAACCGGTCCCGGTAAGGAAGAGCTTAGGTGGTAAAGTGGAGAGCGGGAAAGTCAGTCAGGAGTAGGAGAAAGTCGTTGAAGGGGAACCCTGCGAGGAGCGTGGTGGAGGGTACCTCAGGAGTGGTGGCCCGGAAACCAAAGGGAATTCTAGGGTGTTGAGGTGCACCCAAATCCGTGCCGATACATCTCCCCGGCTGGTTCAGTCCAAACTGGAGGACCAGCTCTGCAGAAACCGGACAGCACGCACCTCTTCAAAGGTTGTGACAACCCTGGCATAATTCACCTAAGGCCCTCATGTAGGATCGAGGAGGTCCGGAGAGCGATAGACTCCACACCAGACGCTCCGAGGGGTTAGACTCACTAAGGATCCGTGGGGACTGGCGGTGGGCTCTGTGCGCGGGAATGTAGGACAGATGAAAGGCAAAGCAGGCACATCACGGAGGGTCCCTTGTGAAACATCCTAATCCTCTGGTGACTACTCAGGCCAGCCTACCCGTGAACTGTGTGTATAAAGACTGTTTTGCTGCCTGAGTCACCAGTAAAACCTGGTTCAGAGACTAAGACCGTGTGGTGTGTTTATTGCTTGCATCGGAGGAGCCATACTACTGCTCAATGAGACTACCAGCCTGCAGCTCCACTGATGAGCTGCCTCCCTTTGTGAATTTTCCATTCTTCCATTACTGCCCTGGGAATCCCACTCCACCTGAGGCAGTGTCGGTGTGAATGCCGGATACCGTGGGTGATGTCGTGAGTTATTTTGTTTTCATTTTAACCCCTTTTTTGGCGACCGCCGGGGCCACGGGTCCGGGCACAGGCCGCCTGTGACATTCCCCAGTGAATCAATACCCGGAACCGGGTACCCCATGGCCCTGGGGTGGGTCAGTTTTTGGCGTTACAAACAGGATCCTGTGCCCGGTAAACCCGGGTACTGTGCGCCTTGAACTTTATTTACCGAACTGAACTACTAGGCCTCAAAATGGCTGGGACAAAGACTTGACAAAATGTGCTGGCCCAGGGGTGTGCCTCAGTCCCTCATCGTGGGAGGGACATGCCTGAGGCGGGAAACTGCCTGCCCGCCCCCACTGCCACTGAAAATCCAAGGGTGCGGGCCAAAGATCAAAGTACCCCAAAGCTATAAAAAGCAGCAGAAAGGGTGCAGCAGTAGGCAGACAAAGGCGGACGGGTGTGGTCTACGGATCGCAGAGGATGGCGGCAATGAGGCTCAGAGACCTGGTTCAAGAGGTGGAGGATGAGCTTTGTGCTGAGGCCACAGGCCAGGGGGCAGCTTCCCTGTTGACCTACGTGGGGATGCTGCCTTTTGGGAGACCGTGTTTTGGGACTTGAGGGTCCAGTTGTACGAGACACTGGACTGGACCTTCAGGGCGCTGGTACCTGGTCCGAGCTGTCCCGGCTGGCAGAACAGCGGGGAGCTAGCAGGCCAGAACCAGAGGCGCAGGCAAGAGCCCCGACCCCGGGTGAGTCTGGACCCGCTGAGGAGGTCCTGAGAAAAAAAACCGCAGCCAGTTCTCCCAGAGGAGAAACTGGAACCCATCGTCGAAGTGGAAGTTGGGGCATCTGGGCCCCGCACTGTGCCAGACAATCCCGAGCCAGCTGCAGATGACAACGAGGACCCGGAGGAGCCAGTCGAACCTGATGTCCCGGAGGTGCCCGATGGAAAACCCAACATGGTGGTGGAGGCAGTCAAAGAGGAGCCATCCACCCAGCCAGGACTCTGAGGAGGAAGGACCCAGAGAGGACGACCAGGATGGCAGCGACGACAAAATCGGAGCATCCGGGGCCGAGTCTTCTGGTGGGACAGTCATCAACACCGGCAGGTTGGGAGAGTCGATGTGAATTCTCCATTCTTCCATTACTGCTCCGGGGATCCCACTTCACCTGCGGGGAGCGTTGCCAGCTGGCTGCCTCATCATCATCCCTGGAGGTCTGCGGCAGCGCCGATGTCATTGCCGGATACCATGGGTGGTGTTGCAAGTTCTTTTGTTTTTATTTTTAACCCCTTTTTCTGCGACCGCCGGGGCCACGGGTCCGGGTGCAGGCCGCCCGTGACATCCCCAGTGAATCAATGCCCGGAACAGGGTACCCCACAGCTCTGGGGTGGGTCACAAGGTTCAAGGCACAGAAGGACATCAGGAATATGGCACAGCAGGATTCCACTTTCAAGGAAAAGACACTGATATCTGGGTAGACACTAGAGATGAGCGATGTTCGATTGAACATGTTCGCCAGTTTCAAATTTGACCTGTTTTGGGTTATGTTCGAGTCATTGACGAATGCGAACAATTTGCTAAAAATTCGGTAATTCGAGGTTATGTTCGATAACGGTTTGTTGACCAAAAACATTGCTGACTTTTCACAGTAATGCTTTTTTTCAATGTTATTATGAGTTTCAGTGTCTAGGAATAGTGGACGGGATGGGGGGGCTGGGGACAGGTCTGTGGTCAAATAATGCAGATCTCCATTTTTTTTCCTTCCCGCACTTACTGTGGGTGGTCCGGGCTGTCAGCCTATCAGCACACATAGAGCAAAGTGCACTTTTTGAACACAAGGGCTTGTGTCATTGGCTGGGTATGTCACATGTCCTTGCCATATAAGAAGCGGCCATTTTCCCGCCATTTTATCAGTGTTGGAGCTCAGTGTCAAACACCGCCGCTGCTGCTGTGTGCGCTACAAAGATAGATAGCTATTCCATTCCAAGTTAGATGAGTAGTTAGTAGGTTTAGGGACTCCTTCCAAGAACAGCCCTTTATAGGGCTTAAAAGCATTGTTTGCCAGACAGGTCTGTTCCAGTGCTGTGCAAGCGTTTTTTACAGCATCTGGCCCAATCTGAGTAAATCCTTTTTGGCAAGTAGCAGTGTTTGCCAGGCACTGGTGTAGCACTATTGTGAAGAAAGCTACACCTCCTGTGTTTAATAGCCTTTTTTTACTGCATATAACCAAGCAAATCCTTTTTGGCAAGTAGCAGTGTATGCCAAGCACTGGTGTAGCACTGTTGTGAAGAAATCTACACCTCCTATGTTTACTATCCTTTTTTTACTGCATCTAGCCAAGCAAATCCTTTTTGGCTAGTAGCAGTGTGTGCCAGGCACTAGTGTAGCACTGTTGTGAAGAAAACTACACCTCCTGTGTTTACTAGCCTTTTTTAACTGCATCTAAGCATCTAGCCAAGCAAATCCTTTTTGGCTAGTAGCAATGTTTGGATAGGTAGCTGTGGTCCAGTGTTCTGTTGAAATCTACCGCCATACAGCGCAGAAAACACTTTTGTATTGCATTTGCCCAAACCTACTTATCAAAACCTATTTAGAGTAGTACCACTGTTTAGCTAGGTGGCTGTGGTCCAGTGTTCTGTTGAAATCTACCGCCACACAGCACAGAAAACACTTATGTATTGTATCTGCCCAAACCTACTTACCAAAATCTATTTAGGGTAGTACCACTGTTTGGCCACTCAGCTCTGCTAGTTTTACATCCATAGTTTTTTGTGTCAACAACAACAGAGTTGCCAATTAGTTACCCTCAAATATGAGTGGTAAAAGGTCTGCTGATGATGGAAAGGGGAATAGGCGTGTTGGAAAGGGTAAAAATCTTTGTGTCCGTGGGGTAGGTGCTAAAGTAACAGAAACAACTACTGAACAAATACCGTATTCAAGCCAAATTAAAATGTCTACTTCTTTTCGTGGACGATCCGCTATCATTGCTTTCTTACGCAGCAGAGCATCACTAAAACTTGTAGATGAGGCCCAAAAAGAGCAGGTGCTGCAATGGATATCAAGCACTCCATCAAGTGGGCTCTCCACCACCTCAACTTCAACATCACAAACACTCCAGTCCTCAGAGGTGTCACCCCAATCGCACTTGCTTCCTCACAGCTCACAAGTCTCCAGCCCCCCCTGACTATTAGTTAACATCAGATCGGTGAGTCTGCAGAGCTGTTCATTCATACTATAGTCTGGGAATCAGAGGTCTGCTCCAAAGCTTCATTGAGTCAAGACGAGGAAATGATATGCACTGATGCCCAAAATCTTTGTGAGTCAGATCCAGGCCCAGATGAAGAAGGGTCAGAGCATAATGTAGACCCTCATTCCCAAACTGTAAGCCCTGTTGGCACAGACAATGAGGCAGATGATGATGAGACTCAGATACATGATTGGAAAGACAACTTGACTTTGCGCTCAGGGCAGGAAGAGGTTGACTCTGAGGACGATGAGTGTGAGAATAAGGCGCCCCAGGCAGTAGGGTACTCGGGGCCGGGCTGATGCTGTCTCTCTGGGATCACAGTAATCGTGACCCGCTCCCGTGGCCTGGCCTCAGTCCAAAAAGGAAGGGGTTATTTACAGGGGATTTGTTGTGACGCCAGCAGGGGTATGTAGTCAGTGGGACCACCGCTGCTGTATTCCTGCTGGGGATGGTCACTTAGGGTAACGTGGATGGTAAGCCCTCCTCGGCTAGGGCTGAGGGTCCCAGGGCAGGTGTAGTGTAAGGGGCTGTGTACTCTGGATGCTTCACTTACTTCTGTGCTGCAGCTTCTCCAGTCAGCAGGGATGCTACTCCGCAGGTGGAGATCTTTGCAGTGGCGCTGGAAAGAACAGTCTCAGGCAATGGTGAGGTTACCGGGTACTTTACTGAAGTTCTTTTAGCAGCACGTTACAAGTCACAGTTCTCATAGTCACAGTTTTTACAAGTTAACACTGCTCTGGGCACCCGGGTTCTACTGCAGCTCAAATGGTTCCTCTGCGTTGCCTCGCTCAAGTTCCTTTCAGGCTCTGCTTGTCTCTTTCTCTGTCTTCACTCACGAGTTTGGTCTGGCCGTCACAGACTTTTGTGTGATGATTCCCTCTGTCTCAGGCTCACTAGCCCTAGTTCGATGGCTGTGTTCCTAGAGTACCTGCCCCACACCGGTGTTTCTCGTTATTAGGGTCTTTGAGTCTCCCTGGTCACTTCTACAGAGCCGGCTCTCTGGCTGTCCTTTGACCTAGCCATCCAGTGACCCAGGTATAATGTGGGCTCACTAGGCTCCTTCTGTCTCACTGTGGGATGTCGTTGCTTTTTGGCTTCTTTCCCTCGCCTCCAGCTATGGAGCGAGCTTTCTCTCTTGGGTATTCTGCCTCCAAGATTCTGCGTCCTCCAGGGAACCTCTCCTTCTTGGAAAAATGTCTGCCTACAAACCTGGTGTTCCGGTGTTTTATTTGCAGTCTCTCTACCCACTTGTTCAGTTACTCTTTCTCTTCTCCCACACTGCTTCTAACCCCTGCTATCCCTTGCCTAACGTAAAGTCCTAGGCGTAGGGTCAGTGTGTGTCGGTGTGTGGGTGTCCCTAAGGTCAATCGTCTTCCTCGCCTGGCTGCAGTTCACCCTGTGGCCGCTCTGGTCGCAGTGGTGCCACAAGAACATACAGGGTGATTATGGGGTTGGAGATCCCACTTACTGTCAACCCACAGGCAGGCAGTTGAAGAGCTCAGTAGAGGAGGTGGAGGAGGCTGCTAGTGATGAGGTTAGGTTGCGGCTTCCTGTACAGAGACGGAGTCCTGGAAGCACATCAACAACTGCGTCCTCAGCCACAACTCTGCCGTGGTGGCTCTGCAGGTCGCATGGGCGCTATGCCTTGCCTAGCCTGGGCCTTTTTTCAGATCACAAAGGATGACCCAACTCATGTTATCTGCAAAATTTGTAAACAAAATCTGAGTAGACGACAAAAAATCAATAGTTTGAGTACTTCATGCATGAACTGTCACATAGACATGATGCATAAGTCACAGTGGAATGCTCACTGTCCTACAATGCAGTCTAGCGGGCCTGGCCATCCACCGTCTGCTTCATCAAGTGCATCTTGTGCGCCTTCATCCTCTGTCACTGTGGGGACAGCTGTCGCACAGGTTTTCGGTTGCAGAACTTCCACCTCTTTACTTGCTACAACCAGTGTGATCGACAGGTCGTCAGCTGTTTTGGAAGTTGAAACACCTGCTGGTGTTGAGCGCTGTCAGACTTAGAGAGCACCACCTTTTTATGAATGTGACATATTATGTCTGCCTGCTCCTCCCTCACAGTCCAGCAGTTTGTCTGAGACACCCTACTCAACCCTGTCTCAGCACAGTAGCCAGCTTTCGGTCCCTCAGATGTGGACAAGTAAAAGACCATTTCGTCCTACCCCTGCCAAAGCAAGAGGTTGAATTTCACCATCTGTAAGCTGTTGGCTTTGGAAATGCTGCCTTTCTGACTGGTGGATACAGAGGATTTTCGAGACTTTATGGCCATTGCAGTGCCCCAGTACCAGATGCCCAGTCACCACTACTTCTCGAAAAAAGCTGTGCCTGCGCTACACCTGCATGTTGCACACATCACCACCACTTTCCTTGAGAAACTCTGTGTGTGACAGGGTGCATTTCACCACAGACACCTGGACGAGTAAGCATGGACAGGGTATTACATGTCACTGACTGGGCACTGGGTGACTATGGTGACAACAGGAGAAGGGGCTGCTGCACAAGTCTTGCCATCCCCATGGGTTTTGCGTTAAACCTCTGTATTTAGATGTTCCTCCATTGCTTTTGCCTCCTCCACCTCTTCTAGGTCCTCCACCTATGCCCAAAGCCTGTTTGGTAATGTGACACATGTTAAAACTGTGCAGAAGAAATCCAGCACGCCTCCTTACTATGCTGGCACAAGGGCTGTGTTTATGTTAAAATGTCTGGGAAATGTGAGTCACACAACTGAGGAGTTGTGGTCAGCTCTGGAGATCGAGTTTAATCAATGGTTGTCTCCACTGAACCTGCAGCCAATACTGCAAACCTGGGTGCGGCCCTTCGCCAGGGCAAGGTGACACACGTGCCTTGTATGGCTCACATCTTGAACCTGGTCTGTTAGCAGCGGATCATTCAGGATACACTGAAAACGTGTTGACAAAAGAGCTTAGCTTTAAGTAGCAACAGACAGGTACAGATATGAAGAGCCTTGTGGAAACAGGAATATACATCTTAAATGTCCCTTTGCAGCATCAGCAAGCTGCTGTGCTTCTCTTCTCATGCACAAACTCAGGAAACTGGTTACAGCCACATGGTATTTCCTGTGTGTGAGCCTCTGGGAGTGTTTCCCCTTTTTTTTTTCTTTAAAGTAACTTTACTGACAATACACAAAATCCAGCAATATAACATTTACCGCCATCCAATGTGATTTTGGGGAAAAGGGAGAGCATCATAACCCTGCCCTAATGATCAGTGGTGTAACTAGAGTCCGAAGGGCCCCGGTGCAAAATTTGGACCTGCCCCCCCTCTTCGCGCCACATTGGTCAGATGTACAGGCCCCATGTAATGTTCTAAATCCTATAAAGACTCACAAATTGACCTCTCTCCCCTTCATTATACATTAATGTCCCTCATCCTACTATAGCCTCGTAGCCCTTCATATATTATAATGCAGCCTCATAACCCGTCATATAATATAATACAGACTCATAGACCTCCAGATAATATAATGCCGCCTCATAGCCCTCCAAATAATATACTGCAGCATCACAGCCCTTCATTAGATAGATTAGATTAGATTAGATAAACTTTATTGATCCCGGAGGAAATTACAGTATTACAGCAGCAGAACAAAGATCAAGAACATTACATACTTTACAAAATAAGTCTATATGGACAGCAGATGCGGGTAGACTGGTACATGTACCTCACCTATTCCCCCCATACACTTAGAACTTCACTTAGTCTTGGGATGCTTTACACTTATACATTTGTTAAACATCCCCACAGCTGTCGGAACAAAAGATTTCCGTATCTTTCCTTTTTACACATTAGTTGGATTAGACGCTTGCTGAATGTGCTCTTTTGCTTCGCAAACAGTTCAGAGAGCGGGTGTGTATTGTTGCTCATTATAGCCTTGCATTTCTTATTAATTCTATCCTCTAATACCTCCTTGAAAGTCCTAAGTTGTAGACCCACCGCCGCACTAGCCTTCTTGATAAGTTTATTCAGCTTATTAGCGTCAGCTGTGCGCACACTACTACCCCAGCATATTATTGCAGCAAAGATTGCACTCGCCACAATAGATTGGTAGAACATTTCAAGCATTTTACTACACACATTAAACAACCTTAACTTCCTTAGGAAGTAAAGTCTACTCATCCCTTTCTTGCAAACCATCTCCATATGGCACCTCCAATCAAGCTTGCTGTCCAGGTGAACCCCCAAATATTTGAAAGTCTCCACCATCTCCACATCCTGACCATCAATAGTGATAGGTAAGCAATCCTTCATGCACCTTCCATAACTCAACACCAACTCCCTGGTTTTCTTTACGTTGAGTTCTAAATGGTTAGCCTGGCACCAGTCAACAAAGTCCAAAACCGCCCTTCTGTATTCCTCCTCCCCCCGGCCTCTCTCAATACCTCCGACTATCACTGAGTCATCAGAGTACTTCTCAAGGTGACAAAGGTCTGATTTATACTGAAAATCAGCTGTGTATAACGTAAAAAGGAATGGCGACAGCACCGTTCCCTGAGGGGCTCCAACACTGCTCCGCACACTATCCGATACGGCCGCCCCCAACCTTACAAACTGTGGCCTGTCTGACAGGTAATCAATGATTCAATTCACTAGTCCCTCATCAACCGCCATTTCAACCAGCTTTTTACGTAATAATAGTGGCTGTAAGGTGTTGAATGCACTGGAGAAATCGAAGAACATGGCACGCACAGTGGTTCCATCATTGTCCAAAAAGGAATGTACTGTTTGTAGCAGATACACTACAGCATCCCCCAGACTCTGCCGATACGCAAACTGAAGGGGGTCCGTAAAAGCAGACCCCCTCGGACACAAGTAGGCAAGTACAATTCTCTCCAAGGACTTCATCGCATGCAATGTTGAGACCGCCGGTCTATAGTCATTATAGGAGCTCGGGAAGGTAGTCTTGGGAACTGGCACCAGGCAAGAAGTCTTCCATAGAACTGGTACTCTCTGTGATTGTAAGCTCCAGTTAAACAGGTGCTGGAAGACAGTGCACAACTGATTTGCACACACTCTGAGGACACGTGGACAGATACCATCAGGCCCTGCTGCTTTACCAATGACCAGCTTACTAAACTGTTCCCTCACATCATTTTCGGAGATCAAGAAAGTCTCTAACTTCCTCCCCCCAGTTAATATTGCTTGTCGCTCCCCGGCCCTCTCCCCTGTTGACATCGCACATTTATTGTTGAATCTGTTGAAAAACTCATTCATTTCGTTAGCCATGATCAGCCCCCCACCGCCCTGATCTGACCTTGCCTTAAACCCAGTCAATAGCTTCATTCCAGCCCACACTTCTCTGGAGTTGCTGTGTGACAATTTATTTTCCAATTTAATTCTGAATGCTTCACGGGCAATCTTAATTTTCCCCTTTAAGTCTCGCTGTACAATTTTCATTTCCTCCTTGTCCTTCCTTTTAAAAGCTTTTTTTTCCTGTTTAGTAGATGTTTCAATTCTTTTGTAATCCAAGGCTTATTGTTTGCAAAACACCGAATCTCATGTATAGGTACAATATTGTCAGTACAAAAGTTGATGTAATCAGTAACTCTCCCGGTAACCTCATTAACATCATCATTAGGTTCCCTGGCACATAACACCTCCCAGTCTGTGCAATCAAAGCAGTCTTGTAACCCCTTCTCTGCTGCCGGAGACCACTTCCTTATCTGTTTAATTGTCGCTGGTTGTTTACAGACAACTGTTTGATAGGCCGGAGACAATAGTATGAGGTTGTGGTCAGATTTCCCCAGGGGGGGGCAATGCAGATGATGAGTAAGCATCCTTAACACTGGCATAGAGGAGATCCAATATATAATTGTCCCGTGTAGAACATTTGACATATTGATAGAACTTTGGTAATGAGATCTTGGCTCGATTAAAATCCCCAGAAATGACAGTTAGAGAGTTAGGGTGTTTCGTCTGAAGCCGGGCAATCACCCCAGACAGTACTTCCCCAGCTGCCTCAGGATTTGCAGATGGTGGTATATACGACACCACTGCAATAACAAGAGAGAATTCTCTAGGCAGATAGTAAGGCCTGAGGCCCACTGCTAATAGTTCAGTGTTTAGGCAACAATGTCTCTCCTTTACTGTAACATGCCCCTGATTACACCATCTGTTGTTAATGTACAGTATCACTCCTCCACCCTTCTTCTTACCGCACTTCACTCTGTCCCTGTCAGCCCGAACCATTTGAAACCCTGGTACCGATACACTTGAATCTGGGACGTCCTCATGCAACCAAGTTTCTGTAAAGCACATGAGACTGCATTCCCTGAACTCCTTCTGGGTCTTACTCAGAGCCAGCAGTTCATCCGACTTGTTACCAAGCGATCGTACATTACCCATGATGATGGATGGGACCACAGGTTTAAACCTTCTCCTCCAGGACTTGATCTTCTTGCCTGCTCTGCAACCTCTGAAAGGTCTCCTCATTTCCCGTGGAACATGTGGTATTGCAACTGCTGGAGAAGACTTTGTCCTGCGCTGTTCCAGAAGATGACTCCTTGAATACACTACTCATTTAGTGACAGACCTAGGGACAACCATCCGATCAGTGATTCCATCCATCCCGCGAGGCCTCTCCGTGGCATATTGTATATGGTGCTCTCCGCCGAGCACATATGGCTGTATCACTGACACAGGCTGTGGGCAACAGCATACATCCATTGGTAGTATTAGCTGAGATGGACCATATTGCGTACCCCAAAGTGGCCATGCCAGCAGGGGACTTGTGAGTGGTAGTGGAGGATCCAGGTGAAAAACATATGCAGTGTGCACAGCGGCAGTAGAAAGTGTGGGGGTGTGCTGCATTTTCCATCCCACAGCAGACCAGCGTGCAGGAACGTCACAATCCACGAAAAGAAAACATTGCATAGATCCAACGTTGAAATTAGAGGTCCAAAAAGACATCAGGAAAGGTACACAGACTATAGCAAAACTGTAACAAACAAAATAAAATAAAATAATAGCTGCTGCAATGGGCTGCCACTAGCAAGGCGCCCTATTGTCTCCACAGTATATTCATATAATATTAAGCAGCGTCACAGCCCTCCAGAGAATATAATGCAGCGTCACAGTCCTTCATATAATATAATGCAGTGTCACAGCCCTTCATATAATATAATGCAGCATCACAGCCCTCCAGATAATATAATGCAGCGTCACAGACCTCCAAATAATGTAATGCAGCATCACAGCCCTGCAGATAATGTAATGCAGCATCACAGCCCTTCATATATTATAATGCAGCCTCATAGCTCTACAGATAATATAATGCAGCATCATAGCCCTTGTGGCGATGTGGCCCCTGGCCGGGTGCATCACACAGGTTATCAGTGCAGGTCTCTGTTCACACGGGACGCTTTTCCTGTGTGTGTGAAACCTGTCCGGTGTACAGTGGGTTAACAGCTGAAGGGTTTTCATGAGCTAAGTGAACAGCTGAGTGTGAGTGCTTAAGATCTGAGAGGTTGATGAGCCTAATGAGCAGCTGAGAGCAATGTGTGCTGATTACTAGCAGCCCAGGTGGGTGTGTCCGGTGGGTGTGTCAGCTTTGATAAGAGCCTGCCAGGTGTCTGAGTGAGAAAGAGAACGATAGGAGTCAGAGTAGTCCAGACCACTGCCATGTGAGGACGTGCTGAAAGTGATCCGTCCCCGGTGGGAGAAGTGAAGGGAGCCTGCCACCTGATGTGTGCATGCCAGCCAGTGATGAGAGACCGAAGACGGCTCAAGGGCCAGGCGGTCATATGTGTGATATGAGAGACCGAGGACGGCTCAAGGGCCAGGCGGTCATATAGATGGCAAGAGAGACCGAGGACGGCTCAAGGGTCAGGCGGTCATAGGTATAGCCGACTTTGGGACTGACTGTGCTAGTCGTGATATGGTCCGTTGATTATGTGTGAAGGTGTATGTGTAATCACAAGGGCGTATGTATAATTACCCTGTGTGAAATGTGACTGGGTGACTCAGTGGTGTATGAAAAAATACCATATGATGTATCCAGGTGTGAAGGAAGGTCAGGCGGCCGTAACCGCCATTGGGTCCGACTGGGTAGTCGTGAGAAGGACCCGTTGAACGTGTAACATATATGATGGCTTATGTAAAAGTGCCATGTATGATGTCTTGGTGCTGGCTTATGTAAAAGTGCCATGTATGATGTGTATGATGCATTGTGGGTTGAGACTCCCTAGGAGTAGGTTGAGGATCCCTACAGCAGGATGGGGAAAGATCCCTGTCAGGGTGATAGACGGTGATAGCCATCTTTAGAACCAGACTGAGGTCTGCAAGGGTCAGTGGGTGACGCCTTGAAGTTCTGTGGAAAACGTAATTCTAATGTGACTGTAAACATGCGCAGCAGCAGCGGGCCGCGAGAGATTTAAAGCGGCAGTGCCTGCCAGCAGTGGCGTAACTAGAGTCTGAAGGGCCCCGGTGAAAAATTTGGACCTGGGCCCCCCCCTTTGCGCCCACATTGGTCAGATGTACAGGCCCCATGTAATGTTCTAAATCCTATAAAGACTCACAAATTAACCTCTCTCCCCTTCATTATATATTAATGTCCCTCATGCCCTTATCCTGGTATACATGGTCCTCCATTATAGTATAACGCAGCCTCATAGCCCTTCCTATAATATAATGCAGCCTCATAACCCGTCATATAATATAATACAGACTCATAGACCTCCAGATAATATAATGCCGCCTCATAGCCCTCCAAATAATATAATGCAGCATCACAGCCCTTCAGATAATATAATGCAGCCTCACAGCCCTCCAGATAATATACTGCAGCATCACAGCCCTTCATATAATATTATGCAGCGTCACAGCCCTCCAAAGAATATAATGCAGCATCACAGCCCTTCATATAATATAATGCATTGTCACAGCCCTTCATATAATATAATGCAGCATCACAGCCCTCCAGATAATATAATGCAGCATCACAGCCCTGCAGACAGTGGCGTAACATTCACGGTCGCAGGGGTTGCCGCTGCGACGGGGTCCGGGCCTATAGGGGGCCCGCATCGCCAGCCGCCCCCTGCGCCCGCTGTGCCGAGTGCCCTGCGCCCATCAATGCCAGCGCCGGGCGCAGCACAGCCCGCACTGTCAAGCAGCCGAAAATCTGCCCTTTGCCCCTGGGAAGCTGTCACCCACCTCCTCCTCAGTCTCCCGCCCGGCGGCCGTGCATCAGGTCCTGGCCGCTCATTATCCAGGAAGTGAGGACACACCCCCAGCTGCTGCAGAACAGAGAAGGGAAGAAGAGAGCGGAGAACAAGACACGGGTGAGAGGAGGAAAGCGGGGAGAGCAGGGGACACAAGAGAATGGAGCTGGTGGACAGAAGAGGATGGAGCGGGGCACAGAGGAGGGGAGAGCAGGGGACACAAGAATGAGAGCTGGTGGACAGAAGAGGATGAGAGCGGGGCACAGAGGAGGAGGATAAGAGCAGGCACAGAGGAGGGAGAGCAGGGGACACAAGAGAATGAGAGCTGGTGGACAGAAGAGGATGAGAGCGGGGCACAGAGGAGGAGGATAAGAGCAGGGCACAGAGGAGGGGGAGAGCAGGGGACACAAGAGAATGAGAGCTGGTGGACAGAAGAGGATGAGAGCGGGGCACAGAGGAGGAGGATAAGAGCAGGGCACAGAGGAGGGGGAGAGCAGGGGACACAAGAGAATGAGAGCTGGTGGACAGAAGAGGATGAGAGCGGGGCACAGAGGAGGAGGATAAGAGCAGGGCACAGAGGAGGGGGAGAGCAGGGGACACAAGAGAATGAGAGCTGGTGGACAGAAGAGGATGAGAGCGGGGCACAGAGGAGGAGGATAAGAGCAGGGCACAGAGGAGGGGGAGAGCAGGGGACACAAGAGAATGAGAGCTGGTGGACAGAGGAGGAGGATGAGAGCTGGTGGACAGAGGAGGAGGATAGAGCTGGTGGACAGAGGAGGAGGATGAGAGCTGGTGGACAGAGGAGGAGGATGAGAGCTGGTGGACAGAGGAGGAGGATAAGAGCGGGGCACAGAGGAGGAGGATAGAGCTGGGACAGAGGAGGAGGATAAGAGCGGGGCACAGAGGAGGAGGATAAGAGCGGGGACAGAGGAGGAGGGAGAGCAGGGGCAGGAGAGGATGGAGGAGGGAGATCAGAAGAGGAGGATGAGAGCGGGGACAGAGGAGGAGGATAAGAGCGGGGGACAGAGGAGGGGAGAGAGCATGGGGACAAGGAGAGGATGAGAGCTGGTGGACAGAGGAGGAGGATAAGAGCGGGGACAGAGGAGGGGGAGAGCAGGGGACAAGGAGGAGGATGAGAGCTGGTGGACAGAGGAGGAGGATGAGAGCGGGGACAGAGGAGGAGGAGGATGAGAGCGGGGACAGAAGAGGAGGGGGAGAGCAGGGGACACAGAGGAGGATGAGAGCTGGTGGACAGAGAGGAGGGATGAGAGCGGGGACAGAGGAGGAGGATAGAGCGGGCACAGAGAGAGGATAAGAGCGGGGGACAGAGGAGGGGGAGAGAGGGGACACAGGAAGAGGATGAGAGCTGGTGGACAGAGGAGGAGGATGAGAGCGGGTGGACAGAGGAGGAGGATGAGAGCTGGGGGACAGAGAGGGGGAGAGCAGGGGACACAGGAAGAGGATGAGAGTTGGTGGACAGAGAGAGGATAGAGCGGGGACAGAGGAGGAGGATAAGAGCAGGGGACAGAGGAGGAGGATAAGAGCGGGGGACAGAGGAGGGGGAGAGAGGGGACACAGGAAGAGGATGAGAGCTGGTGGACAGAGGAGGAGGATGAGAGATGGTGAACAGAGGAGGAGGATAGAGTGGGGGACAGAAGAGGGGGAGCAGGGGACACAGGAAGAGGATGAGAGTGGTGGACAGAGAGAAGGATAGAGCGGGCACAGAGGAGGATGAGAGACAGAGGAGGAGGATAAGAGCGGGGGACAGAGAGGGGAGAGCAGGGGACACAGGAAGAGGTGAGAGCTGGGGACAGAGAGGAGGATGAGACAGGACAAGGAGGAGGATGAGAGTGGGGACAGAGAGTGGGAGAGCAGGGGAACAGGAAGAGGATGAGAGCTGGGGACGAGGATGAAGCGGGGACAGAGGAGGAGGATGAGAGCAGAGGAGGAGGAGAGAGTGGGGACAGAGGAGGAGAAGAGCAGGGGACACAGGAAGAGGATGATAGCAGGGGACAGACAGAGGAGGAGGATGAGAGTGGGGGACAGAGGAGGAGGATTAGAGCGGGGGACAGAGGAAGAGGATGAGAGCAGGGACAGAGGAAAAGGACAGCAGGGGACACAGGACGGACGGGGGACAGAGGAGGTGAGAGCAGGGCACAGAGAGAGGAGATGAAAGCGGGGAGAGAGGTAGGGGAGCAGGGGACACAGGAGAGGATGAGAGCGGGAACGGGAAAGGATGAGAGCGGTGGCAAGAGAGATGAGAGCGGGGCACAGAGGGAAGATGAGAGCGGGGACAGAGAGGATGAGATTGAGGACGCATGAATGAGGATGAGAGCAGGGACAGAAGAGTAGGGGAAGCAAGGGGCACAGGAGAAGGTGGAGAGTGGGGACAGGGAGGAGGAGGAGAGAGGCGAGTGGCACAGGAGAGCGGCAAAGAGGATGCTATTGAGGCTGCATATAAGGCTGCACTATATGGAGAGCTATGAGGCTGCATATTTGAGGCTGCACCATATAGAGGACTATGAGGCTGCATATATAATACACTATATGAGAGAAATATAAGGCTGACATACATGGAGAGATATGAGGCTGCATATATAATACTCCACTATAGGGCTGTACTATATGGAGAGCTATGAGGCTGCATATATAAGCTGTACTATGAGGCTGCACTACATGGAAACTGAGCCCGCATTATACTGTATAGAGGGCTGTGAGGCTACGTTATATATAAGGAGGGCTGTGAGCTGTATATCTATATGAGGAGGCATGAGGCTATATTATACTATATGGAGGCTTGAGGCTGTATTATACTATATGGGGGCAATGAGCTATATTATACTATATGGGGCTGTGAGGCTGTATTAACTATACAGAGGACTATGATGCTACTATATGTAGGATAGTGGGGTGCATTATAATAATTGGATGACTATTGGGGCTACTTATAATGGGGGACTATGGGATGCATATAATACATGGAGGACTATGGGGTCTATTGTAATATAGGAGGAATATGGGAATACATTATAATAATTAGAGGACTATCGTGGCGGGAGGAGGAAGACCGTATATACCAGGACGGGGGACATATATACCACGATAAGGGCCATATTCCCGGAGGGAGACCATATATAGCAGGATGGGAGACATATTTAAAGGATTAGCTCCATATTCCAGTAGGATGACCATATATAGCAGGATGAGGGACATTAATACATAGACGGGTCAATTTGTGAGTCTTTATAGAACTTAGAACGTTACATGGGGCCCATACATCCGACCAACGTGTGCCCATGGGTGGGGGGGGGCCCCGGTCTGAATTTCGCACCGGGGCCCACCAGACTCTAGTTACGCCACTGCCTGCAGATAATGTAATGCAGCATCACAGCCCTTCAGGCTCCAATACAAACACGCCCGCTGGACCTTCTCTTGCTGCCGCAAATGTGTGATATCTGGGTAACTATGCAAAATGTTGACAAGTTGTATATTACATGCTGTCAACATTTTGCAGCCTAGATACACATATGAATTATAACAAAAGCCCGGACAACCCCTTGAAGACCAGATCTACTGGGAATCAGAAGATGAAATCTACTGATCAGAGTTTCGGTGTTGATATTGACCCGCCACAGGGCCATGGGGTACCCGGTTCCGGGCGTTGTTCTACTGGGGATGTCACGGGCCTATTGCCGGGTTCTGTGGCCCTGGTGGTCGCTAAAAAGGGGAACAGTTAATAAAAATAGTATTACGTGATGTCACGTAAGGTTACCGAAGCTGCGGGACAGACCTCCGGGATGATGGTGAAGCAGCAAGGTGGTTTCGCTCCCATAGGTGGAGCGGGATCCCCGGGGCAGTAGTGATGATGGGAGCTGTGAAACAGTCTATGGAGGGAGTGGGATCAGAGGCGCAATAACAGTCACACACACAGGGTTGTTATTTCATACCTTTACTGATGTTACTGTCCAAGGATACGTCCAGGGTACAGTCCGGGTAAGCTAGGACCAGTTTGGGATCTCCACATCCGATAAGTTATGAGGCCTCCCTTTTACGCTGTGTGTGTGCTTTGGTCCTGGGCTGTCTGAAGCTAGGCCCTGACCCTCTCCTGTAGTCCTCACTTGTATGGCAGGCTGTGAGAGCTCTGCTGCGGGCACTGCTATATCCACTGCGGTCCTGGGCTCTGCTAGGTGGCTGTGCCCCAAGTGTTGCATCAGGAGACTTGAAGCCTCCCTGGTCTCGGTTTTTACTGCTGGGCTGACTGGACCCGTGCAGTCTCAGACTCCGGTGTCCAGGCTGTCGACTTAGCTCTTCTGAGGCAAACTGGTTCGACTCCGCTCCCCCTAGCTAACTCGCCTTGCCTCCGCCCCTCACTCTTGGATCCCTCACACTGGCTAGGCTTCCACTCTGGCACAGGCCTAGTATGGCTCCGTTCACCAGGTGTCTTTCCTAGTACTGCTCCGTACTGAACTGCCTAACTCTGCCCCTGGGCCTGAATTTTTAGGGGACCTTGCATGAAGTCGGCAAGTAGAGCTCCCCCTTCAGGTCTCGGGTGGAAGGTGTTGTGTGTAAGTTTACCTGATGTGCAAATCCTTCCCTGCTCCAGATGTGCCTGTGGCAACCGAACCGTGGAGTGGGGTGCCACAATATTATTTGCTGGAACACAGAATCTCTGATCTGTGTTAGCATAAGGAACTGTGATGTGGTAACTGATTGAAATGGCCACTAGGTGCGAAGCAATCCATAGGACCTTATAGATCAATAATCAGTGGCCATCGGATAAGAGCCCTGCAAACAGCCTCTCACCTGACTATATCCCTGGCTTATTACTTGTATAGCCAACCTGGCTGGCACGATATCATTGTTGTGGCATGATGCACATATGACTTCATGCCAGGCTGGATAAACAAAAGAAGGGCCTGGGGATGCAAAGAAGCAGGAGGTTTTTCTCAGGACTCACGTTCCGTGGACATGGATTACTGACCTGTCCATTCGATCGATGCTGTGAATGAATTTGTGCCATCTCTACTGGGCACAAGATTGCATAAATTGTGAGACAAACACAAAAGCAGGGTATTGCTGCCTAGAGAGGTCACCAAGAGGAGGAGCTGTGAGCAGGGACGGCTGGCAAATTTTAGCCTGGGGGTCAATTACAAAACATTGACCCATGAGTTGTAATAGCCTTTCTTTAGCGTGCATACCTGTGGCTGCTGCAATAAAGCAGCAGACATTACATGTTTTAAAAATAACATTGGTACACAAAAATTGATGGTATGGTGAGTGTATAGGGTACAAAGATAGTGGGGCCATTCTTCATCAATGGAAACCTCAATGCCACTTGATATCTGAATCATGTAGCAATTTCAGATATCTAATGGCATTGAGGTTTCCATTGATGAACAATGGCCCAATATCTTTGTACCCCATATACCACACCATACCATCAATTTTTGTGTTCCAACAGTCTTGGAGGGATCTTTCCACTGTGGGTTAGTGGCAGACCAATAGCGCTGGTTTTGTTTGTTAACTTCACCAATCACAAAAAAGTTTGTCTCATCCCTCATCTAAAGGCAATTGTCTATGCTGAAGATACAAGATGTGCAGCATCTGAAACAACGATACTGGAAGCCTGTGCTAGCATTTCTTCTGTGGTGTTGCTATCAGTGTATAAGAGTGGGAGAAGAGGGTTGCATTGACAATCCAACACAATGGGCAGCACTTTGAACACATTTTATAAGTGGTCATAAACTTGTAAAAAAACTTATGAAAGAATAAGTTACATTAAACGAAGCAAACCATTGTTTTTCTTATGAAATTCTCAATAAGTTTGAAGTGTCACATCAGGGTTTATGGTTTGGAGGGTCCCGCGCTCACTTTCACCTACTTATATCTAAATGAGACGTTCACAGTATTGTTAAAAAAGAATTTATTAGATCTATGTATTTAAGAGCAAATAAAATTGTCAATAAAAGCTGATATGTAAACAGGTTGTCTCAACCGGTTTTTTGTTCTGAAGTGGTTTTCATGAAAACCACTTCAGAACAAAAAACCGGTTGAGACAACCTGTTTACATATCAGCTTTTATTGACAATTTTATTTGCTCTTAAATACATAGATCTAATAAATTCTTTTTTAACAATACTGTGAACGTCTCATTTAGATATAAGTAGGTGAAAGTGAGGCGGGACCCTCCAAACCATAAACCCATATCCACTATTAACAGGGTGGTCAGTAAACGCGGAACCCCCTAGTGGTCCCTTGCAGCACAACTTAAGGTGTCAGAAACCGACACCTCCTAGCCAGCTCCAGTGTCTCCCCTACCTCTTTAACAAGTGTCACATCACCTTCTTCCATTGAAAAAAAAAAAGTTAGATCCAAAATGGCCAACTTCAAAATGGCCGCCATGGTCACCACCTATTGGAAAAGTTTTCCCCCTCCCATATACTAATGTGCCACAAACAGGAAGTTGATATCACCAACCATTCCATTTTATTTAGGTGCATGCATATAAATGGCCACCCTGTATACATATGGAAACAGGACCCAGCTAACTACATTGATAAAGGGACAGAACCGAGTTTACTACATAGATACAGGAACAGAACTAAGCTTACTACATAGATACAGGAACAGAACAGACATTACTACATACAGTCATGGCCAAAAGTTTTAATGTTACAAATATTAATTTTTACAAAGTCTACTGCTTCAGTTTTTCTAATGGCAATTTGCATATACTCCAGAATGTCATAAAGAGTGATCAGTTTAACAGCAATTACTGGCAAAGTCAATATCTGCCTAGAAAATGAACTTTAACCCCAAAACACATTTCAACATCATTGCAGTCCTGCCTTAAAAGGAGCAGCTAACATCGTTTTAGTGATTGTTCCATTAACACAGGTGTGGGTGTTGATGAGGACAGGGCTGGGGAACAATCAGTCATGATTAAGTAGAATGACACCACTGGACACTTTAAAAGGAGGCTGGTGCTTGGTATCATTGTTTCTCTTCAGTTAACCATGGTTATCTCTAAAGAAACACGTGCAGCCATCATTGCACTGCACAAAAATGGCCTAACGGAAGAGTATCGCAGCTAGAAAGATTGCACCTCAGTCAACAATCTATCGCATCATCAAGAACTTCAAGGAGAGAGTTTTCATTGTTGTCAAAAAGGCTCCAGGGCGCCCAAGAAAGACCAGCAAGCGCCAGGACCGTATCTTAAAACTGTTTCAGCTGCAGGATCGGACTACCAGCAGTGCCGAGCTTGCTCAGGAATGGCAGCAGGCTAGTGTGAGTGCTTCTGCACGCACTGTGAGGCGGAGACTCTTTGAGCAAGGCATAGTTTCAAGGAGGGCAGCAAAGAAGCCACTTCTCTCCAGAAAAAACATCAGGGACCGACTGATATTCTGCAAAAGGTACAGGGAGTGGACTGCTGAGGACTGGGGTAAAGTCATTTTCTCTGATGAATCCCCTTTTCGATTGTTTGGGACATCTGGAAAACAGCTTATTCGGAGAGAAGAGGTGAGCGCTACCACCAGTCTTGTCTCAAGCCAACTGTAAAGCATCCTGAAACCATTCATGTGTGGGGTTGCTTCTCAGCCAAGGGAATCGGCTCACTCACAGTCTTGCCTAAAAACACAAATAAAGAATGGTACCAGAATGTCCTCCAAGAGCAACTTCTCCCAAGCGTCCAAGAGCAGTTTGGCGCCCAACAATGCCTTTTCCAGCATGATGGAGCACCTTGCCATAAAGCAAAGGTGATAACTAAATGGCTCAGGGAACAAAACATAGAGATTTTGGGTCCATGGCCTGGAAACTCCCCAGATCTTAATCCCATTGAGAACTTGTGGTCAATCATCAAGAGACGGGTGGACAAACAAAAACAACAAATTCTTGCAAAAATGCAAGCATTGATTATGCAAGAATGGACTGCTATCAGTCAGGATTTGGTCCAGAAGTTGATTGAGAGCATGCCAGGGAGAATTGCAGAGGTCCTGAAGAAGAAGGGTCAACACTGCAAATATTGACTTGCTGCATTAACTCATTCTGTCAATATAACCTTTTGGTACTCATAATATGATTGCAATTATATTTCTGTATGTGATATAAACATCAGACAAACACAAATAAAAACCAGAGGGCAGCAGATCATGTGAAAATATATTTTGGTGTCATTCTCAAAACTTTTGGCCATGACTGTAGATATTGGAACATAACAGAGCTTACTACATGGAACAGAACTGAACTTACTACATAGATCGAGGAACAGAACAGAGCTTATTACATAGAAACGGGAGCAAAACCGAGTTTACTACATAGATACAGGAGCAGAACAGAGCTTATGCAGCAGTCATGGGGCCAGGGCACATTGACTCTCCATAGCACAACGGTTCAGGGGAAGTCACGGTGGCCTTCCCTGGAAGTCGTGGACATGACCAGTCATTGAAAAATAGGGAAATTAAAAGGAATTGTTTATTGTGACTCCATCTAAGGTTTCTGGTCAAGGATGACCAATGCTGCATATGGTAGTCCACAGGGGATAGATGGTTTGGCAGCTAGATTTAACACTCCCCTCAGGTGGAGCGGGCACCTGGGATGTAGTGATGGTGAAGTAGTGATGGTGGTGGTTGTAGTAGTAGAAGGTGCATAGAGGCACAGGAAGGAGTAGACATACACAAGGTTCTTGCAGTTCTTACTGGTCACCTTTACTTGAGTTAAGTGCAAACACAACCCAGCTGGGGCACCGTGTTTACCAAGTTTGCAGCCTGGCCAGCTCACAAGTAGTCCAGGTCCACTCTGCTGAGACACAGGGAATATGGCCTCCCTTGCTGCCTTTGCTCTCTCTAACGCTGCTACTCCTTGTCCTCCTAGCATCTCTGTGTTCACAAGCCCCAAAAGCAGGTGACTACAGACCCTCCGGTCGACTGACTTGCAAGTCCTCTTGACCATATACCATTCCTAAGCCTTGGGAGAGTCCACGATGGTAGTCACTGTACCTGAAGCCCAGTGATCTCCAGTTTCTCGGCTGCTCCTGAAGATATCCAGACCAAATTGGGGCTGGTACCCCTCTGCAGCTGGTTTCTCTACCCGGCCTGCACAGCCGGCTGCAGATTAGGGGTCCTCGGCCTGGGATTCGCAGCTGACCCATGTGTGTCCCCTGCTCTCTTCCCAGAACCAAACTTTTCCTAAAACTTACTCCTCTCTCTTTGCCTACCACCCCTAACCTAACTTCTCCCTCTAGCCAGCAGATGGGGACCGCTCTGAATGTGAGTCCCTTCCACCAAGGATCTCCCTGGCCTGGGGTTTGGATAGTGTTGGGTGTGTGTTGGGGGTCTCAGCAAAGCTTTCCCTTCTTACCTATGAGCATGATTCCACACCTATTGTAAAGGTGCAGTACCATAGTGGTGACCGAACCGCAGGGGCGCCACAGTTACTACTTTGAATCGGATACAGAACCAAGCTTACTTCTAAGATATGGGAACAGAACCAAACTAAACAGATATGTAAAGAAATAGAATTGAGTCAGCTACACAGTTCGGATAACAGAAACAAATGGAGGCCCTTTTCCCCACCTGTTTTAGGGGGTTGGGGGAAATCATTATTTTTCCTAAAAAATAAAAAATACATATTTTAGTGTGTTAAAATACTGCTAGGATTCGGCTCTTTTAACACTCTTGGCACTTGCCACATGACTACACCTAATGTACAATTTCCATACTTACAATCATGTGCCAACCACTTTGTCGTTTGCTTCTTTGTGGCTGAAATGATTTAGAGAAATAAAAAGAGAAAGAGGTTGGTACGTGATCATCTCTTTGAAATTGCATATGGCGCCATCATGTCACAAGTGCCAAGACCGTGATAGGGTCGAATCCCAGCAGTGCATTACATCAATATTAGGATTCCACATGTTAACAGATAACATATGGAAAAATATAGCAACTGTCTGTGGCCACAAGGGAGTGGGTACTCAGGTCTCGGGCGGTCAGTTGCGGGGATGTCACGGGTGGTCCTGTGCCCTTGGGCAACAATAAAAAAGGGTGTATTTACAGGGATTGGAGTTGTCAGTCGTGACTGCCACCTGTAGATTCCGGTGAAGGCACCAGCGCTGCTTGGGCCTCCAGGGTGATGGGCGGCAGCAGGATGGTGTGGCTCCCTACAGGAGGAGCGGAGTCCCCGGGGTGTTGGAAGTAGGAAGGGATGGTGGAGTACGGCAGCACAGTGATTGCCGCACAGGGTTGGAGTAGGGGAGCATAGTCGGTGTGGTGCAGGATGAGTTGAAGGAAGGACACGCACACATTAAAGTCTTTTGGTACCTTTACTGATGACTGGTTGCAGGTACACACATCCGGGCTGAAGGATAACACCTCAGGACTTCCACAGTGAGTTGGGACGTAGGCCTCCTGATTCTGCTCTCCCGTTCTGAGTCTGGCAGTTATGGAAACCGTTACTTCTCTCTCCACACCCGTGTTGCTGCACTGAGGGCTCTCTCATGGGCCACCGCCGTCTATCTCCCCACGGTCTCTGGCTCTCAATTGGTGCTGTGGGTTGTCGGGGAAGCTAAGCCTCCTCGAGATGCTGGATTCTCTGCTGGGGCTATCTTCTCTGTTCCCTGCAGACTCGGGCTCCAGTGACCGGTGTTCTGGTGGGGTGAGCCGGTATGGCTCGTCTGCCCCGGTAAAGTGTTTTTCGCCTTTGCCTTCGGTCCCTACTCTCTGGACCCTCACACTGGCTCTTGTGTGTACTGGCTCGGGCCTAGCACGGCTCCGGTACCAGTTCAGATCACTAGTCTCTGAGCTACCTTCATAGCTCTTCTAGCGTCTGCACGCGGTGTCTAACTCCGCCCCCAGCACCTGTATTTATAGGGGAGACGGACTTAAGGCAACCAGTTGGGCTCCCCCTACAGGCATGGGGTGGAAGATGTTGGGTGTAATTGTGGTTACCAGCTGTGAAAATCCTTTAGTGTCCTAGAGAAGCATGTGGTTACCTGGTACATGGTGCCACTCAACCACCATTCTATTCTAAAACAAAACACAAACAAATCCATATAAACATCATGTGATCTACATACAGCACATTTCTTGATTGTAGGAAACATGATACATATAAAATGTGGTATAAATCTGGAATAAGGGGGTCTCTACATTAGAATCTCGGTATCAGATTACTATATGTTAAAAACAACACAAAAAAATGTAAAAAGTTAGCGCAGATCTATAGGTTGTAATAATCTCATGTGGCACAAATATGCTTATGGACATCTATCTTTGCATCCATCAGGTGATATGCTTTTTTAGAAGTCTAGTACAGTCATGGCCAAAAGTTTTGAGAATGACACCAAAATGCTATTTTCACATGATCTGCTGCCCTCTGGTTTTTATTTGTTTTGTCTGATGTTTTGATCACATACAGAAATATAATTGCAATCATATTATGAGTACCAAAAGGTTATATTGACAGTTAGAATGAGTTAATGCAGCAAGTCAATATTTGCAGTGTTGGTCCTTCTTCTTCAGGACCTCTGCAATTCTCCCATGGCTGCTCTCAATCAACTTCTGGACCAAATCCTGACTGAATAGCAGTCCATTCTTGCATAATCAATGCTTGCATTTTGCCAGAATTTGTTGGTTTTTGTTTGTCCACCCGTCTCTTGATGATTGACCACAAGTTCTCAATGGGATTAAGATCTGGGGAGTTTCCAGGCCATGGACCCAAAATCTCTATGTTTTGTTCCTTGAGCCATTTAGTTATTGTGGAGCCCACTGGGACGGGGTACTCGGTGCCGGACCGGGGTACTGCTGGGGGATGTCACGGCGGTCCTGGTCCGGACCGTGTCCCGGGCCCGCACAATAAAATGGGGGTTATTTACAGGGGATTTGTCACTCGTGACGCCACCCACTATATGCGGCCAGTAATGGGGCCGCCGCTGCTGCAGAACCTCCGGGATGATGGATAGCAGCTTGGGTAGAATAGTTCCTGTGGGCAGAACTGGGTTCCCCGGGGCAGTGGTAGTAGTAGTTAAAGTCTGTGAGGATAGTTATTGATGCTGCAGGAGAGTAGGGGTAGCAGTAAGATGATGAGAGTAGAGGTAATCGCAGTATATGAGGGCAAGTGGGGCTTCAGTATAAGGATCACACACACTCACGGTTTCTGTTGTTTTCCAAGTCTTTACTTGCAGAAGGTATATCACAATATTGTCCACGGAGTCTGTACCAGGTTGCTCCCACCCTGACCGGGTCCTTGGCTTCCTACTTAAGGCTGTGTGTGGCCCTGCTGCTGCTTGTAATAAACTCCACTACATTCATGACCTCTTTACCTTTCGCAGACTCTCCTTCCTGGGCCTCATAGAAACATGGCTGACACCATTTGACACGGCCTCCCCTGCTGCACTTGCAACAAACACGGTGGAGGAGTGGGTCTTCTCTCTAGCAACTGTATCTTCAACCCAATTCCTCCTCCTCTCTCCCTCATCCACTCATCTTTTGAAGCGACCTCTGTCCGTATCTACTCTACTTCCAACCTCCAAGTGGCCGTCATTTATCAACCACCAGGTCCAACAACTACCTTCTTTGACCAATTCTCCATCTGGCTCCTATACTTTCTATCTGCTGTCATTCCCACCATCATAATGGGCGACTTCAACATCCCCATTGACACCCACCAGTCAACAGCCTCCCAACTCCTGTCACTTGCCTCATCCTTTGGCTTCTCTCAATGGTCCTCCACAGCCACCCACACAGATGGACACACACTAGACTCATCTTTACCCGTCTCTGCTCCCCAACTAAACTCATAACCTCCCCTCTCCCCCTTTCTGACCACCATCTACTTACTTTCTCATCCTCATCCTCCTCATCTACCACTTATGTCCACCAACTCGCACACTCTCGCAGAAACCGCACACATCTTGACACTCACACATTCTCCAACACCATTTTACCACAATCATCCATATCCTCACTCCACGACACAGATAATGCCACAGCTTTCTACAACTCTACACTCACATCAGCTATTGATGCAGTTGCCCCTCTCGTTCATGGAAGAACTCGACAAACCAACATACAACCCAGGCACAGAGACACCACTAAAAATCTGCGGTGAGCGACCAGGGTTGCTGAGCGGTGCTGAAGAAAACACACTCACAGGAAGACTAGACAGCATTCAAACAAGCACTTCTCAAATTCAAGTCAGCACTCACCACCACTAAACAGAATTACTTCATTATCCTCATACCCTCTTTGTCCCACAACCCCAGGCAGTTATTGAACACATTTAACTCCCTCCTCCACCCCCACTGCCCCTCCCTACTTCTCATATCTTCCTGATCGACCAGATCAGACAAGTCTTTGCTACCCAACCACCAAACCCCCATGTATACCAGACCACTCCCCTCCCCCACTAACCCTCCTCCCCTCAATCACTAACCCTCCTCCCCTCCATCACTGAAGGAGCAAATAGCACACCTCCTCTAAGATTGCACCTCACCACTTGTGCACTCGGACCCCATCCCATCCCACCTCCTCCCCAACCTCACCACAACACTTATCCCAGCCCTAACCCACCTCTTCAAACTATCACTAACCTCTGGTACCTTTCCTTCTGCTTTCAAACCGCAACAATTACACCTATCTTAAAGAAGCCATCCCTTGACCCCACTTCTACATTCAGCTACCGGCCCATATCCCTGCTCCCATTCGCTTCCAAACTTCTCAAAAGCATGTCCACACTGTACTCTCATCCCACCTCTCATCTAACTCTCTCTTTGATGACCTTCAATCTGGCTTCTGCCCCCACCACTCCACTGAAACGCCCTGACCAAAATTACTAACGACTTACTCGCGGCCAAAGATAACAGATAGTTCTCCATCCTCTTCCTTCTAGACCTGTCCTCTGCATTCAACACAGTCGACCACTGGCTCTTATTACATATCCTCTCTTCCATTGGTATCACTAACCTTGCCCTTTCCTGGATCTCCTCCTACCTTTCCAACCGCACATTTAGTGTCTCCCACTCCCACACGACCTCCTCGCCTCATCCCCTCTCTGTTGGGGTCCCTCAAGGATCTGTCCTGGGGCCCCTCCTCTTTTCAATCTATACTCTTGGTCTGGGACAACTCATAAAGTTCCATGGCTTCCAGTCCCCTGTACGCTGATGACACTCAGATCTACCTCTCTGGCCCAGATGTCACCTCTCTGCTGTCCAGAATCTCAGAGTGTCTATCAGTCATATCCTCCTTCTTCTCCTCTTGCTTCCTAAAACTCAATGTAGACAAAACCAAACTCATCATCTTTCCTCCATCTCACACACCTTTCTTACCAGACCTATCTATCACAATAAACGACATCACACTTTGCCCTGTACCTGATGTCCGCTGCCTCGAAGTAACCCTTGACTCTGCCTTGTCCTTCAAACCGCACATCTAAGCCCTTGCCACCTCCAACTCAAAAATATTTCCAGAATCCGTCACTTACTCATCCCTCAATCTGCTAAACTACTAGAGCATGCCCTCATCATCTCCCGTCTCGACTACTGCAACCTCCTCCTCTGTGGCCTCCCTGCTAACATTATTGCACCTCTCCAATCTGTCCTTAACTCTGCTGCCTGACTAATCCACCTTTCTCCTCGATATTCCTCCACTTCTCTCCTCTGCAAATCCATCCACTGGCTCCCAATTCCCCAGCATATCCAATTCAAACTACTAACATTGACTTACAAAGCCGTCCACAATCTGTTCCCCCCATATATCTCTGAACTAATCTCCTGATATCATCCAACTCATAATCTTCAATCCTCCCAAGACCTCCTTCTTTCCTCCACACTTGTACGTTCCTCATCTAACCGCCTGCAAGACTTCACCCGAGCATCCCCCATTCTCTGGAATTCTGCACCTCAAAATGTCAGACTGTCCCCTACACTCAGAACCTTCAAGCGGAACCTGAAAACCCATCTTTTCAGAACAGCCTACAACCTGCAATGACCACAGTGCCACCTCACCACCGCTGGACCCGGCGCTCTATCACCATGGACCCGGTGCTCAACCACCATTGGACCCAGCACTCCACCACCACCAGAGCAGACCCAACCTACTGTCTCTCTTCCCATTGCCCTGCAGAATGTAAGCCCGCAAGGGCAGGGTCCTCTCTCCTCTCTGTATCGGTCTGTCACTGTTAGTTTGTTCATTGTATTTCTAACTTGTTTGTATGTAAACCTTTCTCATGTACAGCACCATGGAATCAATAGTGCTCTATAAATAAATAATAATAATAATAACAACAAACATTCACACATATATTTACCGTATATACTCGTGTATAAGCCGACCCGTGTATAAGCCGACCCCCCTACTTTTGCCCCCAAAACCTGGGAAAATTTATTGACTCGTGTATAAGCCGAGGGTGGACCCCAGCACAGGTATACAGCCCCCAGCAGTGTGGTATACAGCAGCCTCCCCAGTGGTATATACAGGCCCCAGCAGTGTTACAGCAGCAGCCCCAGTGGTATATACAGCAGCAGCCCCAGTGGTAGTATACAGCAGCCCCAGAGGTATATACAGCAGCCCCAGTGGTAGTATACAGCAGCAGCCCCAGTGGTAGTATACAGCAGCAGCCCCAGTGGTAGTATACAGCAGCAGCCCCAGTGGTAGTATACACGCAGCCCCAGTAGTATATACAGCCCCAGTGGTAGTATATAGCCCCAGTGGTAGTATATATACAGCCCCAGTGGTAGTATATAGCCCCAGTGGTAGTATACAGCCCCAGTGGTAGTATATAGCCCCAGTGGTAGTATACAGCCCCAGTGGTAGTATATAGCCCCAGTGGTAGTATACATACAGCCCCAGTGGTAGTATATAGCCCCAGTGGTAGTATATAGCCCCAGTAGTAGTATACAGCCCCAGTGGTAGTATATAGCCCCAGTGGTAGTATACATACAGCCCCAGTGGTAGTATATAGCCCCAATGGTAGTATATAGCCCCAGTAGTAGTATACAGCCCCAGTGGTAGTATATAGCCCCAGTGGTAGTATATATACAGCCCCAGTGGTAGTATACAGCCCCAGTGGTAGTATATAGCCCCAGTGGTAGTATACAGCCCCAGTGGTAGTATATAGCCCCAGTGGTAGTATACATACAGCCCCAGTGGTAGTATATAGCCCCAGTGGTAGTATATAGCCCCAGTAGTAGTATACAGCCCCAGTGGTAGTATATAGCCCCAGTGGTAGTATACATACAGCCCCAGTGGTAGTATATAGCCCCAGTAGTAGTATACAGCCCCAGTGGTAGTATATAGCCCCAGTGGTAGTATATATACAGCCCCAGTGGTAGTATATAGCCCCAGTGGTAGTATATATACAGCCCCAGTGGTAGTATATAGCCCCAGTGGTAGTATATAGCCCCAGTGGTAGTATATAGCCCCAGTAGTAGTATACAGCCCCAGTGGTAGTATATAGCCCCAGTGGTAGTATATATACAGCCCCAGTGGTAGTATACAGCCCCAGTGGTAGTATATAGCCCCAGTGGTAGTATATATACAGCCCCAGTGGTAGTATATAGCCCCAGTGGTAGTATATATACAGCCCCAGTGGTAGTATATAGCCCCAGTGGTAGTATATAGCCCCAGTGGTAGTATATAGCCCCAGTAGTAGTATACAGCCCCAGTGGTAGTATATAGCCCCAGTGGTAGTATATATACAGCCCCAGTGGTAGTATACAGCCCCAGTGGTAGTATATAGCCCCAGTGGTAGTATACAGCCCCAGTGGTAGTATATAGCCCCAGTGGTAGTATACATACAGCCCCAGTGGTAGTATATAGCCCCAGTGGTAGTATATAGCCCCAGTAGTAGTATACAGCCCCAGTGGTAGTATATAGCCCCAGTGGTAGTATACATACAGCCCCAGTGGTAGTATATAGCCCCAATGGTAGTATATAGCCCCAGTAGTAGTATACAGCCCCAGTGGTAGTATATAGCCCCAGTGGTAGTATATAGCCCCAGTGGTAGTATACATACAGCCCCAGTGGTAGTATATAGCCCCAATGGTAGTATATAGCCCCAGTAGTAGTATACAGCCCCAGTGGTAGTATATAGCCCCAGTGGTAGTATATATACAGCCCCAGTGGTAGTATATAGCCCCAGTGGTAGTATATAGCCCCAGTGGTAGTATATAGCCCAGTGGTAGTATACATACAGCCCCAGTGGTAGTATATAGCCCCAATGGTAGTATATAGCCCCAGTAGTAGTATACAGCCCCAGTGGTAGTATATAGCCCCAGTGGTAGTATATATACAGTCCCAGTGGTAGTATATAGCCCCAGTGGTAGTATATAGCCCCAATGGTAGTATATAGCCCCAGTGGTAGTATACAGGGCCCCAGCAGGGCCCCCTCATAATTTGGCGCCCCCACCTCAGTTTCTGGGCCCCCCCGCATGCAGCGCTGCACATATACATTACGTGTCTAGCAGCTGTTACCCTCCAGTGGCAGATCGCGGCTCCCGGCTCCGGGCTCCATCTTCCTCGCTGTCTTCCTGCTTTGTGACCGGCGCGATGACGTCGCGCCGGTCACATGACAACCAGGAAGACAGAGAGGAAGATGGAGCCCGGAGCCGGGAGCCGCGATCTGCCACCGGAGGGTAACAGCTGCTAGACACGTAATGTATATGTGCAGCGCTGCATGCGGGGGGGCCCAGAAACTGAGGTGGGGGCGCCAAACTTTGAGGGGGGCCGTATGACTCGCGTATAAGCCGAGGGGGGGACTTTTCAGCCCAATTTTTGGGCTGAAAAACTCGGCTTATACGCGAGTATATACGGTATATGTATAGATATATATTCTGCATACATATACACATACATACAATTCCACATACATATACATATGAACATAGACATACACACACATACTGATATGTATAAATGTATTCTGCATGCATAGAAACATACACACAAATTTACAGACATATACACATATACACAAAGATGAACATTTACACACATTGGGGATGATGCCAGCTGCACAGTATTTACCTGCTGTGCAGCTTGTCTTCACTGCTCATAGATCCTCTACTGCATGCCACCTTGCAAGGGGGTGGACTGGATTCTTTAATTATTTGGAGAGTCTGATTTAGGATGAGCAGTTGGTAATTGTGTATTGAACTATTGTTGACCTATCTGTGGTAAAGGTCATCAATGGGAGAACGATGGGGCCAACCCCTGATACTGCCACTGATCAGCTGTAAACAGCCTGGCACTGCAGTGAGACCAATAAGGAGAGCAGACTGACTGTTATTACATGCATCACACAGCAGAAAGCCTATGTTAAGCTATTGTGGGGGAGTGTTGTTCTTTCCGCTGTATGTTGCTGGCTGGTCATAATGGGTCAATATTATATAGGTGAAGAAGTACAAGCCTCCAAAGGAATATCTCTGATAATGCCCCCTTGGACTTAACTTAAAAATAATCTAAACTTTACAAGCTAAGACCTGTGCATTGGGATGAGAAATGAAAAAATAAGACAGATGTTTTATCCAGCTCAGTAGCCACAGTTTTATAATGTGGCACGTTCACCATAATCAAACTGATGAAAGGTCCTCTTTAGAGGAAACCTGTCACCATGTTTTGCCAAATAAATTAATTACACTGCCTTTCACACCTCCTTTACTGCAGTCCAGCATTATATGATATATATGTGGCACCCTAGAGTCCGGCTACCACAATGTCATTATCTTCCCCGGGGGGTAGTGTCATACTTGAGAGCAACAGAGGGAATCCGCACCAGGCAAAACCCAAAGCACACAACATCTTTCTGCCTCCAGGCCTGAAGTGGGAGATCTAAACGTGGCTCCCTATAAATTTTGGTCTGGGGCGGAGTTAGTCAGTTCAGTACGGAGCAGTACTGAGGAAGACATCCTGTTGACTGGAGCAGTGCTAAGCTCGTCCCAGGAAAGCTAGACTTAGCTTGAGTGACCCAAAGGCAAGGGTCTGAGGAGGTAAAGGAGAGCCTGTGGAGCAGAGCGGTGTCGAGCTCACCCCACAGGAGTAAGCGCCAAGAAATGGACACGGGAGTCCAAGGCTGTGCAGGGCCTAACGGCCCGGCAGCCAATACTGGAGGGTGGGGGTTTCCAAGTCCCCCATCCACACCAAGTGCCTGAAGGCAAAGCAGCATTGAGAGCCCAGTAGCAGTTGCCTGTGAAGTGTGGCTGGAGAAGGACTTGAGCTGCCTGTCATACGGCACAACTCAGGAGAGAAAGAGTGCCGCAGCTAAGCTTAAGCAGTCACAGGGACCTACTAAGAAAGCGCAGCAGGGAGGCCTCAGAACTTGCCGGGTGAGGAGAACCCCGAGTTGCTCCCAGGTTGCCAGATTCCAGCAATAACATCTGTCCTTGTGCTAGTATCACCAATAAAGGACTTGAGGAGCAAACAAAACGTGAGTCTGTCAGTTACTTTGTGCCCTCCATCCTGCACCCTACACCCTTTTATCATCCACTGCCCTGGGGATCCGCTCCACCCGTGTGGAGACACTACATCCTAGCTGCTCATCCATCATCCCCAGAGGTTCTGCAGCAGCGGTGGCCACTCATATCCACAAACTACAGGTGGCGTCACGAATAATCCTTTTTATAATTCCCCAAGAACTCTTTAACAACTGAACCCAGGGTCACGGAGCCGGGTCTCAACCCCTATGACTCCCCAGAAACACCGCAGCCCAGTTCCGAGTACTCCACAGCCCTAGGGCGTGTCATATAATCATTGGGGCAGCACGGAGGCTCAGTGGGTGCCACTCCAGTCTTGCAGCTCTGGAGTCCTGTGTTCAAATCCCACCAAGGACAACATTTGCAAAGAGTTTGTATGTTCTCCCTGTGTCTGAGTGGGTTTACTTCAGTTTCCTGCCACACTTCAAAGACATACTGATAGGGAATTTAAATTGTGAGCCCCAATGGAGACAATGCTGCTGATGTATGTAAAGCACTGTGGAATTAATGGCGCTATATACAGTAAGTGAATAAATATTATTATTATTTCATATAATTTCCAACTTTCTCTTGGCATAGCCATAAAAATACCTTTTATAATCCCATTATACAGAGCGGTCCAATCCAATGGATGTTGCTGGTCTTGCTTGGCACCTCCTTTGTCCACGCAATCGCCATCCTCCTACCTTGCTTGATGTTAATGACGCATCCTTTGTCATCTTCACAGAAACATTTCACTCTCACTTCCTTTGGTTGTACCTGACAAATCAGACAGCAGCAGAAGTCCTAACTTTTTCCGCATGTCAGTTTTGTCTGTAGGAAGGGATAGTGTAGTGGCCCCTTAGTGGACGCTGATTGCCTGGCAAGCTTACTTGACAAACCAATGTCACACAGGCGCTGGGAACCTCGGCACCGACGTTGGTTGAATGACGCCAACACCAGATGAGAGCATACCATGGTTTTATTATATATGGGGGAATATAGCAATTCAGAAGGGGTTGTTCGAGTAGTGGACAACCTTTTTAATGTGGCAATGTCATGCCGCCAAAATGCATTTTTAAGCCCATAACAGAGAAACATAGTTCATTAATCTAAAGTAAAGTCTAATAATCAAAGTTAATAAACGTGACTTGCATTGAAAACATGTGTCTTAGCTGAATAAAGCAATAATCCTCGTATGTCTAAAGCCAAGCAAACTCTGAAACTTGCACAATAACTTGGATGATGTTCTATTAGTGTCTGTTTTGTTAATATTTCACTTTACGTTGGAAAGATGCATTGTGTTCTTCACAGTCCTAATACATAGGGTGTTTTCACATCTACGGTTGGTGTTCATTTTGTTTAATTTGCGTTTCTAGGCGTTTTTACCGCTAAAAACACATAAAAACGCTAGCGTTTTGGGTCCCATTGATTTTAATGGAAACTCATGTAAAAATGCATGCAAAAACACATGAGCGTTTTCAAAAACGCATGCATTTTTGCCAACGCTGCACAAAACGTCTTCCCTGATGTTATGGGCAGCGTTGGCAAAAATGCATGCGTTTTGGAAAACTCTCATGCGTTTTTGCATGTGTTTTTACATGCGTTTCCATTAAAATCAATGGACCAAAAACGCTAGTGTTTTTATGCGTTTTTAGCGGTAAAAATGCCTAGAAACGCAAATTAAGTAATACGCACACCAACCTTAGATGTGAAACAGGCCATACAAATAGTAAAAATTATGTGAATAATTAGTAATTATTATATATCTTCAATTATTTGTGACAGCCTGGGTTGAAGACGCCCAATGTTGTGTATACATTACTGTAATGACATTGTAAGGTACTATTGCTGTGTGAACTATTTCTTTGTCTACTCTGGTTGTCGTCATTCAGACATAATGATCCTTGAGGAAGCTGAAAATGGGGACAGCAAAACGCCCTCCACTGTTTGTGACCTGTATTCAGAAGCTTGCGCTCACTAGACATTAAATGTTGACAGTGAGCTGTCAATCTGAGGAGGGGGGGTGTCAGACTGCCATACACAAGACAATGTAGTCCGAGCAATGATACAACCTACTACTTAAACTTTTCAGGAAAACAAGAGATCGGATCTTGACAAGACAGGCATCTCTGACGTTTTAACCCTTGCATCATGCTGTCTTGAAATTACAAAAATTGGTTCACAGACACCACCTAAGTGACATCAATTGTGCCAGAGTTGGAACCTGTCACCTCATCTAGCCCCGCTAACCTATCACTACCTGCCCCTGCAGCCTCTAACTACTTCCCTAACCATCCCTGTCTGAGCTAATAGCGTTTTATAGAAGTTAAATAGATCACTTTATAAACTTACATTATCTGTGACGAGGGGGTATTCCTGACGGAGGGGCAGTGTGTCCAGGGCTGCGCTCCCCCCGCCTCGCTGCTTTAATTATGCCCCGATGGGCAGAATCATGGTTTGAAGAGCGGGGGTGCAGATTTGAATTTTCCCACCCCGCTTTTCCTGCTTGCATGACGCGGTGCCCTGTGTCGGCAGCGTCGCTAGGTAACCATCGAAAGCGACGTCGGAAGGTGAGTATCCTCCCCTCTCTCCCGAAAATGCACATATATTTGTGTGTGTAATCGACATATATATATTGACACGCCCACCATTCCTAGGAGTAAGAAGCACTGAACATGAGCTCCTCAATTTCCATCACTTTATACCCTGTAATGAGCCAACTGTAAGACAAAACCTGGAAAAAATCAACTCCGTGGAACAGAAAAATGATCTGGACTGAGTTGGATTTTAAATTTTATGAAAAAAAGAAGAAATACAGGATTTAAAGGACAAAACAAGAATCTCTTGGAGGACAGACTGCAAACAACAGGCAGCATCCATCTGACATCCAGATACCTGGGCTTCCAAAGGTAGGAGAATTCTCCAACCACAACACAACCTATAGATTCTACAAATTAATCCTCCTAGAAATAAAGACTATAATTACCATATAATTACAAAAATGGAAAACAGAAAGATAGAACTAGTAAATGAACAAAGCCCAGAGCTGGAGACACAGGACACCATGGGGTCAGATCTGGAGATAACACAGGGCAGAGTAACACTAGGACTAAGAAATGGAATATAATTAGAGAAAATCCAGAAAATCTTTATTCGGATTACACCAAAGATGAACCTAAAAGAAAAACGTGTCGGTGTTGATCTGTGGGCTGTCTTCAAAGACAACGGTTTCCTCCCACCAGCCCAGGAGCAGATTTGCGTAAGATGGGGCCATAGAACTCCCCATCACGGTGCCCCTGAGCTGGTGGAAGTACTTACCGCCAAATGTGAATGCATTCTTGGTCAGAGGAAACCGTTGTCTTTGGAGATGTGGTGCCCCGCAACGAGTGCGTCACAGGAGGGTATTGCAGCCATAAATGCAGCCGCAATATTCTCTGACACAGCAGTGATCCAGTTAACTTTGAGATCCAACCCTGCATGCATCACCTAGAACAGAGGGCCAATCCAGGGTCCTGGTGGGCGGAGTGCTAGGGAAGTGTGTAGGGAGAACAGACACTTAGTCTGTAGAGGAGAGTCTAGATCAGAGTCTAGAACAGAGAACTTGAACTTGGAGTAGGAGCTGGGGCTCCGCACCCCGTGCAGCCCCCGGGCCGTCATCGGTCGGGTGTCAGCACCTGAGGCCTCAACAACCGGGATCGGGCATCACTAACCACGGGTTCCAAAATATCCCGTGCCCCAAAACTTCACAGCCGGTTCACTGGTACCGAAGCTGGCAGCAGTTCACCTCTGCTACGCGAACCAGAAGCGTGGAGGAGCAGCTTCACAGGAGCACCCCACCACCAGCCAACTTCCAGTCGTCTAACCAGCGGTGTACCCACTGAGGGACCCAAGGCTCCCCAAAACATCCACAACGTACATCTTGGATAGGGCATTGAAGCAGCCTCCCCGTACCCGATCTGGTATTCCTGGGCGACAATGGCAAAACACTTAGCTAGAATGGAGGAACACTTGCGGATCTCTGAGGGACACTATCACTGCTGAGTCCACCCAGTCCACTACCCGTAAACTGTATACCATGTACTGCCTGCTGGTTACAGTAAAGACCCGTTGCAGAGACTTTGTGTCCGTGCTTCCTTATGAACTGTCCGTCCGCACTACAAGGTAACCGCAGCTGCCGCACAACATCTTAAGCAGCTCCAGCCTCCGGGGATCACCGCTCAGCCTGTGGGAAGCGTTCCATCTTGCTGCTGTCCATCCCCCGGAGGTTCCGCAGCGTCGGTAACGATTACCGAAACTACTCATAGGTGGCGTCACGAATAAATTAAACCCCTTTTAATCTGTTCCTACAAGACGTCTTCAACTGTTGATCTGCACTCAACCGGTCCCCACTACCGGCAGGCGCGGCCCACCTGTGACAAGGAGGAAGGAGCTTCAGCCTGTCTAAACCGGAGTCCCGGCCACGGTGAGTCAGAGACAGCCCACAGATCGACACCGACAAGGTGGTGCTGTGGGTTCGCTTCATAGATGATGTCTTTGTAGTGTGGAGAGGGACTGAAGAGGACTTTGGTGGCATGGTAGAGACTCTGAACCATAACACCGTGGGCCTACACTTCACATCAGAGGTTAATAAGGACAAACTCCCCTTCCTGGATGTTCTGATCGAAAGAACGGAGGAAGGAAACCTCAGGACGAGTACATACCGTAAAGAGACCGCAACAAACTCGTTACTAAGATGGGAAAGTGGCCACCCTAAGAGCCATAAAAAGGGTATCCCTAAGAGCCAGATGATTTGCATGAGGAGGAACTGCTCACATGATGAGCAGTTCAAAACTCAGGCGAAGAATCTAAAGCTGAGATTGAAGAGAGAGGATACCCGGACAGGGTGATAAAGAAGGCCTGGAAAGAGGTGAAGGTAAAAAAAAAACCAAAACCCTGGTCTGTGGAGCGCTAGGACTCGAGATAAAATGGCACTAGGGTTATTTTTAGAAAATTATTTCTTTATTAACCTCTTTTGTGGCCTGTAAGAGGTTAATAAAGAAATAATTTTCTAAAAATAACCCTAGTGCCATTTTATCTCGAGTCCTAGCGCTCCACAGACCAGGGTTTTTTTTTTTTACTCTCAGCTTCTTGCACTTGTGCACACCTGGCAAGAGCAGCTCTGGACAAGAGATACCATTAACCCTAGATCCTGAGCTCCATGACCTAGCAATACAACACGGTCACCGTTGAAGGACCTGTGGTGACATCAATCCGGTCACGTGACCGCGGCAGGAGCTGGAGCTCCCGGAGCAAATTTCGGTGCCTCCACTATACCTCCAAGCGGAGGTGGATTCACAGGCGTAAGACCGCAGTTGTGCAGGGTTGCACAACCACCTCTGGTGAGTGGCCACACAGCCCTGGGCCTAAATCCACTTCAAAAACTTTCTTCACATGCGCTCCCACCCCCTCCCCCCTTTTTGGAAAGAGGTGAAAGACCTAGACAGATCAAAACTGCTTGCGACCAAACCTGAACCATCTAGGACTGAGGGTGGGCATGAAGTACGTCTGATTGCAACTTACACCAGCGGGTCAGAGAAGGAAGGGGAGATTTTAGCCAAACACTGTAAGATTTTAAGGATGGATCATGATCTCTGTCCATATCTCCCAACTACCCCTAGGGTGACTTATCTTAAAGCTAGGTCCCTTAGAGACAGATTGGTGCACAGCCACTACACTGCTCCTGGTACGTGGCTAAGAAGCAACCTGAAAGGATGTTTCAAGTGCGGTAACTGTGGCGAATGTGGCTCTATAGTCACAGCAAAAAACATCACCAGCAATGTAAGTGGAAGGAATTATGACATCAGATCCTTCATAAATTGTAAGACCTGAGGTGTGGTGTATAGAGCCCAGTGCCCATGCAACTTGGAGTATGTAGGAAAGACAAGGAGGGAACTGAGACGGAGGGTATGGGAGCACAAGAGGGACATAAAAAAGGAATACAACACCCATCTGGCTCGTCATTTCAACGCGGTACATGGAGGAGATGAAAACTGCGTCCGATTTATAGGCATTGACTACATACCCCCCCAGTACGAGGAGGAGACTTGGACTCCATGATTCTAAGAAAGGAAAGTTTCTGGATTTTCACCTTGAATACGGTGGCGCCCTTTGGTCTCAATGAGACCCTGTCCTTCTCCCCCTTCCTATGAGTTATCATGGAAGGGAAATCTAGGAGGGAGAGTCGTCGCTGAGTGGGGGCATCGTTCTTCTGGGTGCCGACCTCCAATGGTAGGTAGAAAAAGTGGGAAGAATAGGGACAGAACTGCAGTGGTATGAGGCTGTACCTTATAACTATTCTCCTTTCACTTTTCCACCTTTCCTCTTTTGCTAGTGCTGAGCATACCTGATCTGTCCCTGCTGGTGTGATGAGCAATGCAGACTGTCCCTTTGCATTTAAATGATGCTGACTACCAATATGCTATGACTAGCTTAGGAGAGAATAAGGCCAATGTAAATATGAATAAGTATGATCAGATCAGATGTGATTTCTAACCCCTTCATCCACTTGAGTACTGATACACCCATCGCATGTAATGTGTGTATCCTCCCCTAACAGTGACATCATCCTATGTATGGTGCACATTGTGGGTGACTTTGCCTCCTGCAGGGAGGTCTTGAATCTCTGTGATCCTCCCTTACTCAGTACTAGGCAGGAAGTGGACTGTGGAACACAAGCTTGAGTTCCACAGGACACAGGAACAGGAAGTGACAAGTCACGATGTCACTTCCGGTCATGTGACTCAGTACTAGGCAGGAAGTGATCGGTGGAACACAAGCTTGCGTTCCACAGGTTACAGGAAGTGACATGTCATGATGTCACTTCCGGTCATGTGACACGCCATGTGACCGCCCGGGAATGATAAAACCAGCAATTTCATGCGGCGGCGGCGTGATCCGGCTGCACAACCTTGAGGGGTCCAGACTGGGTAAGTAAAGACCCTAATTGGGTCCCTGATTAGGTACTAGACCATGCAGCATCAGAGCTGCACACAGGTTACTGTGGATAATGATGGTACTGCAACTGATATTCACTGTCTATTACAGACACCATCGCCATTATCTGCACAGGGATATGTAACTTTGAACATTAATCCCTATATGTGTACCATGACTCCCCTGAAGAAGAGGGATCTGAAACGCGTCGGGAGGGAACGTATCAGATGACATGCGTATACATGCGTACAGGTGGATGCAGCTGGGTGAGATCGCTCCATATAGGAGTATACAACCTGTTTCTTCACTAATGCATGTGGCTGGGTTTACCTAATGGGATTGTTTGCTCTGATGACTACATCCTAGGGGAAACTCAAACCGAAAAAGCAAGCACCTGCCAGCGTCGCCAGGGTATTTGGACGGGACCTGGCTGGGGTACCTGTGAACCCTGGTAATAAGAGGGGTTCATTTTAGCACTACACTGACTTGCACAGTCACGTATGCACACTTTTTTGTTTTGTTTGGTCTAGACAACTATGTCTTTTGAATATAGAGCCAGTAATGGTACCTTTACACGCCGCAACAGGGTGGTGGCAACAACCGGGTACATGAGAGAAATGTATCTTGCACCGCCAAATCAAGCCGTTGTAGCGGCGTGTGAAGACGGTTGTTGCCACCCGCCACTTGAGGCGCCTGTTTCAGAGCAGAGCCCTAAAACAGGTGGATTTCTAGGCGATGGTTGCGGGTTGTATCGGGCTGTATCGGCGTGTAAATATGTTAGGGTAAGGTTTATTCGTCACCTAGATAACTCCCCGGGGCGTGACACAGCCTCCGGGAAACTAACCCCATTCAGCGATCATTGGAGGAAGCTCTTGCGTTACGATTGGTAGTCGCTGCATAGGGAGGCATATTTAAGGAGCTGACCAGTCGTACTACACAATTGCTCGAGCGTCATGTATTAGTCTGCCTCCTGCGCTGCCTGGCCAATCATGATGTTATTGCTTTGTCCTATCAGCGTACGGAATTCTCGTAATCCACAATTGTGGCACGCCTATGTGTTGTCCCTGCTGCCTTTGTTCCGCCCTTATTACCTTGTTATTGCGGCATGTAAATGAGGTAAGGTGAGCTACAGAAGGTAACTTGTGGAACCCGGCGGTGTATCCAGAGACAGATGTAACCTACTGTAGCGCACCTTGTTGCGGTGTGTAAAGGTGGTGCGTTTACCGTTGGCAAACGTTTGTGCGTGCTCGTGCACGTGAAGCACCCGGTTGTTGCCACCACCCTGTTGCGGCGTGTAAAGGTACCATAAAAGTTAAGTTTTAACTTCTCAGTTTTTCTGTGCTATTGGTTTATCACTACCGGTCAACTTAAAGAAGACAAACATCATGGTGTTCCAGAGGAGAAAGAGTAGATCACACCAGCACCCGTCATTTGTCCTCAACAACTGTGCCCTCACAGGAACAGACAAATAAACCTACCTGGGCCTAGAGATTCATTGGTCAGGAGGCTTCAACAAGCCATAGAGACCCTGAAGGACAAGGCCTGCAAAACCTTCTATGCCATCCGAAGGAAACGCTATCATCTGAAGCCACCAGTGAGGGTTTGGTTAAAAATCTTCGACTCTATCATCGCCCCAATCCTCCTGTATGGCAGCGAAGTCTGGGGTCCTCACACCTACCCAGATTGGTCAAGGGGGGATTCCAGCCCAACAGAAATATTCCACCTGGAATTCTGTAAGCATCTTCTCCAGGTCCATCGGAGCACGTCCAACAGTGCTTGTCGGGCCGAGCTGGGCAGATTCCCTCTACACCTAATGGTTCTAAAAAGGACACTGTCATTCCGGGCTCACCTACATAGAAGCAATCCAAGCTCCCATCACCATAAAGCCCTGACACATGTAGGTGAAACAGAAAAACCAGAACCCTCGGAACAGCCCAGCCAAACCCAACCCGACCAGAACACCAATCACAACAACCTGACCAAAGCCGGAATCAGGAAGATTGCAAAGTATTCACTGATCTCAGGGAGACCAGTCCAAGAAAACACTGCGGGCAGCTGGCCTGGAGAGGAGAGACTCTAGTTTGGGGGAGGCCAATTAATAAAGAATTGCAATAATCAAGGCGGGAGTGGATCAGGGCCACTGTGAGGGTTTTAGTTGTTTCCATGGTGAGGAAGTGTTGAATTCTAGAGATGTTCTTCAGGTGCAGGCGACAAGAGCGAGCAAGAGATTGTATATAGGAAGTGAAAGATTGGCATCAAACATAACACCCAGACAGCGAGCCTGCTGCCTAGGCATTATCGTGGTGCTGCACACTGAGAGGGAGATGTCACATTTAGGGAGGTTAGCGGAGGGCAGGATCAGTAGAAGTTTTGGAAAGTTTGAGTTTCAGACAGAGAGTGGACATGATATTGGAAACTGCGGTTAGACAGTCATTGGTGTTCTGTAATACTCCTGGGGCAAGGTCAGGTATAGAAGTATATAATTGTGTGTCAGCATAAAGATAAAACAAAGTATTCACTGATCTCAGGGAGACCAGTTCAAGAAAACACTGCGGGCAGCCGGCTAAAGCGCTCAACACAGTGAATTCCTAAGTTCAAGAAAGCGAGAAAACCGGGCTCTAACCTGTTAATCCTCTTGACACTCCAGTTAGGTGAGGGTAGGAGCAGGTTGCTCAGCTGTGCAGCAATCAAATGAATATCCAGTTAGAAGAAAAGCAGCGGCACTCATGTGTCCTGGTGCAAACCAGCTTTATTTATTCATCGTGCATAATTATTACAGGGAAGGTGCTCTCAGGGAGGGAGAGAGGCTGGAGGCGATGGTGACCGTTTTGCGGACACTTCCGCTTCTACGGTCTCTCATATAGGAGTCTCAACACAGGGACTAGCCAGATCTCCCTCCAGGGAATGACCTAGCCATGGGGTGGTACCTGGCCTTGGTATTCCCTTGTCATATATTTAAACTTGTAAAGAGCTGGATATTGACTCAAAGGGACACTTAATATGGTGGTTATGATGGTTTCCTCAAAGAGCCACCCCTTGGCTGGGTCCTTTCCTGGAGGGATATATGGCTAGTCCTGTGTTTGAGACTCCTAACCGAGGCTCCACAGACTCTATTTGCGGAATCAGGAAGATGGTAGAGGAGAGCCAGAAGAGGTATGTCAGTGACTGGAAGAGCGATATCATCAACTGACCATGTACCAGAGTCTACAGAGAGACTACAGACTGGCCCCATATCTGAAGAAACTCCCGGATACCAGAGACCACAAGATCCTGAGCCAATATAGACTCAGTGCCCACAGTCTGGCCATCAAATCCAGCCGTCACAGGCAGAGCTACAAGCCCAGGGAGGAAAGACTGTGCCAACACTGTGATCAGGAGGCCCTGGAGGACGAAACCCACTTTCTGCTACACTGCTCCAAATACTCAGCAGTGAGGGACACTCACTTCAGGAAACTCTCACATCTATTCCCAGATTTCATCACCATAAAGGAAGAAGAGAAAACATATATCCTGCTGGGAGAAGAAGAGAGAGCAGTGGAGATAGCAGCGCGGTATGTGAGCGAATGTCATAGACTGCGAGAAAGAGAACTATGATATGCCATGGACTCTATAGCCCCCACCCCAGATCTGCCCTCATCCACCCTCCCTATGCCATGGACGTCTATAGCCCCCACCCTGGCCCTGCCCCCCATCCACCTTCCCTATACTATGGACTTCTATGGCCCCCACCCTGGTCCTGCCCCAATCCACCTTCTCTATGCTATGGACTTCAGACTTCTATGGCCCCCACCCTGTATCTGCCCCATCCACCTTCCTTACAGCCCCTGCCCAACATCCCCACAGTCCCTATCCCTATTTCCTTTTGTACACTTGCTTTGGCAAAACTGATGTGTATTTAGTCTTGCCAATAAAGCTTCTTTGAATCTTGAATCTATATATACATGGATTACACACACATATATACATATTTTCACTTTGTGTAGGCATATTGAATAATTGAATATGTACAAGGACAGGGATGTCAGCATAGGACTCATCAGACCTGAGGTCACCGTGTCGTGGTTGATGAGCAAACAGACATTGGCCAATGTATGTACCAAGAACCTCAGAAAATAAAAAATAAGAATATTGAGTTTTTTGAAAAAAATGTAAATTTTTACATTTTTTCCTCATATACCGCTTGTTAGCATGTGTGCATTATTGGTAGTAGCTGAGTGCTGCAGAGAATTTTTTTCTGGTTGTTTGATTCAGCGTCCCTGCTGGCACCAGTTCACATTATGTCTTGAGTGCTGTGCAGTTTTTTTCTGTTTTTATGTCTAATATGTGGAGGTGCTGGCTCCATGTCTGCACTTAGCACCCTCATCGCCCACAGGTGGTCTGAGGTTGAGATGGTGTCCACCCACTTAGAAGTGGGACAGGGAGGACAAGGAGGGCAGGGATGTCAGCAAAGGACTCATCAGACCTGAGGTCACTGTGTCGTGGTTGATGAGCAAACAGACATTGGCCAATGTATGTACTAAGAACCTCAGAAAATAAAATATAAGAATATTGAGTTTTTTGAAAAAAAACGTAAGTTTTTAGATTTTTTCCTCATATACCGCTTGTTAGCATGTGTGCATTATTGGTAGTAGCTGAGTGCTGCAGAGAAATGTTTTCTGGTTATATATATATATATATATATATATATATATATATATATATTATATATATATATATATATAATATATATATATATATATATATTTATATATATGTGTGGATTACACGCACATATATATGTGCATTTTCAGGAGAGAGGGGAGGATACTTACCTTCCGACGTCGCTTTCGGTGTTCGCCTAGCGACACTGCTGACACAGGGCCGCATTCTCCCGCCGCACTGCGCATGCGCGGGCTGGAAATGATGCAGCCGCTGGCACCGCGTCATGCAAGCAGGAAGAGGGGGGTGGGTAAATTCAAATATGCACCCCCGCTCTTCAAACCATGATGCTGCCCATCAGGGCATAATTAAAGCAGCGAGGCGGGGGGAGTGCATTCCTGGACACACTGCCCCTCCGTCAGGAACGCCCCCTCATCACAGATAATGTAAGTTTATAAAGTGATCTATTTAACTTCTATAAAGCGCTATTAGCTCAGACAGGGATGGTTAGGTAAGTAGTTAGAGGCTGCAGGGGCAGGTAGTGATAGGTTAGGGGGGCTAGATGAGGTGACAAGTTCCCTTTAAAATTATTGGTGGCTGTCATGCAGCACATTCAAAAATCCAAAAGCCTTTAGTCTCCCCAGGATGACACAGGAATAGAAAAGTCCTTGCGAATCCATTACTTGTTCATCTTGATGAACGTTAGTCTGTCTATATTCTCACTGGACAGCCGCGTGCGCTTATCTTTCAGAGCTGAAGACACGTTCAGAGAGAACGCTCGCTGCAGGGCATGACAAGATCTCCAAGGCGTAAATGGCGAGCTCAGGCCATTTTTCCAGATTGGAAGCCCAAAATGAGCAAGGGTCCAGTTCCACAGTCATGGCATCGATGTTCACTTGGAGATACTCCTGTACCATCCATTCTAGGCGTTGACTATGTGTCAGACTTCTTGTCTCCTCTGGCCTTGCAAAGGATGGTCTAAAAAACTCGTGAAACGTTTCCACAAAATTGCTGTTACCACCAGATACGGTGTTATTGGTACGGTTTGGGTGAAGACTCAACATTCCCACGGTTGGCAAGTTATAACTGAGATTCACTACGTGCACCACTGGTGTTTTGTGGAAAAGCAGATCTAAGATTCTGTAACAGCCTCTGCTGATACTCCTGCATGCGTGAATCCCTTTCTATGGCAAGAAGTATTTCGACAAATTTACTCTTGTATAAGAGTGTGGCAACCCAGTAGTTGGCATTACTTCTAATTCTGACAATCTGAGGGTCATGTTGCAGGTAGTGCATGAAGAAGGTGTGGCGCCCCGCAACGAGTGCGTCACAAGAGGGCATTGCAGCCATAAATGCAGCCGCAATATTCTCTGACACAGCAGTGACCTGGTTAATTTAGAAATCCAACCCTACATGCATCACCTAGAACAGAGGGCCAATCCTAGGTCCTGGTGGGTGGAGTGTTAGGGAAGTGTAGTAGAACACACACAATAGTCTAGAGAGATGAAAGAACAACAGTCTAGAACTCGGAGAAGAAGGGTCGAGAACTAGAACTTGGAGAGGAGCGGGGGCTCCGCACCTTGTGCAGCCCCCGGGCCGTCACCGGTCGGGTGTCAGCACCTGAGGCCTTAACAACCGGGATTGGGCATTACACACACGGATTCCCAAAAGACTCCCGTGCCCACAACTCACAGCCGGTTCACTGGTACCGAAGCTGGCAGCAGTTCACCTCTGCTACGCGAACCAGAAAGCGTGGAGGAGCAGCTTTAAAGGAGCACCCCACCACAAGCCAACTTCCAGTCGTCTAACCAGCGGTGTACCCACTGAGGGATCCAAGGCTCCCCAAAACATCCAAAACGTAAATCATGGATAGGGCATTGAAGCAGCCTCCCCGTACCCGGTCTGGTATTCCTGGGCGACACTGGCAACCAATTAGTTAGAATGGAGGAACACTGCGGATTTCTAAGGGACACCATCACTGCTGAGTCCACCCGGTCTACTACCCAACCACTGTATGCCATGTACTGCCTGCTGGTTACAGTAAAGACCCGTTGCAGAGACTTTATGTGTCCGTGCTTCCTTATGAACTGTCCGTCCGCACTACAAGGTAACCGCAGCTGCCGCACAACATCTTAAGCAGCTCCAGCCTCCGGGGATCACCGCTCAGCCTGTGGGGAGCGTAACATCTAGCTGCTGTCCATCCCCCGGAGGTTCCGCAGCGTCGGTAGTCCTTACCGAACTACTCATAGGTGGCGTCACGAATAAATTAAAAACCCCTTTAATCTGTTCCACCAAGACGTCTTCAACCCTTTTGATCTGCACTACACCGGGCCCCACTACCGGCAGGCGCGGTCCACCCGTGACAAGGAGGAAGGAAGCATCGCCTGTCTAAACCGGAGTCCCGGCCACGGTGAGTCAGAAGATGGCGTCACGAACAGGATATGAGCAGGCCCGTTATCCAACGGGTATAATGTGCTTAAACTGGACTTTATTGTCTACAATTTGGACTTTGTTCGTCCCTAAAAGAACTTTCCCGCCTTTTCACCATTGGGACAACATGGCGCCCAAGATGGCGTTCCCGCCACAAGAAGCCGCCACGTGCAAGCCCAGGAGTGAGTCAACCCCCCCCTCATCGTGGGAGGGCTAAAGACAAAAGGCGCCAAACTCTTTGTCCGCCCTGATTGCTCGAATCAACCATGGGGCGGACCCCAAAGACTTTTCCCACGATTGGACTACAAAAGCCCAGAGGAAATGGGAGTGTCACAGACCTTCTTCACCAGCTCTACCAGAACGCTTACCGGTTGAACGGGTGTAGTTTCCCTCCGAAGAAGAGAATGGCCAGCATGAGACTCCAAGACCTAATGCGGGAGGTCGAGGCGGAGGCCAGAGCAGCCATAGGCCAACCGGGTCCGGGTCCTGCCCTTACCATAGACGGCAGCCCCGACTTCTGGCTAGAGGCTCTACAAGACCTCCGGATGCGGTTACTAGAGACTGTGGAGTGGACGATTCGCAGCTGGAGTGCGACCCTAGGCAGAAGACTACACCACGCGATGCAGCAGAGCCGACCGGGTACAGCTTCTCCAGGCACAGACGACATCGCCAGCTTTTCTACCGCCTCACCGTCACCCACCACCTGTCCTGCTTCGTCACCGGAGCCCATAGACTACATCATTCCTGTGGAGGCCACAGCTCGACCCGTTACAGCGGTTAACCCCGCAGCCGACCCCGTTCCAGAGCCGGAGCTTCCAATACGCTCCCACGAAGAAGCCGACACATACCTGGTTCCACCTGCGGAACCCGCGACTAGTTTCCACACTACTGAGACTGTCACCTGTTTCTCCCCTGAACCGGAGGCCTCCTCTGTAAATACAGAGGCCTACCTGGTGACCGGGATCGAAACACCACTTCCCGCTGCTACAGAAGAAGAGGCAGGCAGCCTGGAAGTCCTGCACAACGACCCCGAGGAGAACTTTGCAGCACAGCCACCCACCGACTCAGAGGATTTCATTCCATCGTCTTCGTCAGCCGAGCAGCCCGACGTAGTCATCGAGGAAGATGACGACGAGACCTACAGCCCAGCTGAGGACCTCTACACCGGGTTCGCCTGGGGAGACACAAAGAATCCTTCTGCCGGGCGATCAGCTCGGGTGCACTGGTCGGGTGCCGCCGCAGCCACATCTTCTCCGGTCCCGTTGAAACGGGCTTTTCTACAGACTGCCCACCACACTCAAGCGGTTCAACAACCAGCAAGCCGTAGTGACTGCATCCACACGCCGCACCACTCCGACGAAGAGGTACGTCGTATCCGGAGAGAGGAGTGGCACACTCAACTGCAAGCCAACATGCAGGCTCGCGCCAAGGCCCGCCGCCAGTCTCCATTGCCTGAACAATTCCGTAAAACCGGGCCTTCAACTTCAACCGTACCTTCAACTTATCCACCGGGTGGGGATTCGTAAGGGAGGAGGGTGTGAGTACCGAAGTATTTGTGGGGCGTCGTGATGTGGAATCGCACCTACCGTGAGGGCATCCAAACCGAGACTTGTATAGAGGGGACAAAGTAACCTATGAGCGACATATATGCTGTGATGGGTGGTTCGCTATACGAGTCCGGAACACTTCCCTCCATCAGTGACTTTTGTTGTTTGAACTTATCACCAAGAGACTTCTTCCTGTTTGCAAAGTAACACCGCGACTTGGCGGCTACAGCCTGAACTTTTACCTAAGGACAGCCGACCGCCCGCCGGGTCCGCGCAATGTGTTAACCTGTTTATTCACCTTTTCACTTTTATGCATACAATGACTTGTCATTAATAAAAGTGTATTACCTGTTATAAAATATAAACCCCCTGTAACGTGGGTAGTGTGACGCTTGGGGACAAGCGTATTCAACCAAGGGGGAGTGTGGCGCCCCGCAACGAGTGCGTCACAAGAGGGTATTGCAGCCATAAATGCAGCCGCAATATTCTCTGACACAGCAGTGACCTAGTTAATTTAGAAATCCAACCCTACATGCATCACCTAGAACAGAGGGACAATCCTAGGTCCTGGTGGGTGGAGTGTTAGGGAAGTGTAGTAGAACACACACAATAGTCTAGAGAGATGAAAGAACAACAGTCTAGAACTCGGAGAAGAAGGGTCGAGAACTAGAACTTGGAGAGGAGCGGGGGCTCCGCACTCCGTGCAGCCCCCGGGCCGTCACCGGTCGGGTGTCAGCACCTGAGGCCTTAACAACCGGGATTGGGCATTACACACACGGGTTCCCAAAAGACTCCCGTGCCCACAACTCACAGCCGGTTCACTGGTACCGAAGCTGGCAGCAGTTCACCTCTGCTACGCGAACCAGAAAGCGTGGAGGAGCAGCTTCAAAGGAGCACCCCACCACAAGCCAACTTCCAGTCGTCTAACCAGCGGTGTACCCACTGAGGGATCCAAGGCTCCCCAAAACATCCAGAACGTAAATCATGGATAGGGCATTGAAGCAGCCTCCCCGTACCCGATCTGGTATTCCTAGGCGACACTGGCAACTAATTAGTTAGAATGGAGGAACACTGCGGATTTCTAAGGGACACCATCACTGCTGAGTCCACCCGGTCTACTACCCAACCACTGTATGCCATGTACTGCCTGCTGGTTACAGTAAAGACCCGTTGCAGAGACTTTATGTGTCCGTGCTTCCTTATGAACTGTCCGTCCGCACTACAAGGTAACCGCAGCTGCCGCACAACATCTTAAGCAGCTCCAGCCTCCGGGGATCACCGCTCAGCCTGTGGGGAGCGTAACATCTAGCTGCTGTCCATCCCCCGGAGGTTCCGCAGCGTCGGTAGTCCTTACCGAACTACTCATAGTTGGCGTCACGAATAAATTAAAAACCCCTTTAATCTGTTCCACTAAGACGTCTTCAACCCTTTTGATCTGCACTACACCGGGCCCCACTACCGGCAGGCGCGGTCCACCCGTGACAAGCAGGAAGGAAGCATCGCCTGTCTAAACCGGAGTCCCGGCCACGGTGAGTCAGAAGATGGCGTCACGAACAGGATACGAGCAGGCCCGTTATCCAACGGGTATAATGTCCTTAAACTGGACTTTATTGTCTACAATTTGGACTTTGTTCGTCCCTAAAAGAACTTTCCTGCCTTTTCACCATTGGGACAAGATGGCGCCTAAGATGGCGTTCCCGCCACAAGAAGCCGCCACGTGCAAGCCCAGGAGTGAGTCAACCCCCCCCTCATCGTGGGAGGGCTAAAGACAAAAGGCGCCAAACTCTTTGTCCGCCCTGATTGCTCGAATCAACCATGGGGGCGGACCCCAAAGACTTTTCCCACGATTGGACTACAAAAGCCCAGAGGAAATGGGAGTGTCACAGACCTTCTTCACCAGCTCTACCAGAATGCTTACCGGTTGAACGGGTGTAGTTTCCCTCCGAAGAAGAGAATGGCCAGCATGAGACTCCAAGACCTAATGCGGGAGGTCGAGGCGGAGGCCAGAGCAGCCATAGGCCAACCGGGTCCGGGTCCTGCCCTTACCATAGACGGCAGCCCCGACTTCTGGCTAGAGGCTCTACAAGACCTCCGGGTGAGGTTACTAGAGACTGTGGAGTGGACGATTCGCAGCTGGAGTGCGACCCTAGGCAGAAGACTACACCACGCGATGCAGCAGAGCCGACCGGGTACAGCTTCTCCAGGCACAGACGACATCGCCAGCTTTTCTACCGCCTCACCGTCACCCACCACCTGTCCTGCTTTGTCACCGGAGCCCATAGACTGCATCATTCCTGTGGAGGCCACAGCTCGACTCGTTCCAGCGGTTAACCCCGCAGCCGACCCCGTTCCAGAGCCGGAGCTTCCAATACGCTCCCACGAAGAAGCCGACACATACCTGGTTCCACCTGCGGAACCCGCGACTAGTTTCCACACTACTGAGACTGTCACCTTTTTCTCCCCTGAACCGGAGGCCTCCTCTGCAAATACCGAGGCCTACCTGGTGACCGGGATCGAAACACCACTTCCCGCTGCTACAGAAGAAGAGGCAGGCAGCCTGGAAGTCCTGCACAACGACCCCGAGGAGAACTTTGCAGCACAGCCACCCACCGACTCAGAGGATTTCATTCCATCGTCTTCGTCAGCCGAGCAGCCCGACGTAGTCATCGAGGAAGATGACGACGAGACCTACAGCCCAGCTGAGGACCTCTACACCGGGTTCGCCTGGGGAGACACAAAGAATCCTTCTGCCGGGCGATCAGCTCGGGTGCACTGGTCGGGTGCCGCCGCAGCCACATCTTCTCCAGTCCCGTTGAAACGGGCTTTTCTACAGACTGCCCACCAAACTCAAGCGGTTCAACAACCAGCACGCCGTAGTGACTGCATCCACACGCCGCACCACTCCGACGAAGAGGTACGTCGTATCCGGAGAGAGGAGTGGCACACTCGACTGCAAGCCAACATGCAGGCTCGCGCCGAGGCCCGCCGCCAGTCTCCATTACCTGAACAATTCCGTAAAACCGGGCAGGTAAGTACCTTCAACAAGGTTCCGCAGCGTCGGTAGTCCTTACCGAACTACTCATAGGTGGCGTCACGAATAAATTAAAAACCCCTTTAATCTGTTCCACCAAGACGTCTTCAACCCTTTTGATCTGCACTACACCGGGCCCCACTACCGGCAGGCGCGGTCCACCCGTGACAAGGAGGAAGGAAGCATCGCCTGTCTAAACCGGAGTCCCGGCCACGGTGAGTCAAAGGCACTCAATGTGTCTTGCGCTCCAGGAGGACCAAGTCCTTGTTGTGTTGGTGGCAGCGAGGTAAGTATCATGCTTCCTTCTTCTGCCCTCTCCCCCCAACCTCACACAACAGAAATGTGATCAAAGGCCTCTCTCATCTGCTGAGTCTTCCATGCCCATCCCCAGTTCGTCCTCCACTTCTTCCTCGGCTCCTGCACCTTCCTCAACAGTTTGGCTGCTACCATGCGCCCTCGTTAATCTCTCTCCCCCATCCTCTCATGCCTGCCGCCTTGGTGCTGCCAACCATCTGAACCTTGGAGATCTTGTTATCCCTTCCGCATATGACTCCTCCTGTACTTCCTCACCCTCCTCTTGTCCTACCACCTGACTCCGAATACTGTTTAGAGTGTGCTCCAGCATGCAGATGACCGGAATAGTCATGCTGATAATGGCATCATCAGCACTAAACATTTTCGTCGCCATTTCAAAACTGTGCAGAAGGGTGCATAGGTTCTTGATGTGAGACCACTCCTTCATCATTATCTGCCCCACCTCTGGATCTCGTTGGCCCAGGCTATACGTCATAACATATTGCTCCAGGGCTCGGCGGTGCTGCCACAGTCACTGTAACATGTGCAGAGTCGAATTCCAGTGTGTTGACACATCGCATTTCAGACGGTGAACCGGCAGGCTGAAAGTCTTCTGGAGCGATGCAAGTCATTGAGCTGCAGGATGTGACCGGCGGTAGTGAGCACTCAGCGACCATGTGGGATAGTGGGTTAAAAATTGCTGGAAAACCATGGTCAAGACGTGAGCCATACAAGGCACGCGTGTCACATTGCCCCGGCAAAGGGCCGCACCCAGGTTTGCAGCATTGTCGCACACGGCTTTCCCTGGCTGCAGATTGATTGAAGACAACCATTGATGAAACTCGGTCTCCAGAGCTGACCACAACACCTCAGCTGTGTGACTCACATTTCCCAGATATTTCAAGGTAAAGACAGCCTGATGCCATTGAGCCCTGCTGCCAGCATAGTAAGGAGGTGTGCAGGATTCCTTGTGCGCAGTTACAACGCGGGTGGCATTACCAGACATGCTTTGGGCGGAGGTGGAGGACAGAGACGAGGTTGAGGAAGCAGAAGCAGTGGAGGAACTTCTACATTGACGCACAACTCGTGGGGACGGTAAGACTTGTACAGCAGACCCTTCTCCAGCTCTCACCATAGTTACCCAGTGCCCACTCAGCGACAGGTAACGCCCCTGTCCATGCTTACTGGTCCAACCCTGGTGCACTCTGTCACACACAGAGTTTCTCAAGGAAGTGGTGATGTGTGCGACATGCTGGTGTAGCGCAGGCACACCTTTCTTGGAGAAGTAGTGGACTGGACATCTGGTACTGGGCACTGCGACTGACATAACATCTTGAAAATCCTCTGTGTCCACCAGCCGGAAAGGCAGCATTTCTGTAGCCAACAGCTTGCAGATGGTGAAAGTCAACCTCTTAGCTTTGTCATGGCTAGGAGGAAAGGGTCTTTTACTTGTCCACATCTGAGGGACCGAGGGCTGGCTGCTGTGCTTAGACAGGGTTGAGTAGGGTGTCCCCGGCAAACTGCTGGTCTGTGAGGGAGGTGCAGGCAGAGATATAATGTTAAACTGACAATTATGAGTCGTACACACTGATGAATGCGATTAATAACCACATTCATTCACCACTAAACAAACTGCAAAGACAAAGTGCAAAAATCCGCACAAGAGTCACACAAAAAGCACTCTGTTATAATAAAATTTCCAGTTTTCAGCACGTGATGTCAAAAAAAGTGTCAAAAACAGGGCTATTGGTTTGTACGTTTTTTGCAAAAAATATACTATAAGCTGCCTCACCTCATCACGGTTGCCCGGACAGAGGCAGTCCCTAACTGATGTATGCATTTAAAACCTGCTTGTGTGTGAATGTACCTCTATACAGGTGTCAGCCAGGACTCCATATTCTGGGGGCTTACCTGTGAAGCTAGCTTATGTGTGAACTACTCATATGGGAGGGGTGGAGCACTATAAGCTGCCTCACCTTGTCACGGTTGCCCAGACTGTCTTGAACATACGATACAATACAATACAGCCTTGAACATGTCATCAGTATCACAGTTATAGGCCCATTAATATTTGCATTATCGCAGAACATAACTGAAAAATGATGGAAGTGTGTTGATATGGGTGATACATGCTGTTCTCTGCCCTTACAATTATATGTCAAGCCCATCCTTAAAGAAGCAGCCACGATGACCTATCTGGCCAATCGTTTCTCAGATGCCTCCGCTCTGTGCCAGTCATTGCATTGGCTGCCCATACACTACAGGATCAAATTCAAATTGCTTATTCTCACCCACAAAGCTCTTTACAATGCAGCACCCCCCTACATCTCCTGCCTCATCTCTGTCCATCACCCAACCCGTTCTCTATGTTCTACAAATGACCTTCGACTAACATCTGCACTAATCCAATCCTCCCATTCCCGGCTCCAAGACATCTCCCGAGCTGCACCAATTCTCTGGAATGCTCTACCCCAAGAAACTAGGACTATCACTACTTGCATAGCTTCAGACGCTCCCTAAAAACACAATCTTTTTAAGGTGGCCTATCATGCCCCTTAATAGAAGTCCTTTATACAGTAAAAAACACATTCATTATCTCTCTGGACATAACTCTTCTTCAAACTTCACCAAACCCAAAAGTTCTACACAGATTGGTTGGTGACCATTTATGTAATTTATTTCCATCCCCCTCTTCCTCAAGATGCCTGGACCATCAATGTAATAAGCCGCTGTACTTTGTGTAATCCCCATCTCGCTGTAGACTGTAAGCTGTTTTGAGCAGGTCACCTTTATTTTTGCTGTAATTATTGTATTTTTTACATTGTTTCTTTGCTTTAATTATTGTATTGTATTTTTTACATTGATTCTATACTTTAATTACTGTATTGTATTTTTTTTATATAATTGTTACCTATGACTGTTTGTATATGAATCACTGAATTGTAAAGCGCTGCTGAATATGTTGGCGCTAGATTATTATTATATAATAAGGCTGGTATTATTGTATATATGTTATGAATATGATCGGATTCTGTCTTCGACATGCCAAACGCACAGTGTCAACACCTGCAATTAGGATTGCCATCAAAGTTGCTTAAAGCATACCTTCTCACAAGAAAATGATAATAGTACTGAACTCTCCAGGATAATTATTCTTCTACATCACTATTTAGTGATTTTGCTATTGACTCGCAGCAGGGACTGCCTGAAGTCTGTGCCATGGGCTGCACTAAACTAAGCAATGTGCGGCTCATCTCTTTAGCTACCATCTTCTGTGCAAGATCGCTCCGTCCTGCTGATTTTGGTACAGGTAAAATATATGTTTGAACCATGTTACCAGTAGAAAAATATAGATGGAACTTCACAGTGAAAACAGGTTATGTCGATGTAAAAGCGCAAAGAAGGACGAACCAGTGGTAACTTAACAACAGATAATTATTTTACACAGTGAAATAATGTCTTTAATACGAGATCAGGGAAAGGCATAGCCGAACGTAAATAATCAAATCATACGGTACGTATGGTACAACAATGAGAAATTCGGCAATACAGAGTATAAACAAAATGTTATTTACACTACTACTACCACTAAATAACAGTCACCGTCAAGGTTACCTTAGCCCCTATTCCATCTATCATGGGAGCATAAGTGTTACTGCACTGTTCATCACTGTCGTCAACTATCTAAAGAATACAAAATAACATACAGTCACTAACGGGCGTTGCGTCACTTCCCACTATGCCACAAGTCCAAATTAGTGAGCAACTTCCCTTTTTAATTATGCTGGCTTTCTTCACCCTTCAAAGTGTGGCCATAAACCCCACTTAGTCTGTCTCCTGGACAGGAAGCAATTACTTACAAAGATGGTCCTCCACTACCATCGCATCGTCCTATGGGTCTGGTCAGGGACCTTCCTCTGTAACTGGTCCTGGTCTTCCATTGGGACTGGTCCCCGGTATTCCTCTGTAACTGGTCTTGGTCTTCCTATGAAACTGGTCCTGGTCTTCCTCTGAAACTTGTTCCGGTCTTCCTCTGTAACTGGTATTGGTCTTCCTCTGAAACTGGTCCCGGTCTTGCTTTGAAACTGGTCATTGTCTTCCTCTGGAACCCGATATCATGGTGTCTTCTTCAGGATCTGCTATCATAGCGATCTTCTCCAGTCTTGGTGGCTATAATTCTGTCTTGGAGGCTACATTTCTGTCTTGCTGCTCACACGATATTCTTAGTACAAGTTATAGTAGAAGTATGGCGCCAACTCCATCCTCTCTTTGCCATTCTGCCTGTTATAGTTAGTAACTGCGCCACAATTGTCACTTGACCCAATGTCTGTCCCAATCTATTCCCTCAAGGAAATGCATACTTCACTGTTTAGTTCCTCTTTGTCCTCTCTGACCAGCCGATGGTAATGTTCTTTTGCAAACACTGTAAGACTTTAAGTGAATGTGTCTTCTGCTACACCGTTAGGCTCCTTTCACATCAGCGGTTTACGCTCATGTGTGGCAGATCCGGCAGGTGGCGCCGCTTTTGCCGGATCTGCCACCTAATGGCTGACTTGCGGCCCGGATCTGGCAAGCCCCATGTATTGTCTATGGGGCTTGCAGTCCGGTGCGGCAAGTGCGGTTCTGCTGGATGCGGCAGATCTGGCACTTGCAGCCGTGAAAAAAAAACGCCACTTGCAGCGTTCTTTTTTTTTCGTTGCCACAAGTGCTGGATCTGCTGCATCTGGCAGAACCGCACTTGCCGCACCAGACCGCAAGACCCATAGACAATACATGGGGCTTGCCTGATCCAGGTTGCAAGTCGGCCATTAGGCGGCAAATTCGGCAGATGCAGTGCCACCTGCTGGATGTGCTGCACATCAGCGTAAACCACTGATGTGAAAGGTGCCTTACTCTGCAGTGAATATGGTAGCCTAACAGCTTAGTGTAGCCTGAAGTACAGCCTCAGCAGTCCATGGTGTAGGGTATCAGCAGAAAATGAGTAATACATTGATTTAGAAATATAATTATACAACAGAGTCCTATTCTACGTTTACGTTGCAATTTTTGACTTGGGATCATATTCTTACCTTGCAGACACAGTATTTTGGGGTGTTCGCCCTCATCAGTGCAAAGTATGAGATATGATTTGGCTATGTGAGAGGTTAAGGCTGGGGATCTAAGATATAAAGTTTCTCCTAATCGAGAGCGAGACATGTATATTGAGACAGTATATAAGGACAGGTCTGGCATGCCGGTATATGGGAGACTTTAACGTCGTGCATACTCCTCTGGAAAATTTATTATGCAAATAGTCTCACCTAGCCAAATCATATCTCATACTTTGTACTAAGGAGTACAAACACCTCAAAACACCACGTCTGTAAATTGAGAATATGATTTAGCTTATATCCTTGGTCATATGATAAGGCTCATTAAAGGGTCAATATGACTTTTAGGATTGCTACTTCCAATAGATGGCACTAGAGTTCAAGTCCTCTTTGAAGAGACAATTTGCATATTAAATTTCCCAGAGGAACCTGCAAGATATTTAAGTCTCCTCACATACTGGCATGACAGACCTTTCCTGTCGCTCTCCAAAAGGAGAAATGTTATACCTTAGATCCTCAATCTAACTAAAAACACTAATGAAGCTCAGACTGTTTTTTTTTATTTGCATATGAGAAAAATCCCTGACATCTGAACATGCCCTTACTTATATTTTACCACTTACGGTATTTTAGATATGGGTAGAATAAGACCTCCTTAGTTGTTGGGCCCCATAGCAGCTGCTACGTCTGTCCCTTTATATGTGCACCCATGGGGGATATTAAGGAACCTAGAGACCACCAAGGATAGTATAAGATGCGCAGACCACCAGCTGGATGTCTGTGATGTAACTTCTTGTCCATTCCGTTTTCCCCGCTGACTGTGATGCACTTGTTTTTTGTGCTTCGCTCCAGCTTTCATTCCATATTGGAATTCCTGGAAGAAGTGTGACTTGTATATTGTTCCATGTAATATATAAGGCGATAGAGCCAAAACATTGGCTGGAAAGTCGTCCAGGAATTGCAAGGGAGATTAAGGCAATGACTTCAATTGTCAACTAACCAGAAAAATCCAAATTTAGATGTCAAATACTACTGACAAATGAAATTAAGAGCAGCGAGTTTGGAGTTATAAGGACGCTTTGTTGCTAGGTACCAGCTTTTATTGCATAAATAAAGATCACAAATCAGGAATTCTGGCAATGTCTGTGTAACTCATCAGAGGGATAATTGGTTGTAGGAATATATAGTATTGCTATAAGCCTCAGTATGCCATAGCTTTCCTATGTCAGCCACAAACTGAGTGCACCGCTGCCAAGGCTACTGTCAGATTATAAGATAGCTTCACGGATATTAGCATTACATCTGGTATATCATTAATAAAAGGCTCTCGATGAATAAAACATATGTTTCCTTCTGCAGCTCGTGCCTTGGCCTTAAATTATCTTTAACCAAAATGTACAATTTACAACACGTAGAAGGCATTCAGAACTCATAATGGTATTTATAGTAAGATAAATGGCCTGCAAGTGCAAGGAGCTAACGCACAAATCTGAATAAACATAATACAACCGAAGAAGAAGAGTAATAAAAGCACAAAACAGTGGCAGGAAAAAAAGACTGGAAAGACATAAATACAAGGATTCACTATGAGATATATACAAACAAAGAAAGCACAATTGGATTTACTCCCCAACACACAATGTTATATTAAATGACATGGAGGTGCTCACCTGGCGTGGTTGTATAGTACACAACCACCATGGAACACATATGATCTATAGAGATCATGAGATAGCTGCTGCAGTCCAAGTATCGGATGATACATAAAAGTCAGAGATGAATAGGAAAGATCCTCCCTGCTATCTATCAAAGGATGACATTTTAATTGTGATTTATTCAACATCGGACCCGTAGAAGCAAATTGTCTTGCGAAACGGCGTCGTCGTCCGCCCTCCGTGGTCACCTCCCTGCACCCTGTCATGAATCCATGAACATGCTGGATTAAAGAGACCACTGTCGCACAATACTGGTGAGTGCTGCCTCTTTCTTCATATATTTAGTATTACTATTATTTATTATTATAGCGCCATTTATTCCATGGCGCTTTACATGTGCAGAGGGCATAGACAAGTACAAATACATGAACAATATAAGGCACACAAGGTACAGGAGGAGAGAGGACCCTGCCTGTGAGGGCTCATAGTCTACAAGGGATGGGTGAGGTTACAGGGTAGAGCTGGTCCATCGGTGTTTCAGTAGACTGAGGATCACTTCGGTTGTAGCTTGTCGAAGAGTGGGTCTTCAGGTTCCCTTTTGAAGGTTTCCACGGTAGGCGAGTCTGATGTGTTGGGGCAGAGAGTTTCAGAGTATGGGAGAAGCACGGGAGAAATCTTGTATGCGGTTGTGGGAAGAAGAGATAAGGGGGGAGTACAGAAGGAGATATTGAGAGGATCGCAGGTTGCGTGAGGGTAGGTGCTGGAAGACCATCTTGCAGATGTACGGAGGAGACAGACTTTGTATGTCATAGTTAGGGTTTTGAACCGAGGCCTCTGAGAAATGGGAACCAGTGTAGGGTTTGGCAGAGAGGAGAGGCAGAGGAATAGCAAGGATACAGGTTATTAGTTGGACAGCAGAGTTTAAAATAGATTGGAGTGGTGCCAGAGTGCTAGAGGGGAGGCCAGAGAGCAGGGAGTTGCAATAATCGAGGTGGGAGATGATGAGGGCATGTACGAGTGTTTTTGCAGTATCTTGATCGAGTAATTTACGGATCCGGGAAATATTTTTGAGTTGTAGTCGGCAAGAGGTGGCCAGGGCTTGGACATGTGGCTTGAAGGAGAGGGCAGAGTCAAATATCACTCTGAGGCACCGAGCATGCAGGACTGGGGCGAGTGAGCAGTCATTGACTTTGATGGGTAGGTCTGATGGGGTGGTAGTGTGAGTTGATGGAAAGACAATGAATTCTGTTTTGTCCATGTTCAGTTTTAGACAGCGAGCAGAAAAGAAGGATGAAATAGCAGACAGACATTGTGGGATTTTGGTCAGTAAGGAGCCAGTGTCAGGTCCAGGGAGGTAGATCTGTGTGTCAGCAGCATAGAGATGGTATTGAAAGCTGTGGGACTCTATGAGCTGTCCCAAGTCAAGGGTGTAGATGGAGAAAATAAGGAGTCCAAGAAGCGAGCATTGGGGGACACCGATAGATAGGGGGTAAGGTGAGGAGGTGATGTGGGAGAGGAAGACACTGAATGTCCGGTCTGTTAGATATGAAGATATCCAGGAGAGGGCCACTTTGTGATACCAAGAGATGGGAGAATCTGTAAAGGGCCCTTTACACGCCGCGACGGCAGGCTGGATACATCCCGCTACAGGCTACAAATGTAGCTTGTAGCGCCAATGTAGCCCGTCGTAGCGGCGTCTGAAGACGTGACGCTACAGCCGGCAACAGATACATCTGTTTCCTAGCTCTGCTCGAAAACTGATGGCTACAACGCCGATGGTAGCGAGCTGTATCGGCGTGTAGAGAAGCAACGGAAGGGAACTCTGGACAGCCTGCGATGTAGCTGCAATGTAGCTAAGGCGTGACCCTGGCTCCGTGTTACCGCGCCCCATGTGCGATCATTGGTGGAAGCTGCTGCATGACGATTGGTAGTCGCTGCATAGGGAGGCATATTTAAGGAGCTGACGATTCACACTACACAATCGCTCGAGCGTGCTGTATTACTCAGCCTCCTGCGTTGCCTGCCCAATCAGGATGTTATTGCTTCGTCCTATCAGCGTACGGACGGCTCGTAATCCACAATTGTGGCACGCCTATGTGCTGTCCCTGCTGCCCCAGGTCCGCCCATAGTAGCTGTTTGTAGCGGTGTGTAAATGAGCTACAGATGGCTACTTGAGACACCCGGCGATGTAGCTAGCTATAGATGTAGCGTGGCGTAGCGCACCTTGTGGCGGCGTGTAAAGAGGGTGCGTTGACCGTTTGTAACCGTTTGAGCGTGCTCGTGCACGTGAAGTAGCGGGATGTATCCAGCCTGCCGTCGCGGCGTGTAAAGGTACCCTAACAGGAGGGAATGGTCTACATTGACGAACGCAGAAGACAAGTCTAGGAGGAGGAGGATAGAGTAGTGTTGCTTGCTTTTGGCAGTTAGTAGGTCATTGGAGACTTTAGTTAGGGCAGTTTCAGTAGAGTGATGCGGTCAGAAGTCAGATTGTAAGCGGTGAAAGAGGGAGCAGGAGGAGACGTGGGAGGACAGCTCAAGATGGACATACTGTTCCAGTAATTCTGAGGCTAAAGGGTGAAGTGATAGTAGAGAATGTGATGTGATGAAATTCCTGATGAAGGAGATTCTCTCTGAAATACATTGAATAAATCACAATTTGGAGACTAAAGGAATATGTTATCCTTCGATAGATAGCAGGGCGGAGCTTTCCTATTAATTTCTGACATAAAATACAAAGAGAAAATGATGGGAGTGATGGTGTGTCACGGTCCGCGCTGCTTCTGGGTTCAAATAACTCACCAAAGAGCCCAACAACTTTTCATCCTCTTTATTCTTTCTTCTCCTACGCGTTTCAACGACACACCCGGCGCCTTCCTCAGGAGGAAGGCGCCGGGTGTGGCGTTGAAACGCGTAGGAGAAAAAAGAATAAAGAGGATGAAAAGTTGTTGGGCTCTTTGGTGAGTTATTTGAACCCAGAAGCAGCGCGGACCGTGACACACCATCACTCCCATCATTTTCTCTTGGAACATACCACTATCCAGTGGTAGGTGGAGGTCCTGCAGCAGCTTGGAACATTGATTCCTAAACGCCTTCAAACCAGTTGTGGGGACCACAACTGGACCAGGTGAGCGGCCACACAGCACCACCGTTTGCACACCAGTGTCACTAGTGATAGGGCACTATTGCGCCTCTTGTCCCCCCCCTTTTTATATTTTGCAATAAAAGACAAAGAGAAAGACATGGGCTCAGAGTCAACATTTGTAAGATTCTTTAAAGTATACAAGTCATTTCATTGAGAAAAAAAAACCAATACTGCACTGGTTATTAATGATGGGTCACATAGCAGCTAAGATAATGCTTTTTTGTGCCATGTGACTTACTTTCTCACAATTTTCTGTGCTATTTTAAAAACAGCATTTTATGGCTCTGTGGGAGAGGTGAACAGCTGATCGGGAACAGCAGAGAAGGGGTTAATAGAGATCCTGACTAAGTTGTGTGGGGAGCCAGCAGGCAAAGGGTTAACAGAGATTGTGACTGAGCTGTTTCTGAGGAGTTTGCCCTGATCCTGACCTTCTGACATTGCTTAGCAACTGTGCTGAAGCCTGTTCTGATCTGATACATTGTTTGCTCATGAGCTGCAGTCAGGAGTGTAGGCCATGCCTTATCTAGTTACATGCACGTATTCACTGTGAAGATGGATCTGACTGATATTGAACATATGTCTGCTTCACACACACAGTGCAGTCATGACACCTTGTGGAAGGATTATGAATTGTTTGATACCAGAATTTTCTAATGAAGTATATTAGAAAGTTTATTAAAATCATTTGCTCGAGATTCTTATTAAGTAAAAATTTAGATGGCAGCTACGCTTTAAGTCTTTTTTCTTTTCTTTGCCTTTTTTGTACTAAGCTTTTCAAAATGGTGCATGTGCTTCATGGATTGAAAACTCTTTCATTGTCTTTAACAACTTTTTGAGGCTTTTTAGTGGAAGTATAGTGTAAGTATAGTAGGAGCAGTAGGGTCATCTTTGTACGTACTTATTTTTTACTATGTTGTAATTACACTTGTCAAAATGTTTTTCACAAAAGTCATGTTACTGATTTTTAATTAGTCAATTTCTTGTCAATTTGTATCTGCTCAACATGAATATGAGAGTCAAAATGCAAAATTGTCTCATTTTTTTTCACTCTGGAATTTATTGTTTACATCACAATATTCTAATAGTAACAAGCCAATGGTGAATACCTGTAAAAAAATCAAGCCATAGACATCTTAGATTTATTTGCCGGTTTCTTGTCCAGCGTTTGGGAGCATCTCTGGGGAGTGTCCAGCAGTAGTCAGCCAGCATGATAGTGGACCATTTTCCATTGTTGCGATATCTTGATGGAAATGTTCGCCATGTTCATTACTAACCATACCACAGTTGTCAGGAAAGAAATCATGAACCAGGTCATTTAGTTTTTCCTGTGTTATTATTATGATGTACCGCGGTGAAAATCTGGATCACCGCATGCTGACGACCAGAGAAGAACAGGTCGGCTCACCCTCGTGCTCATCAGCTGAATCAAGAAAATATTGTGTTGGAGGTTCTGGAATAGGACATCCCTCACCATGTGGTCTCAATGCGACTGAATGTTGGGGGAGACTGTCCTCCACTTGTTTTGTTTCGTTATCCACCAGAAAGAGGAGGAACCAAGCTTAAGTAACAGTCATTTGTGTGGTTGCTTGGCTCTCTCCACCCCATAGGGACTGCAAATGACATTGACGGTCTGTTGGCATTCAACCACTGTGAAAGCTGTGTTGCACATGTAACACAGTATATATGCAGGGCCAAGACTTGTCATGGTTGTCTATTTTTCATCTGAAAAAAAGATGGTATGCCTTCTTCCCTTGAGTAGTGATACTTTTCTTCTGGTTGGCAAATGTCAGTTCCCCACAAATATAACAAAAATTGAATGAGTACTGCATCAATGCTGGTATGGCAGCCCAGGTTGCTTTGATAGCAGCCTTCAGCTCGTCTGCATTGTGGGTCTGGTGTCTCTCATCTTCCTCCTGACAATACCCAATATATTCTCTATAGGGTTTAGGTCAGGCGAGTTTGCTGGCCAATTCAAGCACAGTGATATTGTGGTTATTAAACCAGGTATTGGTACTTTTGGCAGTGGGGCAGGTGCCAAGTCCTGCTGGAAAATGAAATCTCCATCTCCAAAAAGCTTGTTGGCAGAGGGAAGCATGAAGTGCTCTAAAGTATCCTGGTAGACAGCAGCACTGAATGTGGAAACTTCACATAAACCTCAAGCAGCTTGGATTGTGGCCTCTCTACTCTTCCTCCAGACTCTGAGAGCTTGATTTCCAATGACCTTCTGTGGCTTACCCTCTTTGTGGAGTGTGTCAATGACTGCCTTCTGGACATCTGTCAAGTCAACAGTCTTCGTTGTTAGCCTACTGAACTTGACTAAGGGACTATTTTAAATGCTTAGTAAGCCTGTGCAGGTGTTTTGTGTTAATCATTCTAATTCTGAGATAATGACTTTTGGATTTTCATTGCTGAATCATCAACATTAACAGAAATAAACACTTGGAATAGATCATTCTGTAATGACTATTAAAAAATATAATGATCTAATTCTGTCTGTCTGTAACAGAAATCCTGCATCGCTGATTGGTCGCGCCCAATCAGCGACAGGTGTAGTCCGGCCGCAAATTGGCGAGGGATTTGAACCATGCACGCCACTGCTACCGTCGGGAGATCAGCGGCTAGGACTGATCTCCAGACAGTAGCCGTGGGTCATCTCCTGCCGCACGGAGGTTAGCGGCAACGCAGCCGGGAGATGACCGGTGCCAGCCGGTCATCTCCCGGCTACTCGCAGCGGAAGTACCCCAACCGGCGCTAGCGAGCTCGTTCAGTGTGACACGCAGCAGCGACCAGGCCCTCGCTGTGAGATCGCTGATCGTGTCAGAATGGCCTGGACCATTTTTTGATCGTAGAGACCCCCTGGGCAGCATGCATCGGTGTGTTTCACGGGGATAACGACCTCAATACTATGTCCTAGATTGACAGGGTCCCAACGACCGCCATATCGTTGCTGCATCACTGGTGATATCTGACTGACATCTCACCAGCGATCACGTAGTGACGCTCCAGTGATACCTACAGGTCGTATAGTTGTCGGGATCACTGGAGGTCGCCAAGTATGACGGTACTGATCGCTCATTGCATTTTTCTTAAATCTTCATAAATAAACTACATACAGATTCTAGAATACCCGATGCGTTAGAATTGGGCCACCATCTAGTATTATATAAGTGTTTCTCTTTTTGTATTGAATTACTGAAATAAATGATCTTTTGATGATATTCTAATTTATTGAGATGTACTTGTATATAGCAGCTGGGTGCTGTCCAATTTTTCACAAGTTGTCTTTGTGTGGACCACTTGTTTGCAAAAATACAGATATAGAAGAAGCCCCAATGATTATAATAGGTATGAGTTCTATCTACTGGAAATACCTTGTGAATGAAAAACTGATGTCTGAATAAGCCCTTTAAGGGCGGCACTGTGGCTCAGTGGTTAGCACTGCAGCCTTGCAGCACTGAGGCCCTGAGGCCCCAAGGTCCTGGCTCAATTCCCACCAAGGACAACATCTGCAAGGAGTTTGTATGTTCTGCTTGTGCTTGTGTGGGCTTCCTCCCACATTGGAAAGCATATTGATAGGATATTTAGATTGTGAGCCTCAATGGGGACAGCATTACTGATGTATGTGAAGTGCTATGTAAACGAATAAATATTATTATTTAAGGAGACAATGTAGTAAAAAAAATATATAGAGATGTAGATCAAAATGATATGTCCCATTCTTCTGTAAAAAGTTCCATCTAAAGATCCACTCAAGGCTATGACAGTCGTATAAAGATCCTTGCTATGACTGCAGAGACTGAAATATTCAGTTGAGAATGTGACAAAAAATGTATGAATGCAAGGAGCGGATGGCTTCCAGAGTTGAGTCCTGTGTTGGCAGCTATTACAGAACAGCTGTAATATCCATACATTTTTTGAGCTCCTACCATTGTGAAATTTGTGAACGTTTTGCAAAACTTTACTTCATATGTTTAGAGCAAATATTTGCTCTCCAGACATTTCAGATGTTATTCTATGTCACAGCAGGATGTAACACATCATAATTTTGGATTACACAGTTAGAATGCCGGTTGTGTCGTGGATCAGCAGTTGTGGATAGCTGGACCCACACACTGGTGATACGATTAACACTTGATTGTTGATTTTTCCATTAGTGAGAACTCTGTCCAGAATAACTTTCATTCATTTGATATTGATGTAAACAATCTTCTTGGTCGGAATCCTTAAATGACCTCTTAGTTTTATTAAACAAAACTTGAGGAAGTCCATGAATTTCTACAGAAATAATGGGAATTGTGTAATTACCCATTATTATAATCCTGTGGGTGGGTCTGTGATGAATAAATACAGTAGACATTTCAGCCAGAATTGGAATAGCTAGCTGTAATTAACATATGCAGCTAATTTCTTACAAATATAATAAAAACTTTTTTTATTAAAGGGAACCTGTCAGGTCCCCTACACCCTCTTACCAAGCAGCAGGCACATGCATGGGCCGAAATGTCCTGCCTAACCCTCTCTGTATAATGCTATTGTCAGAATACAGTGTGGAAAAAAATGATTTATATTGTTCGTTTTCCCTATACTAATTGGGGCTTTAAGTAGTCGAGGGGGCGGTTCCCCAACTTGTCTGGCCCCTGTGGGCGTGATAATATAATTTTCAAAAGCAGATGCTATTGCCAGTTAATGGAAATCTTGCATCTCTGTTTCCAGGTGTACACCCCCGGGTGATTTTTCATTTTGCATTTTTTCATGTTTCCCTCCCCTTTTTCCAAGAGCCATAACTTTTTTATTTTTTCATCATTATAGACATATGAGAACTTGTTTTTTGAGGGATAGGTTGTACTTTAAGATGCAATCATGTATTATACTATATAGGGTACTGGAAAATGGGAACAAAATCCCCAAATGCGGTGAATTGCAAAAAAAAAAGTAAAATTACACGTTTTTTTTATTATTATCATGTTCACTATATGGTAAAACTGATGTGTCAGTATGATGCCTCAGGTTGGTACGAGTTTCTAGATACCAAACATGTATACTTTTACTGTTATCGAAGTGGTAAAAATATACCGAAAATTTTAAAGAAATAGAATTGCACTTTGTGCCTTTTTCTGTGACCTGTAGCGTTCTCATTTTTTGGGATCTGGGGCTGTGTGACGGCTTATTTTTTGCCTCTTGAGTTGATGTTTCTAATGATACAATTTTGGGTAGATGCGATATTTGATCGCCCGTTATTGCATTTTATTACAATGTTGCAGCGACCAAAAAAACTGAATTGGCATTTGGATTTTTTCCATTATGCAGCTTACAGATATGATTATTGATTTTATATTTTGATAGATCGGGCATTTCTGAATGCGGCGATACCAATTATGTGATATTTTAATTTTTTAATAGCTTCATTTTCAGTGGGGAAATGGGGGTGTGATTTAAACTTTTTATCCATATTTTCAAAAACATTTTTTTTATGTATTTTACTTGGCCTTCTAGGGGCCTTGGAGCTACATAGACTGATTACTTCCCCTGAAGTGAACAGATGAGCTGCTGCACATCTAAACACAGGGGAAATCATCACTTTCTGCCGGCGACAGAGCTCAGGTCTCGCTGGCAGGAAGTGATTGCAGACAGCTTCTGGGGTCATCTCAAGACCCTGGGGTGTCAAGGTAACAGCGGAGGTCCTGTGCTCATGATTAACCCCTTTGGGGCCGTGGGGTACTCGGAACTGGGCCTCTGTTGGTGTCATTGCTGGGGATGTCACGGTGGCGTGACCTGACCCGTGGCCCCGGAACGGTCAATCAATGTGGGAAACGTTTCAGGGATCAGGGATTAGGGAAGGTACTTCTGTGGGCAGGGACACCAGACTTGGGGATGCAATTTTATGTGACGCCACACGCAGGTTGTGGCTAATAATTGCCACCTCTGCTTGACAGTTCCTCAGATAAGGCAGCTTGATGGTAAGCCCTCCGCAGGCAGGGTGACTTCCCCCCAGGGCAGCAGATGTTATCAGTGAGTTGGTACAGGTGTTTCAGTGCCAGGGTGCAGCAAGAAAGTCACAGACACAGCGGGGTGAAGTCTCAAGATGTTTACTTATAGCTTTGTCATTCCAGTCACAGCAGTCTTCACCGTTGTAACAACCCACGGAGTGCTGGGTCCTTGGGGATGGCGTAAGGGATCCAGCTAACTCCCGAGTAAGGTGATGGCACAAACCGGTACCCCTTTCTACTGTCCTTTCACAGTCGACTCCTCTTCTGTGCTTGCTTCGCCCCCTTGCCCTGTGCCTCGCTCACACAGTGCCCTGAGCCAGTGACCGCGGGTCCTTCTTAGGGTTACTACGTCTTCTGTCCCTGAACCTTATGTGGCCACCTCTTCAGTGGATGTGCACGGTTGTCAGCTGCGGTTCTTAGAGACACTGCAGCCTCCGAGTTGCTAGCTGAGCCTGGTTGTTCTCCTCTAGTCTGGGGCCCGGTACCCCTTCTGCAGCCTCGTCCCTCCACACGATAGCAGTCGCTGTGGATGCAGGCGTCCCCGGGTGGATCACTCACTACCCGGTTCCCTGGGACCCCTTCTGTCTTCTGGATTACCCTTGATTTTTCTCTCCCTCTGCCTCAGGATGAGCTCCCACTGGCTTCAGCCCTCTGTATGTCTCTTCCAGATGTTACCCTTCTATTGACAGACACTCTGGCCCTCACAGACTCTCGCCAACTCCTCTCCGCCAACTACCAACTAACTCTCGATGTTCCCAACGTCCTTTTTATACGGTCCGTCACGTCACCTACGTGTGTCCTTCCCAACTTCACTCCTTCCAGAGTGCTCCCCTAAAGGATCAGGGACTGTGCTCTCCTGTAGGAGCAATCTCGCCCTGACCCCGACCTGGAGGGATTTGTGGTGTCTGGGTGCTTGGATACATGTCAGTGCTCCTTTCCTTGCCTATATACGCCCTTGGTCGTAAAGAGTTTAAAGAGAATTTGTCACCAAATTTTTGCTATATAACATATGAGCAGCATAATGTAGAGAGAGAGACCCTGATTTCAACAAAGTGTTGCTTGCTGGTCTGCTTGCTGTTATTTTGATAGTATCACAGTTTTAACTGCTGCAGATCTAGCAGTGCTCAGAATGTTGAGCCCTGTATAACCATGGCCATACCACTGATTGGCAGTTTTCTGTGACTATAGAGTGTACACATAAAGCTGCCAATCAGTGGTGGGATTGGGTTATACAGGGCTGATGAATATGGAGGACTACCTGGAGCAGTTGACTAGGAGGCAGTAGTAGTAGTGATAATCTCCTGCTGATAAAACACTGATTTTTTTCAAGCAGCAAAACACAGTTTTATGCTGGGGTCACATTTGGGCAGGCAATTGTGGTTGCCGCCTCCACATCCGGAGGCGGTAACCGCAATTGCCTTCACACACATTTTTTTGGAAAAATGTGTGCAGGAAACCGCAATCCGGTAACCAGATTGCTCCGGATGTGTAATCCGGAGCAATGCGCTTACCGTACGCTTTGCTCATCCCTGCTGTTGCAGGGATAAGCAAAGTATTAAATGTGTATTAACACATTAAATATTAATATTAGCTGTGGGCAACATGGCTCTAGGGGGTGCCCACCCCCTAGAGACATGCTGTCCAGTCCACTCAGCATGTTAGGGGTTAATAAGGCATTTACAGTAAGCCGGCTATTGTCGGCTTTGTAGAAATGTATGAAAGAAGCCGTGGCTACCCTGACAGTAGTGCAGATACTGTACGTAATGTACGTATAGTATCTGCCGCTGTCCAAGGTTCTGTAACCATTAACATTAGGTCTATGGACAGCAGCACCCCTTATATGAAAATATATGACTTAGTACATGTAAGATATTAGGAAAGTTGATAAAGTGGGAAAGTAATCAGTGGGAAGCACTAATGGGTAATAATCTTTGTTTTGGGATCTGAGCTTACCCTATCATCACCAAGTTAAATCATATTTAGAGATAGAAATGCCTACAGATTAGGTAATGCCTTGGGAATGTTTGTAAGCTTGTTCTAAAAAAATATGAACCTCCTCCCCCATACACAATACATAGCAGTCAGTGAAACTATCCTTCATCTATAAGGAAAATACTGTACATACAGCTACTAAGAAAAAATATATACAGTTCACAAAAATGGGGGCACAGAAGCAAGGTGGATACTATTCATGATGAGGCATAATAGGATAGTGATTCTTACAAATAGACACATGATCTCGATTGTTATCACTGTTGCCTTGCTGGGATCCTGGGGTCAAATCCCACCAATGATGATGTTGGCAAAGAGCATATATGTTTCCCCATGTCTGTGTGGATTCTCTTTTTTCCTCGCCTCTCTATACACATACTGATATGGAATTAAGATTGTGAGCTTCAATAGGAACAGTGATGATGTCTATAAGTCACTGTGTGATTTGATGCCATTGTAGAAGCAAAGCATAATAAATAATCATCACTTAATTAGTCTTAACAGTACTACTCTAGTAACATATCCTACCACATCCCTCGTTCTGCCTTGCTGTTACATGGCATATTTTATCTGGCTCCCTTGAGAATAGTTTCTTCCTTCTGTTTGGGGACAACCTCTCTTTGAAGCACCAAAGCTTTACTTAATGCAACTGGAGACTCTCCGACTTACTAGTCCTCATGATCAGCAGCCTGAATTTGGACTTCTCACCTCATGGTTTTGACTCCTATCGCGAACAGGATTCCATACTCAACCTGCCTCTTCCAGAGAACATTCCCATTTCCCAACTTTGTTATGGTAGTTACTCATAGTTTTACAATTGCAAGCACTGACAAATAGCAAGTCCTCTGACAATCTGCATGAAACATTCAATAATTAATGACATTATGTCTCACAGGTCACCAACCAGCCAAGCAGTTTGATATACCATTTGGTGAAAAAAAGATTCATCATAACCTATATTTTATTAATTTAAAGCACCACTCCAACCTGTTTTCTTTTTAAGCAGTAAAGTGGTTCTTTTAATCTAATGCCCCTGACCTCAGTATTATACTCACCCACCTCCATCTTCACCACCTTTTATTAATACCACTCTGATCCCACAGAGACATCTTGTGACCGCAGCTTCTGGCTTGGCGGAAGTTAGAGGTAGTGTTCACAAGCTCTCAATACGAGTCTATGAGAACCAGAACAAAGCCAGAATGTGGCTGTAAAAGAGCTGCATTAAAGAGTGACCTCCGGCACTTCAGTAAAACACTAGAGACATCCGGCATGTCACAAACTGCTGGAGAGCAACAAGAGTGGCGGGAGACGATTAGAAGGTGAAGACGGTGGTGGGTGACTATAAGCCTGAGGTCAAGGAACTTAGCTGTAGTGGTGCTTTAAATCTTTGATTTGACTGTTTGTTCATTGGTCCAGTGGGCGGTCCCATCAGTGACTGACAGCTTATTTTGTGTAGGTGTGCAATCGCTGATAACCACTGGACCGAAAATCCTAAAAAGAGCAGAAGTTTTAATGACTAAACCACAGGTTATACTGATTCTTTTCTCAGAACACTACAGATCAATATAACAAGCTCTCTCGTCGTCGATGACGTGACTTCATTTTCATTGTGACAGGTTCTCCTTAAACGTTCTTTCCTTTTAACTATTATGGTGGAACTTGGCAGGAAACTCCTAGTCCAGTTCGTCCCTGGGACACAAGCATAGACTTCACAGTCTCTTAAGGTACCGTCACACGTAGCAATATCACCACCATATGGGTGGCAATTTGACGTGTGCGCGCACATCCCGGACACTTTTTTACCCATCGCCGTCGCCCTGTCACACATAAGGTACCTTTACACGCGGCAACTTTTCTAGGAATTTCACTGGCAACTTACTGGTTGCAGTGAAATCATGGAGACATTGTTCCATTTGTACACAGCAACAACATAGAACAATGTGTCCATGATTTCACTGTAACTAGTAAGTTGCCTGTGAAATTCCTAGAAAAGTTGCCGCGTGTAAAGGCACCCATAGAGATCTCGCCTGCATTCTACGGCGATCCTGCTTTCTGGAAATCCCCTGCCGCAGACCGGAGGCAATTTCCTTTTTCCACATCGCTACATCACACGCCACCATCGTAGCGGCGATGTCTCCACACTGTCATGATAGGGGCGTGCTGCAGTGTGTCTCACCGCACTCCTATCACTGCGATTGGTGGACGTAACTGCGTTCCCTTGGTGTGCCTTGCGTGAATGCACGGGTCATCAAACAAGGCGCCTCTGACATGGGCAGCCAATCGGAACGCAGTATCACCCATCGCTCGCCACAGATGCGACTCGAACACCACTACATCCTAGCACGCCTACTTGATTTCTTTCATGATCACTGTGTACGTCGCCCTCGCCCTGTCAAACGCCACCATGCGCTGAAATTGCCTGATGGAAATCGGCTGATTTCTCAGCAGAGCAGGGAGATCAGGTGACGCTCCACTGGCGATTTGACGCCGTAAAATCTCCCTGTCTCATGCCACTTTGCACAGGCGATGTGGTTTCCACATCACCGAAATACACAAATTTACGGCGATATGGAAGCCATATTGCTGTGCGTGACAGTACCATTAGACCTCCATAATCTCAGCTGGGCAGCCTTCTCTGGAAGCCCCAAGCATTGACTTAGTAGGTTGCTAGCTATTTTATGGTAGGAATTCTCTATTATATGAATGTTGTGGATTTTTTCCCCATAATACTTAGCTGTACAAGATGCCTGGATATGTCATTCCTATCTTTTATTATTCCATTGACCACAATATTATAATGGTCTAGCAGAATCTATACATTTTCTGCAAAACTTAAGAAAAATTGGTCCTTACAGACCAGTATAGTTCGCTGCTTTGTCGTGTTGCTTTTCTCTGCTGTTTTTCTATGGCTGGAGTTGGGATTTCAATCATTGACCTCAGTGCTGCTCTCTCAGTAGGTTAAGAAATAATACAGATTGGAAGAAAAACATTTGGATGGTTGTTGGTAAATCTGGAAGTGGAAGAACAGCAAATCTTCGTCTGCCCTCCAGCAACTAAAATGAATTCCAGGAAGGTCAACAAGACAACTGGAGCATGTGTTTCATTTGGAAATTAATGCCGTTTGCATTGTCTGTTTTCAGTTTGTTGCTATTGAAATTCAAACAATGGGATGAGTTTATATCTACTAAAAAAATTAGCAATGTTTAGATGTTCCATGGAAGAAGTCACAATCTTCATGTTAGTGTAATGCCTTATTACATCTACAGTGGAGTCTGTTGGCTTTAAACATACAGAAAAGATCCCAAAATACTCAATGCCAAAAGTTTCCAAACTTCTCAGATATATAATACATAGTCTTCCACACACACAGTATCATAGTCTGTCAGTATGATGCCCCCACTCATTATTTGGGCCCCCACTGCTCACTATTTAGTATGATGGCCAAACAGCCCAACAGTCAGTGTAAGGGCCCCCACAGTTCCTGACAAAGTTTGGGAGCTCCACAGTCCCTGCCTCAGTTTGGGTCCCTAACAGTTCTCCATTGTGTATCATGGCCCCCAGCAACCTCCCACTCAGCACAATGACTACCACAAACCTCCCACTCAGTATAATGGTCCCTAACACCCCCCACTGATTTTACTCACTCAGTATAACTGCGTACTCAGTATGAGAGCCCCCACACAGTATAATGGCTGCCACCAGCTGCTCACTCAGTATAAGGGCCCACTCAGTATGAGAGCCCAAACAGGCCCCCACTCTGTATAATGGCTCCCACCAGTTGATCATTCATTATAAGGACTCGCTCACTATGAGAGCCCCTTCATGCCCCCTCTCCATATAATGGCCTCCATCAGCCCCCCACTCAGTATAAGGACTCACTCAGTATGACAGCCCCACCAGGCCCCCATTCAGTATAATGGCCTCCTACCAGCCCCCACTCAGTAAAAGGGCTCACTCAGTATGAGATCCCCACTATGCCATCACTCAGTATAATGGTCTACCCAACTAATCACTTACTATGATGCACCAACAATTACTGACTACTTAATTACTGACTGAACACTTCTCACCTTGATGTTTACCCCTAGTGCGCTGATTCCTACATCCTTTGCAAAGACTGATGGGCTGCAATGCATACATACATAGACAGCAGCCTTAAAAACACTGGCCTGTGTGCTCCTGCTCATGGATACCCTAGAACAAGTGTTCAGTATAGTCTTCCTATTTATCAAACTAAAAATTCTAC